>WBNO01010672.1:25629-77172 GCA_013400575.1 Peucedramus taeniatus
GGCCCCTCAGTTTAGGAGGGACATTGAGGGGCTTGAGCGTGTCCAAAGGAGGGCAACAAGGCTGGTGAGGGGCTTGGAACACAAGCCCTATGAGGAACAGCTGAGAGAGCTGGTGTTGTTTAGCCTGGAGAAAAGGAGACTCAGAGGTGACCTTATCACTCTCTAAAACTTGCTGAAGGGTGGCTGTAGTCAGGTGGGGGTTGGTCTCTTTCTCCAGGCAGCAACTGACAGAACCAGAGGACACAGCCTCAAGCTGCGTCAGGGGAAATACAGGTTAGATATAGGAAAAAGTTTTACACAGAAAGGGTAATAAAGCACTGGAATGGTCTGTCCAGGGAGGTGGTGGAGTCACCATTCCTGTATGTGTTTAAAGAAAGACTGGATATGGCACTTGGTGCCATGGTTTAGTGTAGTTGGACTCAATGATCTTGAAGGTTGCTTCCAACCTTGTGATTCTGTGGTTCTGTGACCTGGGGCGAGGTTAACAAAGCCTGGGAAGAAGGATGCCCACTGAGAGTGGACACAAAGAATGCAGAATGTACAGAACGCAGACACAAACTCCTGCTATCTTGATAGCTTTGGGGCATTAGTACAACATTTCGTGTTTTCCTGAAGCTCTCTGTATTTATAAGCAGTTGAGAGAGCAAAAATCATTCTCCTTGTCCAGGAAGGAAGGGTTGCTGCACCCTGAGCTGAGGTCTGTGATGCTGAGTGCCCCCAGAAAGTGCCATGTTAGTTCCTCAGTCTCCTTCAGGTTTGGAGGGAATTGCAGGAGCAGCTCTTGGTCTCAGCTGTGGTCATTGTTTTGAAGGATAAGACTGTGTGTATGTTGTGAATGTCCATCAAGCTAAAATTCCAGCTCTTGAAACATGCTTGACCAGTGGAGCATTGAAGATATAATAGGTTTCTGTTTATTTATATCTGAAACACTTATTTTCATGAGAAAAGGAGTTAGTAAAAAGTTCAAAGCACATGTAGCAGAGAAAATGCCTTTCAGCAGTCACAAGTTGAATTTATTTTGCTTGTCAGTCCTTTTGTATTGAGCTCTTGACAGTGTTTAGCACAAAGTGAGAGATGTGATGTCAAAAATAGGGTATTTAGAAAAATAATATAAAATATTAATTGTAAGTGAATTCTGAACTCAGTGAAAGGCAGTTTTTGTACTTGAAATTTGAATCAAAGAGCTATCTTGTCCTGACTGTGGAACAGAAATATTCCATAAGAATCACAGGCCAGAACTAACCACCACTGCTTGGAGTTTAAACACTGAGTATTTGCAGCTAGATGCTTAAGAGTAATCTAAAATAGAAACGGAATGAAGGTGACATTACAAAACATACCTGAGATGAATGGATTTCCTTTAAACTACAATTTAAAAGCCACCTGATAATTCTATACCAGTGCATAAAAAAAAAAAAATTACTCCTGTAAATTACTCTTTAATCAAGTATGATGACCGAATGCTAAACATACAGTTTTCTGCATGAACAATGTTTTTAGCTGGGACTAGCAATGCAAGCTTCGGGAACTATCCTGAAATGTCTACCATGTTTCCTGATGTAATAAGTTATGCTCAGATATCCAAAAGATAATAATAGTCTGTTGGAGTTCCTAAGCATAAAAACTAAAAAGAAAACTATCCTTGCAGTGGCAGCTTGGACTGTTCTGCATAGACATCTTAAGTATAGGTAGGGTGGCTGAACTGGAGGAGAGCAGGAACTCCTGTAACAGACACAGACTGTCCAACTATGGCACCACTTTCTTCTGTGGAAGACAGGAACTGCTGCTGAATCTGCGCCTACAGGAACATACAGCAGAACAGGCTGGAGCTCTCACTGCCTGGCTTTGCATGCAGCTTGTGTGCACAGCAGAAACTCAGCTCATCATTAACACCTTCAGCCTTCACTGCAGTGTATTTTTTGAGCTATTTATCCATAAGAATCCTTCCAGTTGTTAATTCACTTAGGGAATTACTACCTAATAAATAGGCAGGATAGCTCTTCTGAGCTAACATTCAGCCTGTGATTACATATTAAAGTAGTGAGGCTTGTCCAGTAATCTACAGCAGCATATCACAAGGTGTACCTGCAATGAATGTTGCAGTCTTGGAATATCTTCATTTAGAGCCTAACCACGATTACAGCCATTTTTGAAAGCATAGCTGGATTTTGCTAAGCTCTGCCTACCTTCAGCAAAAGTCTGTCCATTCACTGTAGGGCTTGTGTTCTATTTTCAGTGGTGGCTTTTAAAAATTTTTTTTTTACCCTGAGTTAACCAGAACTTGGCTTTGATTCTTTCAATCCTTTTCCCTATCAACTAAGCAACCACAGAGGCAGTTTATTACTGAAAAGAAATCTAAGAATCAGTTTTGGCCAGCATTGTCTTGGAAAGTTCATTTTATTAACATGGTTTTGGTCTTATTTCAAAACCACTTTGACAAGCACTGACATTTTTGGAATCAGTAAAGCACAAGAGACTTAATCCTAAAGGCCTAAGCTTTGCATTTTTCTGCAGCAAACAATGTGACGTGCTACTAGGGTAAATTCAATTCAAGCCACTGACTGAAAGGAAATAAGTACTGAATGTTGTCTTTTTTTCCCCTTCATTTTCTAAAATATGTTTTGTGTGAATGCTAGTGCTTGGGAGATATACTTCCTTAACTGCTCTTTGCTTATTTGCTCTTTATCTATAGGGCAGGTGGCAGATCTATCAATGCTGGTAACATAAATTTTCCTCACACGCCTGCTTCTATTGCTCAGCCTTGACCTAAAGCAACTACCTCTTGACTTTTTGCTGAGATTTGCCAACAAGGGTCCCAGTTGTGTGTTTTACATTAATATCCATGAACTGAGAGTTCAACTAAGATCGCCTACTTCATTTCAAAAGGAGTACTAGGAAATATCTGAACCCTTTTTTGTTGTTGTTGTTGTTGCTGCTGTTCTTTAAGGCAAGCTGAAAGAGAATTTCTGGTCTCCAACCTACATAATAACTCTTGTTCTGATACTGTGCATTCAATGGAACTCTGCGGGGTGGGAAGAATGGAAGGGTAGAACAGAGGTAAGTTGTGTGCTGGCATAAGTAGATTTGACTGCTAGATTTCTTTAGTGGTAAATTGGTTCTCTTTGGTTTGTGTGTCCCTGGGGCTGTGCCATCTTCCATTCTGTCCCTTTGAAAAAACTATGTCAAGAGAGAGGCAAAGTAAGCATCTCCATTACAGAAAATATGTATTACATACACGTGTTGTTGCTTCATATGGTGAGTGGGTTTTGTTAGAAATTTGTTTTGCTCTCTAAAATTTTCTTTTGCAAAAATGGTCAAATGTTTTGGTTGGAGTTCCCTAATCAAATCCACAGCGTGTTACAGTTAACCTCTTACTTTGTGAAGAATGCAGCAGTATGTTGGTCTGGAAAGAGTGGTTGCTTTTTTAGTTAGCAGGAAATATATGCTGCAGATGTTTCAAAGTTCTGGCTTTTAATATAACTTTGATATCTACTATGTCAAGCTGTTTGTTTTGCCTCATTTTCCCTTTAATGGAATAGGTTTTATGTATCCTATATGTTGCCATGATAGATTCCTAGGAGCTGAAGTAAACTGGCATAGCTGATCCAGGAGCCTGTGATTTTTAGTGCTGTGGATATTTTTTAAAACAAAAACTCTTTCTTAAGTTTGCAGTACTTTTTTTTAAATCTAAACTTTATTTCAAAGTGACTGCATAAATTGTATGACCTGTTTCTCCCATTGTGTTACCGGGTTATATAGGTCTTATCCTACAGGAATGGAAAATAAGTAGTTAGGTTCTTTTTCTATTTAGTTCTGTGGTGCAGTTTTTGTTAGTATTGCTTTTTTTGTTGTTGTTGTTTTGTTTTTGTTGTTGTTGTTGTTTGGGGTTTTTTTAATTTTTTTGTTTGTTTTTTGTTTTGTTTTTTGTTTTTTTAAGGTTAGAGTGTTCTTTTTGGTACCATTTACTTCTTACTTGCAAATGTGGAGTTCTCAGAAGCTGACATTTTGAAGTGTTACATTTCAGGATTGCCAAGAATATTTCTGCTAACTGCCCAGATGTCTCTAAAATGAGTGTAATGAGCACACACACACATTTGTCTTGAAGAGGTGGAAAAAGCAAGATGTGCATGAGATGCAAAACAAAAGGATACCCTATCTGTGTAGAATTATGAATGGCATAGCTGCTAGCATGCTTCTCAAATCCAAAGTGGGAAGTTTCTTACCTACCAGGAAGTCCATATTATTTTTGAGTGCCCTTACGTTGAACTCAGTGTGGTTGTTGATGAGACCCCAATAAAGAATGATGCCCACAGACGTGCACAGACAGCACAGTCATCAGTTCACCACAGGCTCACAGCACTGGGAATCGAACTTCAGACCTTCGCCTCCGCAAACACAGCTGCTCATCTGGCCTGGGCTTTGTAGCCAGCAGAGGGAACTGATAAACACTCTCATAGGGCTCCTTTACGTGTTTTTTATAGCCAAGAGAGGCCACTGATTCTCACTCCTTTCTGAAAAGGGTCCATGCAATGTCACCCCTTAACAGCTTCATCTGCCATTCATAAGTGACAAACTTATATTTATCTTGCTTTTGCTATAAAATATAAACTTGCATGAAGTTCTAATTACCTAAAGATATCCCAAGACTTCATAGTGGTATTAATTCCCTGCAGTGCAATATGAGACATTACACATCAAGACAATTACAGAAGCACATCCAACATTTCAGGAGTGCAGGGAGAGCAAGCATAATTGTTTACTGGTAACTACAGGGAATAGGCATAGTTATTGCTCAAGACCCACAAAAAGGCTTCAGAACCAGGAGTCATCATTATCTGTTTGAACATATATATAGATTCACAACTTTTTCTGGGATTTCTATTTGCAGAGGGAAAGCCACAAAAAAGGCAATAATGCTTGCACAAAACTCTAGGAAGTGCAAGTGGCAAAAATAAAGAACTTTTGTACAGTTAAATACAGCTGTTTGCTGGTTTTTTAACAGGCTGAACACACCACCTCTAATGTTTTTGTCTTGTCTTGTTCCTTGCTACATTACCTCCATTGAACCATTGCTCTTTTAGGAATATGACATTAGAGTAAATTTAAAATTATCTCCTTGTAGAAGGAAGGAACCCACAGCCTACAATAACTGGAAGGCAAAAGAAATAAGGGAAAGTATAGGGATATATTTAAGCTTAAGAGAGAAAACTTAATCTTACCTCCCCTGAGATACATAGCAAGACACAAAATAAGTGGGTAGAAAATTCTGCCACGCAGATATGCTCATAGATATATAAAAACTGTCTTCTGTGGCAGATAGTGAGATGACCATTAATGGTTCTTTTTCTAGTCCTCCAGTTACCTCTCACATGTTCACTACTTTCTCTATGAACAATGCATGCTTAGCAGTAATTTTTAAGTTAAAAGACACAAGGCCTCATTGCTAGGGTAATAACCTTGGAAACAGAGCACTGGAATGTGTTGGGTGAGGTGTGTTTTTTTGCTTATTTGGTTTTGGTTTTGTTTTGTTGGTTTTGAGGGTTTTTTTGAAATGCAGTATTTGCAAGGCCACAGGAGCAATTATAAATCTGTACCATCATAAATTAACTTGAGGGCTAAAACCTAGAGGGATAGGACAAAGCTGGTGGTTGGGGCTTTGGTTTTTGTTTGATTGCTTGCTTTTTTGTTTGTTTTAATGGGTAGGAAATTATATTATATATATTTATAGAAGTGGCACATGATAGTGAATGTAGAAAAGAAAGGAAGATTAATGTCCCCACAAGATCCTTTCAATAATTTTGCTTAAGCCCTATGAGCTTCTCTTTGAGCTCTTTACTGCTGCTGAATTATCAAGACTGAGTTCTACAGTCAAATGTTGCCCATCATTTCTGGTCCATGGCAGTGGATCTCTGCTTCCTCAGCCTGCCAAGACTGGGCTGGTCTCCTTTAACCACAGAGTGTAAGAAAGAGATGAGCATTTGCTTATTTGTTTATTTAAATTGTTTATTTACACCCTCCAAGAATGAATTATTTGTAAATCCTGTTAAGGGATTTGTAAAGGGTTTCACAGAAGTTTGAAAGTGTTAGGAGGAAATTACCTCTCTCAAGATTTGTCACTGGAATTGTCCCTGCTGTTGAGCCCTGAAGAGGCATGCAAAGACAGAGAAGTTACAAAGGGGTGGACTTTATAGGGTTGAATACGAAATGAAGTGTGGGATTAGTGCTGGCCTGGAAACCAGAGGAGCTAAATCTGACATTCCACCATGAATTTTCACTGTGACCTTCAGTAAAATATTTTATATATTTTAGTGATAGCCGGGCCAGAGGAAAACATAATCTATCCCTACAGAGAGGTGTGAAAATAAATTCCTGAAGGTAAGAATTTCTCCCAAGCAGTGGTAGTAGCAGAAATGTGCATAGATAAGCAGACAGTGATATGTTTATCCTCTGTTTCTATGTATCTAGTCTTGCACTTTAGACAGCACTGGGAGTTACACTAGTGGCTTAAGTAGATACTGCTGCCCTAAATCAACACCTAAAAAACCTAAGCATAATTGCCAGGAGAGGTGGCTTAGCATCCCTGCTTAATACTTAACTGGTCTGTGGCTGAAAAAATTAATACAGTCTCTTTACTTTTATTATTTTTAAATGTTATGATCATTACTCAAAAAAAAATCTGAATTTCTTGCCCTCCCAGTGACTCTTTTTTTTTTCTTTAATTCAGGTTATAGCATTACTTTAAACAGTATTTTTATTTTAGTATCAGTGTGCTTTGATCTTGTAAAAAGGAGTTTCAGATGAGCACAGAGGTCAATAAATGCATTCCTAGACATCTGAGTTCTCTTGGAGACCTGCTGGGTGCAGTTTCCCTTCATCCTTTGCTGCAAAGTGATGCTAACCTGAATTATCTACTGAGCCTGAAAGAAACTGCTCAGAGGAGATTCTGATCTAAATTAGATGCATTCCTTTGAATAGAGTTTTCTTAACATGTCCTGCAATCCATTTTTCAAATGCCAAAACATTACATTTCACAGAGGGCTTTAATAAAAGGTATTTTGCTACATATACATTTCCTGTGACAAATGCATTTTTTTCCATGAAATTTGCTCTATTAAAAATTTTGACTTATGTGATAGAGTAAAATTCTGTGTGAACAAACAGCCTTTACTGCCACACTGTAGACCTAAATTCTGTATGCATTGAACTTAAAATTACTTATCTGTATTTTACAACAGGGATGTTTTTGGAAAGGGGAGGTTTTCTGTAAAAATCAGATGTTAACTAAGAAATAAAATTTTATAGCTCAGAGTTAATGCCAGGTATGAGGAAAACCATTGGGCTCTCTTCCTGTCTTCTATGGGCAATTTATATTAATTACCTGGATGCAAAAATAGTTTTATTGTAAGTTTACTATAGAAAGCACTGTACTTTGGTTTTTGAATAGTTCAGTTTATTTGGGTTTTGGATTTTTGTTGTTTGGGCTTTTTTAAAAGATACTTATGTAATCTTGCAGGCAAATAGCTGAAGGCAGTGTTTTTCTTTCCCCACTAGTTAGAATAGATAACATATAAAATCAAAAAAAGTCTTAGATACAGCATGCAGAAAAGGGTACTTGGAGCAGAGTTCTGCTGTTATACAGTGCTATAGCTTAAAATATTGCAGCTAATGTGAGTACAGTTATATATGGACATAATTCTTTTCTAGAGAAGACTTTCTATTTGTAAAAGACCAAAAAAGACTCCGTTTAGAAAGAGAATTAAACATTAAGAAGAAAATATCACTATTTAACTGAAGACTGTATTTTGTATTTACAGACAGCATTAACTGCTGCTTCTGGTAACTCATGCTTTCCCTCCTCTCTGAGCACTGGAGAGAGGCATAGTAGGATTAGGATTTCTGTGATGGAATTTCTTTAAACAGGTGACTGTGTGTGTTAAAAGTGCACTGACTCACACAATGTGAAAAACTGCTACTGGTGACTGATAGATTAATCTCGGTGAGGATGGACAGATGCATGGATGGGAATGCAAATAGAGTTTTGAAACCACTTTTAAATGTTTTAACTGTTCAGTAGCTGTCTCTGAGGCACTTAACTATTCCCTCCTCTAATGCTAGAAATGCCTGTGTAGGAAAACTGCAGAAAAACATAAACAAGCTGATCTAAAAAGTTTCATAGAGACATAAGGTCTGTTGTTCCAAGAAACAGAACTTTGCTTGTAAAATATCTACTTTAAGCATATTTGGTACAAGATAATGAATTCCATCAGTCTTATTACTGTGCTTCTGTGAGGGCTTAAGTTCCATCACATCTTTTTTAAAGGCAATGAAACCTGTGAAGATGCACTTCAGTCCCAATACTGTCTCAATCTGGGTAGTAAATGACATTAGCAATAAAACCCAGTTCCTTCCTTAAATTAACACTAAGCATTTTTTTTCCTCAAACAGAATTTAAGGAAGCTTTACAGTGACTTTTTTTTTCATAACTTGACTGGACTGAGAAGGAGACTATTAAGAGGGATAATAAATCGTTATAATTGGTCTGGGTATACTAATCTCTTCAAAATCCATCAGAAAGGGAGACAAGACCTTTTCCCAGCCACAGTGTTTCCCAGCAAGATCTGTTTTTAATTCTCTACTGAAACAACAGACTGTTACTAAGTTAAATGTCAGATGACACTACATCTGAAAAAAAAAAAGGCGGGGGGGAGCCAGCACCACCCAACAAGGCAGTGCTCGAGTTCACATTAAGACTTCCTCACAATAGCTGGTTAGAACAGAAACCTGAAGTAGCAGTAATCTTACCTTGAGTACACAAGATCCAAGGAGAGAAGATCACTGGCTCAAAACAGTGGAGGACTGAGAAAGTGCTCTGATCTGCTGCTGGTAGCATGCACTTGGCTTTTATGTGCAGGTGGGAGGAGCTGCTCCCTACGGTAGGTGGGCAGTGAGGATAGCAGGCAGCCAGCTCTCAGAAGGCATTGTAGAGTAGGTTTTTGCTCTTTGGGGACAGAGAGAGGGAGGAAAAGCAAGCTGGATGGCATATACATGCTGGGTTGGTTTTTTTGTTGTTGTTGGGGGGTTTTTTTGTTTGTTTCTTTGTAAATCTGTAGTTAACTAAAGATTTTCTACTGTATTTATTTTTCTAAATCTGAATCTCTGAATTATTGCAGTTGCAGTTACAATACTACTAGGTCTCACTTCATCTGTTGGAAGGATTTTTGTGGTAGTGAGATACTAATGCGAAGTCTTTATCAGAAAGATCAGCATTTCCCTTTCTGAAAAGGGATAGCTTTGAAGAATCAGCCCCTTGATCTTTGAAGTTGTCTGTTTTCTCAAGGATCGAACTTCCTTTATATTCCAAACGTCTACTAGATCTCAGCTCTGGAACCCTCCTAAATTTCTGTTTTGCTGAGCTGCACTGCTTTTTTTGATGCAGCTGTAACATGTTCCATCTACACACTGACTTTCTAGCAGTTTAGTTTAGAGCAAGTTTTATTGTACACTGTGTCTGAGTTCTAAACAATTTTCCCAACTGGTATTCTCAAAAGGCAAATGTAGCCAAAATGACAAACAGTAGGAATATGCATTCCTGGTGGTTTCTGTGTAAAATAATTCATTGTTCATTTTAACTCATTCATTGCTTTCCACTCAGAAGAGTGGATGGCACAGATTCCAGACACTGGCTCCTGCAGGTGGAACAGTTGTACCCATCTCAAATGCACTAATTCTCTATTTATGTATCTTTCTGCATGAGGCATCTGGGCCTGTATTATTTTCCATAATACAGAAGTAAAACCTGTGTCATATTGGAACATACAATGGGCAGAGAAAGCTGGAAAGATAGAACAGCAAGGGGAGAACTGTAGTGTGCAATTAAGGGAAAGTCTAGAGGTCCATCCTGGCTTCAAATCTGGGAAGGACCAGGTAGAAAAATGAATGAGTATCTTAGTTATAGAGTTAAGTTTGTAGCAGAGCTTGTGGAGATGAGATATGATATCTACTACTTCTTTAGCAAAAGGGCCAAACTGATCACTGGTTAAGAAATGATAGGATTTTTTTTTAAAAAAAAGCAGTACTGAGTGAATTGATCAGAACATAGTGAGTTGCATACAACTTTATTTAGTCTTGTCTTTTTAGAAAAAGGCTTACAAATCAAGCACCCATCAACTTGGATGACAGTGTTATGTGGCAAAAGAAGTTGCATAACCCTGGTGATGTAGCCTCTGAGATTTGGAATTGTCAAGCTGAAAAGGACTGGTTTAATTGCTAATATTTCTCACAGGTATTGATTTGCTGTTGGCTAGGGCATTTTCTACATTATTGCAACTAATTGGGAAAAGAATTCATGTTATTTTGTTATTTCTGCGGCACTCAAATTATTTTTACAGTTCTCATTAAGAAATGAGTTTCTGCTGTGAAGAGATTACAGCATGCTTTTAGGAAGGCTACACAAAGTAATTATAACATGGGAATAGGGAAAGAAGGAGTACAACTTACTGCAATAAGTTTATGTATTTAGTTCAGTTATGGCACCTGGTAGTGGTTCAACCAGCTAAATTATATGCATGAAGTGCAATCCTACTCAGCTAGCATCTAAATAATCAGATGATTTTGTACTTAGACAAATCTAGGTTGAGATTTTTGGAAATTAGAGAGTAAATAGGTACCCACATCCTTATTTGATGATTAAACTGTTCAGCTCTCTCAAAATTGCTGAGCTTTCTGTAGGTCCCTTCTAAAATCAGCAGATACTTCTATAAACTTAATACCTTCAAGAGGTCAAGTTCTGGTCTTTATTGTCTTGGTAACAAAAATTTGAATGTAAAGGACTAGCTGTATGTTGATATGTTTTTGTTTGTTTTTTTAACTTCTGACCATAAGCTTCAGGTGCTAAGCACCACTTCAGTTCTCAGAAGTGAGTCAATACTCTTCCCTACTCCGTGGGTTGCATGCACTGATCGCATGTCCAACTGTGTTGCAGACTCAAGAATAGCCTTACCTTTTTATACTTCTAGAAGAGAATAATTGAAGTTTTTCTGTAGTTCCTTCCTTTGGGATCTTAAAGCACTTTTCAAGTGTTAAATACCAATGTATAACACGTATAAAAAGTATTAGACCTATATTCATGATTATTAAAGCACCATCATGATGAAATTATATGGAAGATTATCTGATGAGCTTACAACATTATGCAGAGACTTCATAGAATTATTAATTCCCTGAGTTGGAAGGGACTCACAAGGATCATCAAAGACCCACTCCTGTCTCTGCGTAGAGCACTACAAGAATCACACCCTGTGCCTGAGAGTGTTGTCCAAACACTGCCTGAACTCTGCGAGGCTTGGTGCTGTGACCGCTTCCCTGGGGAGCCTGTTCCAGTGTCCTGCTACCCTCTGGATGGAGACCCTGTTCCTAATATCCAACCTAAACCTCCCCTGACACAACTTCAGGCCACTCCTTCGAGTCCTTTCATTGATCACCACAGAGAAGAGACCGGTTCCTTCCCCTGCACATCCACTTGTGAGAAAATTCCCCTCAGTCTTCTCTAGGCTGAGCAGACCAAGTGACCTCAGCCATTCCTCATACAGCTTCCCCTCAAGGCCCTTCTCAATCCTCATTACCCTTCCCTGGAAGCTCTCTAACAGGTTTATATCCTACTTACATTGTTCCACCCAAAACTGCCCCCAGCACTTGAGGTGAGGCTGCCCCAGCTCAGAGCAGAGCGGGACAATCCCCTCCCCTGCCCAGCTGTGATGCTGGGCCTGATACCACCAGGACAGGGCTGGCCCTCCTGGCTCCAGGGCACTGCTGGCTCAGGTTCAACTTTCCATTGACCAGGACCCCCAGCTCCCTTTCCACAGTGCTGCTTTCCAGCCTCTTGTTCCCCAATCTGTATACACACCCATGGTTGCCCTGTCCTGGGACCTGTGGGTTTCTGGTCACTGCAACACTTATCTTCCCTAATGAGACTTTTAGTAGATGAAACTTTACCAAAATATCTGTGGGAAACGAATTAGGTCATCGTACGATCAACTGGATTTCGGGACACACTGCCAGGCTGGAACAGTAAATTCAATGTGGATGTATGGCAGGAAAGGTTGCCATGTTCCTATGACCAGGAGTGATGTCTAAACTTTCAGTTTCCATCTGCCTTTTAAAAATCAAGCTACTTTTTCAGTAAGACCCTCCAGCACTCCAGCCCTCTTACTCCATTCTTGCCTCAAAATATCTAGATTGGTTTGCTATGAGCTTGAAAGAATTGTTTGAGGCAGCCTGTCCTTTCCAAAATCTGTATCAGGTACTTGCTTTACTTGAGGGTAGGGCTACACCCATATTGCAGAACAGACCTGCTAGTAATGGTATTGATTTAATGAAACTCAAACTTGGAAAGATGGTTTTATTACACTTTTGAGAACAATGCACATTTTCTTTTCAATGAGTCTTCTGTAAATTTGTTTAGTAGTAGAATCTTCTATTAAATTAAATTAGTTCTGGCATACAAAGTATATGGCAAAGAGCAATTATTAACAGAGGTGGCAACATCCTTAAGAGACGGGTTAAAACTATAGCTGTACAATTGACATGCATTTCACTCTAGGTCTTTTAAAAGGAGATAAGCCAAAATTCCTACATTTGTTCCATAAAGCAGTTGATTAGTTTGCCCTGAATGTGACAGAGCTAAAATAATGTGACCTAATGTGTTGGTAGTGGAAAGAATAACCATGGATCGATTGGGAGGTTGAACCTCTGGAAATAAATGTAGCATCACAGCAGTAGCTCGGGTAGGTGGCTACTTGCTGTTTGGCAATATTATCAAAGGAGGAGAGTCCCCAGACAGTTGGATAGCACAGTGATTGCAGAAGATTAGCTATCAAGGTAAAAGTGTCAATGTTATTTTTTAACACAACCCAAAAAGTATTAGAAGGAGACCTCCTAACATAAAGTGGGATAACACAGGCAATAGCAGCTTTGTGAGGTAAAAGTTAACACTTGCAAATTTCAGCTATAAATGTAAAAAAAAAATCATGATTCAGTAAAGAGGAAAACATTTCAGGTTTTGTTTTGATGGTTGTTAATAGAAAAATATTCTGAACAGCCTACAGGTAAATTTCTGTTACCCCATGCAACCCTCATGTAAATATATTCTTTTCATTCTATTTGACTGTAGGACCACAGACACCAACAATGTCTCCATTTCACCAGTGGTATATTTTATTAACCTGTGGTTTCAGGCAACATTCTGTCTTCTGTCATGCTTCCCATCATTGTAAGTTTTACTCAAAGTCTTTCCAGCAAGTCTGCCTTTTAAAGAATTAAATGTGACAGTATTGCAGTTTTTATAGAGTATTGTTGGCTGGTGGTTTTTTTTTAATTCATGAACTTAGAGGGAAGAGTAATGGTTGAGAGTGAACAGTTCTCAAAGTTTTCTCTGCATGATACTGAGAATCTGTCTGATATTGCCTTTCACATTTGTATCTGTAGATTAGTGCCAGTGGGAATGTCTGGCTAGAAAACCACTGTATGCCATCCAGTGTAGGATACAAAATCAGGACACATTTTAAAAATGCAGATCTTCCATGGTAAATGAGCATACACCCAGGGCCTTACTGCGTGTGGAGGAAGCACGTGTCTACCTCAAACAATGTTTACTACAGTATTACATTTACTACAGTATTACAGTTCATTCTTTAGCACATCACCTGATAGAGGCAGAATTGAAAACTGAAAGAGAAAAAAATTAATACAGACCATACTGTAGCTGTAACTAATGCCATTTTGTATGTCTTGAGTGTGCTGATTCTGTTATGCCCACCAGTGAAAAAGGAATGCAGTCCAAAGCTGTTAGTATCAATTCAGTCAATCCAGTCTACAAATGCATCATTTATCTCCTATATTTACTGAATTCCTTTATCTGTGTGTCAGCTCTGGAATTTCCACTGAGATTCTCTAGATGATGTTGATGCCTGCCATACCAAAACAGAAAAAAATATAACATTTTTTTTTTTAATGGGGCAACTCTTTGCAGTGTTTACTTAAAGACTGGTAAGTTTTCTGGAGGGTGTATGATACAGCATTAGCCCAATTGAACATATAAAATCTGTGAGCTCACTGACTGGGGAAGCAATTCTGCTAAAACTGGGAGAGTCTTGCTAGATAGCAAACTGAACATGAGCCAGTAGTAGTTTGTGGCAGCAAAGAAGGACGTTATCTTGGACTGTAATCATAGGAGCACAGCCAGTAGCTTGGGAAAGTGATTATCCCCCTCTATTCAGCACTTACTAGGCCATATTTAGAAGATTATGTCTGGTGTTGATCCTCCTGGTGCAAGAAGGATGCCAGTGAACTGCATCGGGGTAAGAGGGGACCACTGATGTTATCTCTGGGGCTGCTGCCCCTGCCCTTGGAGGTCAGGCTGCGGGAACGGGGCTTGTCCAGCCTGGCAACAGTCAGGTTTGGGGGATTGTCAAATGGCTGCCTCCAGTACCTAAGGGGAAGTTATTAAGAAGGTGGAGACAGGCTCCATAGTGGTGGAAGGACAACTGACAGCCCACCTAAGT
Organism: Peucedramus taeniatus; assembly: GCA_013400575.1. Classification (NCBI taxonomy): domain Eukaryota; kingdom Metazoa; phylum Chordata; class Aves; order Passeriformes; family Fringillidae; genus Peucedramus; species Peucedramus taeniatus. The sequence goes on from WBNO01010672.1 coordinate 40,188, forward strand.
TGAAAAAAGGAGGTTCTGTCTGGATATAAGGAAAAGCTTCTTCCCTTCAAAAACAATCAGGCAGCGGAACTGGTTATTGGTGAAGCTGTGCAGGCTCCATTCTTGGAGGCTTTCAAGAGCCAAGTGGATAAACCTTGAGAAGCGTGTTCTGACTTCATGGCTGACCCTTCTTCAGGCAGGAATTGATTCCATTAAAGTTCTTCTAATATACCTAATTATGCTGTATTCCTATATCATTGTACAAAAACACTGAGTTTGCATTCAGGTGATATTGTACAGGAGTTCAGATTAGATGGGTGTCAGTTCAACTGCATTTCAGAGACTGGGACATTGGCCCAGAGGATGATCAAAGCTGATAAATTGTCCCTGTATTCAAACCTAGTGTTTGTCCATTTCTGAAAAGTAACCAAGATAAAACATGGAAGTCATAACCTTTTAACACATGATTGAGGATTAAATAAAACTTGTGTTCAGTTCCACCAGAATGTGCTTGGTGGCAGTATTATGCATTCTGTGTGCGCATTTTGAATATTTTTCTTTTAAATAAGCTTCCTGAAATGTTATTTAATGAAGCCAAGTGGTACACATTTTGTCTGTAAGATATGTGTATTCTTTTAAAACGTTCTGCCAAAAGATTGTATAGGGTTTTAAAAAATATTTTAGAAAGATAATTTGTGCTCTGTTTCAAATGAAATATAGCATCCTTGGGAAAATAAATTTATGATCAAAGGAAATACTTGGCCCAGTGACACTGAAGTTAAAAAGGAGATGAAACAGAACTTGAATAAAAATGTTCATGTTTTCTAATCCATCTCTACTGTATGGGTCTTATGCCTTATATCACAGATATTGCTCACTTCATAACTACACAATTAATCAGTTTTGAAATAATAGACTATTTTGATATCCTGGTTACATCATTAATAAATTATTTCCCCTTCTGCACAAAAAAAAAGTAAAAAAGCTATTTAGAAACAGAATTAAATTTTTCATCTTCATTAATGTTCAAACTGTCTAGTATTATGAGAAAATCACTTAAACATAAGAGTTTGATTCCAAAAAATCATAAAAAAAAATTTCTTTAGGGCCGGGGAATACATAGTTCTCTTCCATATTTAGTCTTGGCAAAAATAGGTCTTGTAGCAGCAACCCTCATTTTCATCGAGTTGCATAAAATTTTAGTGCTGGGGGGCACATAGTATTTTTTATTCTAACTCCTGAGAATGTGAATGAAGGAAGCAGGGCAGCTTCTGCTCTCAGTTGTACTGTGGGAAAATAGGAGCTTTAGCAGAGACATGGTTGGCAGTGCTCACAGATTTTGGTAGAGTTGCTTTTCGATCCTTCATTCTATTTTGATCTTCCTCCTTTGCTGTAATAGATCAGAGCATGGCCTATGGAGTGTTTAGCAAAGAGCTGTCAGCTCAATGCCATTTGCAGGTCTTTCATCAGTTCCATTATTTTTATTATATATTAAATGGCAATAAGTTAAGTTGCAAGTTACTGATTTTGGTTCACAATTCAGTGTTTCCATTGCTCTCTTTTAGTGTAGACATTAAACAATGTTAACTTGTTCCCAAGAGCCATAGGTTGGCTAAGTTCATGGAAGTGAAGGACCAACACAGGGGTTTTCCCCCCTACTTTACTTTTCTTCCTGCCCTCCCCTGCCCTCCTATTTTTTTAAGAACAAAGTACTTTAGTGAGCTTTTAAAAGAGCAGTCAATTGTGGAAAAAAAAATCCTCTGAGTTCATCTTAGCAAGATGATGATGAAGACATGAGTGCTCTGTCCAGCTTGTGTCTGATCTTTGAAATCATTGCTACTGGGCAGCAGCTTCAGAAAAAGAAGTTCTGATGTGGAAGAGAAGTTTGTCTGACATTGCTGGTGAACATGTAGAACACTCAAGTAAATTTCAGCACTCTTAAGATTTTTCAAAGTGTTTGAGTTTTATTATTGAGTAAGAAATTTGCTTGCCACCGTGTTCACCAGGAGGAGAAAAGGAGTAAAAAATGAATGCTTCATGACACATCAGCATTTCTGCATGCATTCCCAAATTGATACTTTGGTCTCTTTTTCTGCCATGGCATTTCATCTGGAAAGAAACCCTCTTTTCTTGTGACCATTCAATACATTACCTTGAAACAATGAATAGAAAATATGTATAATATTCTGGACAAAGACCTTTTCCTAACTGTAGAAATTCAGACAACTCTTTAAGTTCATAACAATTTCTTTGGTTTTATAAAGTTGTCTCATTTTGCATAATCAATACATTCTCATACTTTTCATATAGGTGGAGGAGTTGGATCAGTGTTTACTACTTTTATTTAAGCTATCCAAAGCTTTAAGGAGTCTTTATTAATGCATTCAGTAATGCTAGACCAATGACAGGAGAGTAAGTTCACCACTTACTTAACTAAGACCTTTTGCCTTTAAGATGATACTAGTAAGCTTGTTTTTCCCTTGTGTTTTTTGCTTTGAGAGACTTCAGTGGCAACCTAAAAACCAACCTGCAGAAGGGGTTTTCCTTTATTCCTCATCTCCAATCTTCCTTTGACATATTAAGAGGAACATTGGTAAAAGGAAAGAACATTTCATGTTCTTTCACAGAATTTTCCTCGTAGTGCAGACCAGTTATATTAATGTCAGGGAGGTGAGACATCCATAATTATCTTTTTTTTTTTTTTAATACCAGTGTGCTTCCACTGCCAGAGAAGGAGAGTAATGTGCCTAGTACAGACCCTTCATTCTCCTCTGGGAGATATGTAGACTTATGCTATTCTAACAATGTGGCTCTTTTGCACTAGAATACTTTTAGACTCTTTATCAAACTGCTTATAGTCCCATCTCCATGTCTGAACTCAGTATTACAAACTTTTAAAAGTATAGAGAACTTGACATTGTTTTATTTTTGTGAGTGCTCTGTTCAGGGTTATTTTATGAAAGAACAAGAACTCTTCTAGCATCTGTCATTCATGCACTTGCAAGAAGAGGCAGGGTGAACTACTGCAGCTTTAACTCTCAGCATAGCATGTTATGTAAAAGCCTTTCTACTCCATCCAAATGCAAAGGCCCTTCATATCTTAAAGCATTTATTTCTATTTATGTTGGACTGGATGGAGTGAGCGAGTGTTACTTTTTCTCAAACAGTTCAATGTTTGTGTTACTGTTAACATTTGAATAAGCTCTAAGCCAAAATCGTTTTGTCCCACAGACATCAAATGAAGTTTATGTGAATTAAAGAAGCTTTTTATTTGTATATTTTTGGGTGTGTTTTTGTGTGTTTTGTTCTGATTTTCTATACTGATGGAGTCAGTTCTCTGTAGCTCCATTACGCTTCCCAGATACAATTCTAGAGTAATTCCTTGCAGAGATGTTCAGAAATGAACTGGGTGCACACAGCTGACTATAGAAGGAAGTAGTTTGGCAAGTCAGCTGCTGCTTGACAACACTGCATATTCTTACCATGCAGCAAAAGTGAGGCAGCTCTGAAAAAAGAACCACTCAGGGAAGAGAAATCTGGCCTAAAATGCTGTTAAATGTGCTGCACCCCTATGTCTGTGCCATGGTTTATCACAATTTTGCCTGATAAAATATTGTCTAATCAGATATCCATTCCAGAGAAACTCTGGAATAGGATAAGTCCTTGTTCACTTTTTGGTTTGGATAGTCAGCAGAAGTCAGAGATGCTGGAAATAAGTTTCTCATAGGATTCTCTCTACTTTTCTGGTGTTGGAGGAAATAGCATGACTGCATTCTTTCTCAGGCTGTTATGATGAGTAGTTTTGGATGAGGAGGACCTTGTTATATGTACTTTGTTAATGATTTGGAACTATCAGCTAGTTTTCTCCATAATTTTTCTTTAATAACTATTTCATATTAATTTGTTTGCTTAGCATTATGGAAGAAAGAAAATCACAACGTACTGAGCTCTTCTTCTGTCAGCATCTCAGAAACTAAGGTGCACTGGTAGAAGAATACAGAATCACAGAATGGCTTCAGTTTGAAAAGACCTCTAAGATCATCAAGTCCAACCATTACCCCAGCACTGCCAAGCCCACCACTAAACCAGGTGCCCAGGTGCCACATCTACACATCTTTTAAATACCTCCAGGGCTGACAACTCAGCCTTTTCCCTGGGCAGCCTGTTCCAGGGCTTTACAATCCTTTCCATGAAGATTTTTTCCCTAATAACCAATCTAAACACATTTAAGGCACAATTTAAGGCCATTTCCTTTTATCCTATCACTAGTTATGAGGGAAGAAACCAATCCCTACCTCACTACAGCCTCCTTTCAGGCAGTTGTAGAGGGTGATAAGGTGCCCCCCTGAGCCTCCTTTTCTCCAGGCTAAATAGCCTCAGCTCCCTCAGCCACTCCTCATAGGACTTGTGCTCCAGACCCTTCCTCAGCTTCATTGCCCTTCTCTGGACAGGCTTCAGCACCTTAATGTCTTTCCTGAATTTAGGGACCCAGAATTGGACACAGGTCTCAATTCAGCTTCACTAGTGCCAAGTACAGGGGGACAATCCCTGCCCTGGTCCTGCTGGCCACACTATTGCTGATACAGGCCAGGATGTCATTGCCCTTCGTGGCCACCTGGGCACACTGCTGGCCCATGTTCAGCTGCTGTCAACCAGCCCCCCCAGGTCCTCTTCTGCCAGGCAGCTTTCCAGCCACTCTTCCCCCAGCCTGTGGTGCTGCTTGGGGTTGTCGTGACACAAGTGCAGGACCTGGCACTTACTGAACTGTCACCCTGATTTTCTCAAGTTTTACTAAGCCTTCTGATGTTCGCATTCTTTGCACAAACTTTCTCATGCACTTTATGTAAATAACTTATTGTTTTCATTCCTTTATGGAGGACGAGCAACCTGATGGACAGTTGGGTTGCCCAGTGGCATTGAGGAGGTGGCACTGTAGCCCTCCAATGACACTGGGATTTTAAAAAAATATATATACGGAGTCAGATGTTTTAATAAAGAGTTTTTTCAGTTTGCTTTCACCAGAGCTGCTCCGTGTTGTTCTTGTGTTGCTCCTCAGGAGGGGGGGTGACACTGAACCTTATTGAAACCCATGCAATTGCACTCAGCCCATCAATCCACCCCGTCCAAGTCCCTCTGCAGAGCATTCTTATCCTCCAGCAGATCAACACTCAAGACTTGTTGTTGTTTGTGAACTGACTGAGGGTGCACTTGGATGTATTTTGAAATCACAGTCATGTTGCCTGAAGCAAATGAAAAATTTTTGTGTTTCTTTAATTATAGTAAACGAAATCAAACTGGGATGAAGTTGCAGGCAGCTTGAAGGCTATGTAATGCACTTTTTTTCATGAAGTCTAGGTTTGTCACAATTTGCTTAAGATTGTTTTAAAGTTTTTTACCACTTTTTGTTTTACACTCTACTCTGATTCTTACCCTCAAACTCACTTCCTCTGTCCAGTGAAAAACTTTTTATTTCTTCTTCCCTCTATACTGCAGGTGGTGAAGTAGTACAGTAATACCAAATGCCACAGTGTGGTAAGAGCAAAAAGTGTTTTCATTTATTTTTTCATGGTGTTCAGTTCATGAGGACCAGTTTCCATCAGGCCTTTCCAAGCTGTGTCTCTGTAGGCCAACTATTTGATTCTGGAGCAGCGAATTTCAGGGTGAAGTTCATGAGAACTAGTGAAGAGGTGAACTTGATCAAAGCTTCTAACTGTGGAATAATCCACAGAGGGAGACAAACAGAGCCAATGTCAGATAACACTCCAGAAATTTGCTGATCCTGTTATATTTTTCATAACTCTTTTTAACAGTTCACAACTTTCCAAAATTACAGCTTGAGGATTCAACTATGGCTATACTTCAGAAATGTCTTATTAATTTATTTTATTATTAGACAGCACTTTTTGCTCTTTTTTGTTGCTTTGTTGGGGGTTATTTTTGTAAATAAGATCCCTAGAATGGGTCATAGACCCATTGCTGAAGTTGCTAAAATTGTGGTAAACTTTGCTAACAAATTTATGGATCTCTTACATTAAAAAAAAAACCAAACCTAAAAACTACTAAAAGGGCAAATCTTGGAAAGGCACTGTGCAGTTCCAACATATTCACTCAAGTAAAACTGTTTCAGGAAGAATTTCTGTATAACATTTAGGTTCTGTAGAAATTCTGCCAAAAAATCTTAACATTAACATACCTATATAATATTCATTGTCAATCAAAAAAAGAAGCTTTCATGTACAAATCTGAGCTCATTTTCCTTCAGCATATTTTTTTCCAGACTTATGAGAAGAGGGAAATAGGAGGGTCCTCAAGAGATTTTTTTTCCTTCTTTAACTGAACTTAGGATCTTTAGGAAAGGGAACAGTGTATTCCAAGCGTGACTGTCTGGTGGAGGGACTTCCAGCATATGTATTAATTTATTTACTTAAAAATGAGAGTTGGGAACCAGTCACAGTCTGTAGATTGGCTAGTAAGAAAAATGGGGATGCAGTTATATTTAAACCTGTCCTTTTAAAATATATGCACTGTGCACACTGGCTACAGAAGAAGGATCAAGGGCGTTTACTGAATATAAACATTTAACTTTCTTAATGCTCCCAAATTACATTTCATGTCATAATATTTTCCACATTCCTAAGACAATTGAGAATAAATTATACTAAAAATGAGGAAAGAATCTGTGACATTTCAATAAGAATGAACATAGGTTTTGAGTGTTGTTTCCATGTAATTATTTGATTTAGCATTGGGGGGTGTGGGGGTTTTTATGTATGTATATATATATATATGTATGTAGCTGTGCTATACTGGGTTGATGTAAAAAAAACTTAATAGTGAGTAATTAGAGAGGTGGCTTATAGCTCTTAATTTAGTTCCCCAGCTATTAAACACCCTGCTATGTTTTAGGTGGAGTATCTGAATTTTTGCTCAGCTGATATGCGTGCAGCAGTGAAATGGGTTCAGTGTGTTCCTGTTGATTGATTATTCATTGTCATTCAATTGGTTCTTAACAATACAGGTTGAACAAAATAAAAACATAGATTATGGATATCCAGAGACAGAAAATTAATTTATTTAAACTAAAAAAGACCAGTTCTGGCTTTTACCATCTGAATATTCGGGGTGCCACCTTCTCTCCATTTGCATTTGTTTGTTCACATAAGACACAGTACTTTTAAAACATGACTGTTTCTGCAAAAAGGTGTCTTTGTACATAAGAAACTATTCTCCACAGAGCTGACAAGGGCCCACTACAGGCACCTGGCTTCTAAAGAGATAATTCTACAGAGGCAGAGGATTCAGAATACAGCAGAGAATGATCACAGGGGTCTGTGACTTCTTACCTATGAGAAATGTAGGAGAGCTTGGGTAGTTTGGTTGAAAGACAAAGTTTAGGGGAGACACAAAAAACCTTCAGAAGTATGTAAAAGCACATTACAAAGAAGAAGAGGCACATGAATAAAAGGTCAAAATTTGGATTAACAAAAAGCAGAGTTTGCTGTCATATAAATTCTTTATTTGCAGAAGGATCTCAACTAGTCTGTTTGTGTTGGAACATCTGTCCAGTCAACTTTAGAGACTTCTGTGTTGCACTGGGAGTTATACAGTGTGAGAATCAGTAACACTCTAACTGGCATTGCATGCTTTGAGTAGTATGTACTTAGGGCCATTGTGATTTTGAAAGTTTCATGTGCAGTCTATAAAGTGGAATATACTCACATTAAAAAGTTATCTAAATAATTTTGAATGCTGATCTGTTCAGGGATCAATTCTGAACTAAAAGGGCCTAAGTTATTCCTATGAACTGTCCAGCCTCACTCAGTATTTATTTTTCCTTGTAAATTATTCAGCATTAATATTTCCAGGTTTTCCCATGTATTCAATCCTCACGTTTCACATTACTTCCTCTCACAGGAACATAGTTTTAAAAAGTGTGGTTGTTTTCTGTTGTGTCCCATGTCCATCTTCTTCTGTATGTTTCTGTATGTTTCCAGTTTATGCCCTTTGTTGGTAGAGCTGTTAATAAAGAATAATGTGTTTATTGGAAATAGAAAATATGTGCCAAAGGTCTTTTCCAAATTATATTTTAAGATATTACAGAAACACTGTCCCACTTCACATTATCTTTCAGTATCACAGAAATCAGATAAATCCCATACTACTAAGAAGAAAAAAAAGGTTACAATTTCTAAATTATATTTCCCCCTACCTTTCAGTTTCCCTCTTCTTCCTGAAGCAACTTCACCCCTCCAAAAAATCAGATTACTATCCTAGTAAGTTGAGAAAATAAATGTTAGGAGAGAAACTTATTAACCTTATAGATAATAAGTTTTATTCTACTGATGGCACATTGCTGCTTTTAGCAAGAGAAGAAAGCAGGCTTGGTGTGCAAGACCTAAGTCTTAGCTAATGTGCAGGCTTCTAGTAGATGAGTGGGGCACTGCAAAACCAGGCTTTTCACATTATATCCTAATTGTGAGGCATACAGCTGTAAGATAGGGAATAAGGGCCAGTATCAGAAGATAGTAAACAATTATAAAAAAATTTTACAGAACCCTATATTTGTTTCTGAATCATAATCCAATACTCTCTTAATTTGTAAAATAAAGTAAATGATAAACTGCTGCAGTTCAGAGTTACTGTGTGCATGTATGTGACCGCTTGTGAACATCTCTTAGCAGAACAATATAATTTAGACATCTTTTTTGTTTAATTGAACTGTCTCGAGGTTTGACTGTAGCCAATCAAACATTGGCAAGGGAAGCATTTTTTAAAAACTGAAACTTGTTGCATCTTTATTTATGCCATAAATTTAGACATTTCTTTGGAGAATCCATCTCATCCCCTGTTCAAACTTATGTTATTTGTAAATATATTTGAAATTTCCATTGTATCTGCAATTCAATTTTTTATTCACTTAAAACTGATGCTTTAACATTTTATTAGGGAGAGGTGATATGTACTCACAGGAAAATGGGTAGGAAATTAAAATTAGTGTAAATACAGTTAAATAAACAACAAAGAATCATTGAGAAGAGAGATTTGGGCTGCACATGTGTTGCAGGGGAGTTGCAGGGGAGTTGTTCTTTGCTGCAGGGGCTCAGAAGGATCACTATGGCCTGAAAAAAACATGGAGGCCATACAGAGGGGATCACATCTCAGGGTCTGGGAGAGTGAGCCTGTTCCACAGCACCCAGAAGGTGTCTCTGCAAAGGGAAGAAAGGAGACCAAAGAGAGAACATTGCATCCTCTTGGCTTTTTAGGGCCACCAATGAGCAAAGTATAAATCTAGATTCTTATTGCCCATAAGATGGAGACTGTAACTGCTGATCACAGTTCTGGATAGTTTAAAAGAAGGGCAGCTATTTCCTTAATGATTCCTCACAGAGAGAAAGAAGTCTTCATGTAAAATCCAAAGAGGAAGATGAGGAATAAACCATCATGTTGAAATTGATGCAATGCTAAGTCTAGAATCTGTAGTTAAGAGAGAACTAAAAGTCTATTAGGCAAAAGGCTGGCAATTCCAATGGTCTGGCATCTGTTTGTTTGGAGGGGTTTTTGTCTTTCTTATCTAACTTCCTCCCTCCTTGTCTTCTTCCCCACCATTTTGTTGCTCTCATTTTCTTTCTTGCATGCATCACAAAAGATACCTTATGCTACCTAAGAACACAAACAAAATGTTGCATTTGCTATTGCACTCTGTGGAGTAAAATCTGAAATAATTTCCTAAAATAGTCTGAAATAGTGGTTAAATGAGGGAAAAGGGGGAAAATGTTACTATAAAGAACTGTGGAGATACGGGCCAGATCTTATTGTACATGTCCAGGTGTACAATGGGACTTTAACTACTGCTGTGGAAGGCTCCAATACTTGACTACCTGCTCAGTCTGTCAATGAGCAGAACATTTGGGACTGGGGAGGGGCTTGCTGCCTTTTTTTTTTTTTTTTTTTTTTTTTTTTGGTGTGTGTGTGTGGACTCAATACTTGCTTCTCTGAATCTGACTTTTTTTGTCCAACTACTTGCAAGATGTAAATTAGACAATGAGCTGCATTTTGCCATTCTTGTTTGTAACTGATCTAAAATACAGCTATTGCAATATAGCTGTCTTCTTGCAGCTGGTACTCCTAGCTTCCTCATATATTTTTCCATGATGTGCACAGTCTTCCTACTTGATTAGCCATTTTTAAATTCTTTCTCACAAGTCAAATTCTGTTTTCACCTGTTGAGGACTTGAGTCTAATTCTGTAATATTACCTGTTGTGTCGAGTCTCACTCCCTTGAGTGAAAGAAAAGCTGTAAGGAGCCATTTCTATGTAGTGACTGGGCAGAACTTTATCAGTTTTCTCCAGAGAGCTTCTAGCACATTGTACATGTATTTCTGAAACAGATTATGGTTTTCCCAAATGCTTTTAACTTATTGCTGCCAGAGCCACCCAAAGAATTTTAATTTGAGCAACAACTTTGCCCTATTATTTTTGTATGGAAGAGACAGTGAAGCATTATCATAATTTCCCTCTAACAATCATGATTTTATGGGCCACTACTATAATCCTTCTTGGCTGTCTTTTTTTCCAGACAATATTCTGTGGGTCTCACCCAATGTCCACTGCTTTCTGGGTGAAATATCCTGGTCTGTGAGCCAAAGTGCAGGATACCTGATTACATCCATAATTGCAGGCTCTTGAAGTGGCCTGTGGCATGTACCCTAACTTACACCTGGAGTTTGTATCAGGCCTCTGTACACGGTGATGTGTATAGAGGCCTGATGAAGGTAGGGGGGAAGATGACAAAACAAAAACTGAGTCAATTCATTTGTCTGGATATAATTTTTTTTGTGTTACTGAAAAGCCTCATAGAAAAAAAACCTCAGTGCAGGAAGCCATTCCTGACCATCAGGCAGTCAGAAAGAACAGTACACTGAAAAGTTTATTATAAAAACTAGCATACACAAAAATATACACATGCAAGTACTTAATGCAGGAAAAGCCCTGGCAAGAATCCTAAAAATGTGTTTATGGAATCATTACAATAGTGAAAATGTCACTGAAGATATAGTTAAACCAGTGAGTATTTAGAAGAGAGAAAAATACTTGAACTTATGTGCATTGGGGTTATTTGAAGAGCTTCTGTCACAGCTGCAGTGCAGGTACACCTAGATATGGATGTTCACTGCTGAGCCTGCACCACAGAACTAAGCATGTAGGAAAATTATATTTAAGGGCAATGTAAGATTGTTAGTAAGGGGGGTGATGTATATTGTGGCACAGTTACAAAATAAATAGTGTTTTACACTTCTCTGAGTGTACCCTGGCTTCTCAGTGGGCCTTGCTCTGAACAGAACCATGTGTCCCAGTTGCTGGGGGGTAATAGGGGAGCCTTTCCCAGCTGTATTGGCTTGTCCACTTGGGCACCTTTGAGACCCCTCACTGTGGGAGGAGGTAGGCCTGTCACTAGGAACCACCTCAGGGGACTTGGAAATGTTATTTGTTTTATCCTTTTCACATGTGCTAGAAAAACAGTAGAATGAGTAAGATGCTCATATGCCTAGATCTATCTTGTACCTTCATCCTTCCTTGCCTGCACTGAAATCCCTTCCATGTCAGAGATTTCATGTCTATTTAAACCTCTGAGAGCCTGATGACCTTATCTACACTGAGCTAGCCCCAACAAAACAATTTTTTGTAAATGGTTAGAAGGAAAAGATGACTTTTTCCTTGTGTCTGAATGCCACAGAAGCCACCAAGCGAAGGCATCAAGCTGACCCTTCTTGCAGAAGGACTAACTAGGCACTCTGTGTCTTCTGGGTAAGAAATAGAAATACTCTGCATTCTTTTCCTTGTTGGTCTAAAATAGCCCATAAAGGAAGATATTCCAGGCACAATGTTTATAAAAACCTGGAGAGGATTGAGTGGCACTTAAATCTTTAGATGGTTCTTGAAAAGTGATATCTGGCACAGTCAAGGTAAGTTTGAATTACTGTATTGACTGTAGCTGAAACTGTGCTACATGTGCTAGGGGCAGACAGGTGAGAGAAGGCATGTGTGGTTAGTCTGATGAAATGAAAATACTTTTCAGACATGTGACTCCTTTTGCCCCCTTTCTGTGCAATGGATTGAACAAACTGTGAAATTTCTTTGTCTTGTGTGATAGAATTGTCATATAGTGGTGGATGTGGAAAAGGTCTTTTTCTGGGAAGTTTCTGCTGTCTTGATGGCTGGATATTAATATAGGCTGTTACAATGCTTAATAAACCCACTGTGAGTGAAAATATCTGCGATGTTAATTTCAAATTATATATACAAGAGTGGCATGGTAGGTAGGTGCTAAACACTCCATGATGGAGAAGTCGTAGTCTGGGTTATTTGGTGATCTCCAAAAGTTGTGCTTTTTCTTATGAGAGAAGATCCTGTGCATTCTTACATAATAAAAAAGGTAATCCTTAGAGTTTGTCTTCTGGCCCAGGTTTTGAAGATATGCTTGTAAGCAAGGAAAGAGTGAGGGAAAGCAATCTTTTTTCTGAAGTGACAAATGACAACATCTCTTTTTTTTTTTTTTTTAGTCCCCTTTCCCAGGGATCTCTTGTCCAAGTGGCCTTATACTTTCCCAAAATAATTTCTTCTGGCTACAGACCAAACACAAGAACTTAAAGCAAAAAAAAATTCTTAAAAAAAAAAAAAAAATTTGAAAGGGTATCTGTTGCATGAATAAAAATGGAATTGTATTTAATTATGTTGATTTAGCACTTAGGGCTAATAATTATCTGTTAAAACCAGATTCTGATTTTTGTATGGCTGCTCTGGATTTTTCTTCTATCTAGAAGTGTACATACAATATGAAGGAAATATCAAATGGAAGGACCTCAGTGGTATGTCAGACTTGTTCCCAGCCATATTGTAGCAGTGCTCTGTCCTGTCACCATTAGCAGAACCCCTTCCCAAGGTCTCTGGTGGAAGGAGGTGGCACAGTTCAGGGCTTGCTGGCCTCACCATTGTTTACTTACATGGGAACAGCAATTGGTGCAGTAAATGCCATAGGGTGGTGTAACCCTTTCATTCCACTATTTTGATCACTGGCTGTCCATCACGTGTTAAATTCTGAGCCCTCAGTGGGCAGAGGTTGCAGCTGTTGCTGATTTCATCAGCTCCCACAATAGCTGCAGCCTCAGTACAGACACATGCCAGCGGCAAAGGTGAGATTTTTGTTTGGGTTTTTTTTTGTTTTGCAATAATGCCTATATTCCTTAAGTTAGATGATGTATTGTTTGTTCTTTGCCTTGTACAAAAAATATGAAAAAAAATATCTCCTGGGAATTGAAAAATCTTGACAGATTTATTAATTTAAATATCTAAGAGCACAGCAATTGCACTCTTTTAGACTTGTTACAGAATGAAATAAAACACCCACGTCCTAGCCTCTATTTTCTTGCAGCTGGGGAAGGATGAAGGGAAGGATCTTGTTAAACAGAAAAGAAGGAACTTATTGTTAGCTACTGATTGAACTAAGAGAGTCAGCATTTAGATTTCTCTTCACAAAATGTTGGATGAAGTTGCATGTTATTGGACTATGTGTAGTCTCTGTATATCAGCAATGTTAACCTTAAAAACAGCAACAAAACAATTATTTTGATCAGTTGCTGAATCTCACATAGAAACTTTGTTTTTTTGGACTTCCAAGCGGACACAAGATTTCTTTGCTTGGATTCTCTTTGCCTTCTAGGGTTAGATTTCATATGACCTGTAGCTTTGTAGGAATGGCATCTGTATCCCTTTCCCACTTGTGGAGGGAAAGATGGACAAATTCTGCTCTCTCAGAGCAGGCTGTTTTAAGGAACTGCAAAAGTAGATGTTCAGTAGCATCAGTGCAGTGTTAGACTGCTGCATGTGTAAAGTGTTAAACATGGAAATGAGTCATGTGGCCCTCACACTTGCAAAAGTTTTCTCACATCTGTAAGCCATGAGTAGACTCGATTAATGAAAGTGTGAATGGAGTAGAGAGGACTTAAAGCTGCTGATTACAAAGGACATTCCATTATCTAAGAAGGGATGTGCATATATTGTGGCTTAGAGTAATTTATTCCATGATTAAATAGTGTTCTATTAAAATGTATAATGTGGGTGTTTGCCTGAGCTCCTGACAACAAAATTTATTACAAATTATGTGTTTTCTGATAGACACATGCTACTTTCCATTTAAATTTCCTACAGATGTTATCTTTGGATTCAGCAATGTGCTAATTTGAGCATAAATATCTTTTCCTTTTTAACAAAGAAAATAAGCCAGAGGTGTGGCTGTTTTCTCTCTGCCTAGGCCATCCTTATGATAATATAATGGTAACTTGCAAAATGCCTCAAAAGCTCAGAGAAGATAGACAAGTGATGGTAGTAGGATTAGTTTGTAATTTTTTTTTGTTTGTTTGTTTGGTTGGTTTTTTATGAGGTTTTTTATGGTGTGTTAAGATTTTTTTTTTTACAATTGATTCATAAAGTAGATCAGGACCTGTCACTTCCCTGAAAACAGGTAACAAACTGAAGGAGGCATGATGACATATTTCACAAATCTGAGCATCTTCCCTGGAAATATTTCAGCAGTGGCAAGGCATCACTGGGGTGCTATCAAGGAGAACCAGCATGGGTAGGGCATTGGGGGTTTTCTTCCAGCAAGGAGGCAGACACTGGAAGAAATGCTCTCTACACACTCTCCTGGAATTGTGCAGCCACCTTGCCAGGAAGGGAAAATGTGTTCAGCTCCTGCAATCCCTGCCATCTGTGGCAGACTTATTTTGGTGAGTGTTGTCATGCAGGCTTTTGTTCTCTTAGAACTGGAAGGAGACATTTAAATGATAACTTTTGAATGTGGTATTTAAAAACTTTCAAATAAGTAATTGTTCTGAACAGCTATTCCCAAAGCAGCTTGCTTTCTTTAAAAATCTCCTGGGACTTTTGTTTTTGTTTCTTTGTTAAGTTTTGAGAGGAATAGTGGATTTGTCTTTACAAACAAACTGGGGGTCTGCTGGTAGATAAAACTAGCACTGGGAGATAAAAGAAACAATGGGAAGGATTCCACTGATTGATGAATGGAAAATGATATTTGCTTTTACAAATAAACTCTAGGTTGGTTGATAATTGAAATTAGACATTGAAAAATGAAAGAAACAATGGGAAAGAAAACCCCTAAATTCTGTAAGAATTAAAAATTAAAAGGGAGGGTTATACATTAGAGGGGAACCTTTGGGATCAGGTGTTCCAGGAAGTCTGTACCTCTCAAGTACCTCAGCCAATGGGGAAAGAGAGAGGGAAATGCGGCCGGGAAATGAGGATAAAAGAAGGCTGCGTCCTCCAGAAATCCGAGAGACCCCAGGGGAATGCCCCATGGCCTCTCCCTTTATTCGAATAAAGTAAAGGGACTCCTCTGTCTCCTTTTTGGACATAAACCTCTTATGTTTGTGGATTAATTTTCCTTACAGTTTGTTTTTCTTGACTTTTCTCACATTTTCTTTGCATTTCTCCCCCGCCCCCCAAAAGATTCAAAATTACTCTGTAGCAGAAAAAAAACATTAGTCGATGTGGAATTCCCCCCAGTATTCCTTTTTGTCTAAATCCCAGTGAAAGTCAGTGGTGTTGGTGCTCCAAAACCAGTTAATTATTTTTAAAATCCTACCTAAATAAAGCAATCTATCACCTTAGTTTTGCTGAGTAACATTTACAGAGCCTGCACTGTAATAGATCCTCTCTTCATTAACAGAGGAGGACAAAACATTTTTAAATATCTTGTTTGAAGGTAGGGGTCATGCCAGTTAGAGCAAAAGTAAGCAGCATTTTTCACTCCAGTGTCTATTGGATGAATGAAGCTGGAGATGAAGCTGTGATGTGCAGCTGAATGCTGGTAGCCATGGAGAGAAGCAGCAGCTAATTGAAACTAATAAATCTTTTTGTGTTAGATAGTCTTGTCCAAGAAAGTAAAAGGCATGTGGTAACAAAGAGTATAACTACATTTCATTTTTGTTGCAAGGTTACAGTTACAGATAGGGTTAAGCCATTAGCCGTTTAATCACACTATTAGAAATGCAGCAGGGCATGGTGTTAATGAAGCAGTTTCTTTATATGCATAAATGACACACAGGAACCTAATTCTTGCTGTCTTTCCAAATTTCTCCTTCATTGTATTCTTTCTCTTGGAGCACAGATTTTGAAATCTGCCAAAGGCATCACATTGGTACTGATTAACAGTCAGACACAGTGATCTTAAGGGCCTTTTCCAGTGTTTCTCTGATTCTATCTTATGTTTCTATCTAACTTCTCTGACAGGTTTCCACTTCTCAGTCTGGCTCTACAGATCCAAAGTGCCTATTCATACTCTGTGTGTAATGCAAGAGAGCAAGTACTTGCCACATTAAATTAAAATTCGGGAGAGGCAAATGACTTGTCAAGTTATAGAGCGGAATCCTTTCATCTTGGCATTCTTGAATGGTTTTTGGACCTAAATATTGACATTTTGATACTGTGCATCTACAGAAAGGAGTAAGCAAAAATTAAACAGAGCTGAAAAAATGTCTTGGTGAGAACTTTGCTCACAAAAACCATGAAAGAAAGCATTTCATAAATATATGCTATATGCGATAAATATAGTATAGGCAAGGTTTTCTGGTCAAAATAAGTAGTCTCTTATTTCTGAAGTTTTGTATTTGAAACACTTTGAAACAAAGCTTTTCAGACAGGAAAAGAAACCCACTAAATATTTGGAAGTATGTTTTTGAAACCATTGTTTTGAAAAAAATGAAACAAAAATAAATTAAACACACCATCCTTTTGATTTGCTAAAAATTGAAGACACACATTGTTTTAGACTGTTATGCTGTAACCTTTTTTTAAATGTCAGCAACTGCAAAAGGGTTCTGTACAGCCTTGACCAGAAGTTCTTAGATCTGTATGAGAGCTCGCTGATACAATGATCTCTCAGGTTAGTACTTCTGTGTTGCACAATGTTTTGATTACTATGATGGTGCTACCTACAGTTTCAGATTCCAGCTTGGCTGTTGCTCTGTCTCTGTGAAGTTGAAGTAATATGGTGATAAAATTATAAATGGGAAAGGTATTAAATAGGATTTTGATTTTATGTCCCCTGGATTTTTAAAGGAAGTAGACAGCTGTTGAACTATTTCCACAAACTGATGTACCTTTGAATATCACAAATGTCCTGTTTTAAGAGCTAAAGTGGAATATGAGTTTTGCTGGTTATTTTGCATGGAAGTCAACTTTACATTCATTATTTTATTGCATGCAGTAGTCAGCTGCTTCTGGTCACTGACATTAGCCAAATTGTTCAACTTACAGATATCTTCAGTTTAAATATGAAAAAGAAAACCTGAAACAAAGTTTGTTCATATTTTTCCTCATGTCAGCATTTAATTTCATCCCTCATTATTTCTGACAGTGTTTAAGTTCCTTTTTGCTTTACCCTGTGCCTGAAAAAATAAAAGTAGCAAAGTACATTTAAAAAAAAAGCAAGACAATTGAGTTAAGAAAAAGTAGAAGGGGGTGCCAAACCAAACTCCTGTATTCAAATGCACCTACATAATGAGAAGTCCACAATGAGACCTTGAATTTTGTGGTCAAAAATCAAATGTCTGGTCTCACAACTACATGTGAAGTTCTAATATGGTAAAAGGACTGCTTGAAAATAATTTATAAAGAGGTTATGAGAAAAGACTTACCTAGGAAGCACGGCCAAGATTTAAGCCATTACTTCAAATGTGAAGCATTTGGCAACAGGAGATCATATTCATCAAAAAAGATGTCCTAGTTCATTATTTTTGGTCTGAGAAAATTTTGATTATTTGCTTAAAGCTACTCAGTGTACCAGCAAACAAGCATTATATAAATAGAATTAAAATGCATTTAAAAAAAATCAAATAACATAGCATCCTAAGTGAATTTATAACATTATTTTACAGCCATGTGAAGTGTGAGATATGATTTTTTAATATACAAAATTGATGCATCCCCTCCCATGCAAAATCAGCCTATTTCTGTCTGGGCTGGAAACTGGCACATTTGGCCCAAGTGACTGGAAAGCTCAGGGGCTTTGTTTGTTTATTGCTGCCGTGCAGCACAGTTTCCACTGGACAGCTGTGCTAAACTGATGTAACCACAGACAGAGTTGGACATACAAATGGGCAGACACACTCAGAATTCATTGGACTGTACATCCAAATGTTTTAATCAGAGCTGATTAACCTATCTGAGCATCAAGCCCTCCCTTCTCCTTAGTGCACACCTCTAATCATCCGGAGGTGCTAGGAAGCAGTTTGCTCTTCTTTCCCCTCTTCCTTCCATTAGTAAAAGTACTGCAGATTTGAGTCTTCTGACAATTTGTGGTATGTAGGTCTCCCTTCCCTGGCTAGTTCTTTTGAGGTGAGAAATGTTTCTTTGCAGGCTCTGGTGCTTGCTTCAGGGAATGATGGAAATTCAGAAGTATTCTTTGGCTTCTCAGAGATTCAGTTCTGTTCTACCGGATTTGGAGGATTTGATTGCAGTAAGAGCCATGCCTGTGGAAAAGCAAACAGACCTCAGAGGTCATTTTTTAAAGCAGGAGCACCTTTGGAACAGTTACACAAGCTCTGACAGGGTGGGCACAGAAGAGGAGGAAGGAAGGGAGGCCAGAGAGAGACTAATGCAGCAGTAGTCCAGACAGATCTGAATCTTACGACAGATTTCAACTATGCCATGGACTGGCTTGACTCTGATCCCACTGAAATCAGACTTCAAGGAGGGACAGAGGGGTACCACTGATTGATTTTTTATCATTCTACCTTTCAGTCCTGTTCTGATCAAGTGCTGGAGTGTATTTAAAGCACCCACATATTGCTTTTAGGGGTATCTCACTGCTACTGCTGACGATAAATTCATGAAATAACATACACTTCCTGTGCCTTTTGTGTGCCAAGTTTGTGCATGTCTGCAGTCAAATACAGATGAAAAATTAAATTTGTTTGGCTTAAGCAGTTTTCACTGACAACATAACTCATTCCTCTTGAGTTCCTGGATAAGCTGAAGCTAAAACTATTTGTTCTTCTTTCACTGCCCAGTTCCTGAAGGTTGGGGTTAGAGCTGGCTTGCTTTATATCAAAGTTGTGCTGAGACACACCGACAGCCAGGGCAAATAAGCTGTCACTTTCCCAATCCTCCCAGTTCAACCACACTTTAGTATAAGACCTTAGAGAAGGAATAGACTTAGTTGCAGATAATACTGGAAATTCCATATGACTTTCAGTAATTACATGAAAATGGGTTTCTTGATACTATTTTTAAAATTGCCTGATATTTGACAGTAATCGTATGTCTACATATCCTTCCTTTTCATGTTGGAAGTACTGATAAATTCATGTCTTGCAAAAATGATAATTGCAGTGAAAATATAGTTGTAAGATTAGAACTAGTTTTTGTTGAACACGTCTATTTTATCTTGACAGGTAATTTACCTCAGCACTTTTCCAGGACCAAGAGAGCATCCCTCCAGTTAAATTGAGACTCCTCCTGACTGATAGAAATGTTAGTTAGAATTAGCAATTTCACCAATACCAAATACAGCTTGATTTTAGAAGAAAGTGTGAACTTTTTAATCCTGCCTATTGATTAAATAGGGTGACCAAGAAGGAAACGTGGGAAGACTTCCAGCTTAAGAATCTGTCTTTTGAAAGTGTTCAAAGATTTTTGCAAGCACATCTAGTAAATATAGGGCCAGTTCTGATTTACAGTGTGATTAGTGCCATGACTCTGGAAACATGAGTCAGCCATAAAAATGTTACAAATCAATTAAGTCCATGTTCCAAAAGAAAAATACTCATAAATGAGAGTTCATCATTAGAACATCCTGTAGCTGCATTATTCTTCTATTGTTCTGGACAAGTATATATAATATATGAAGATACTAAGCATGCTTACCAGCTTGTTCATGTGTTATTAGTGTTTTGAGGTGCCTTAGTTTAGGACCTACTCCAAAGAGCACAGTTTTCAGCAGAATTAGAAATGTGTATCACTTCAGGGTGTGTCAAGTCAGTACGAACTATCAGCTGCCACTTCTGAAAGAGTGAGCAGTGTAGCAGATGGAGGCACAATTTTGGATTTCCAGGATTTTTACTATGAGTTTATTAAAAAAGACTATTTGCAGCCACAAATCCTATGTCTTCTATGCTTACTTATTCCTTCAGAAAACACCTTTTAATGACTTACTGCTTCCAGTGCATTGAATACAGACTTTTCCTTTGATACTGCAAGTTTTCCAAAATACCAAAGCAATGTGAGAGAAACATCATCTGTATGTTTTGCCAAACAGATTGACTTTGGCTACCCATGTAAATTTTCTGGATCTTTTGATCAAGTACTCCACCCTGTTGCAAATTTGGAATTCATGCCAAATATAGCATCCAGCAGTGAGATAAGATTGAATTTTTTCATGTGAACTACAGTGGAGCCTTTAAATTATTTGTGATACATATTCTGTATATTTTGTTACAAATGTTGCTCAAATAATTTATTCCTCAAATAAATTGAAAATACTGTTGTTGCTTTTGAACTCAACCATCATTCATTCTCAGAAAGATCTTGTTCCAATGCTGGTACAAGTACTACTGCTTCTCATTTCATAAATCTGTGCAAATACATATTGCTAGCTTTTGTTATTATCCAAAATTTTAATAGTTGGTGAAAATTATATTTTTACTGGAAAATGATGTTTGGATATTGGAAAACAAAAAGCAGACAGGGCTTACCCACTGAAAGGCAGTGGGACTTCTGAAATTTCCATTTAGTATGTCTGATTGAAATGGGCTTCATGCTGCTTCATTTCAAGCTATTTCCAAAAACATTGTTGGGAAACATTATAGCTGATGGTTTTAATCAGTCAGGAATACTCAGTACAGCCAGACTACCTGTTACCTAAGAAATCTTAATAAAAAAAGAAACAGGTGTAAAAAAGTGCTCAGATTGTCCAGGACTGGAAGGATCCTATAAGGAAGAATAAGAAAGCTTAGCCAGCATGTTCAGGCAAAACAAAAATATGGATAAGATTGTATTCTATAAACACGTAAGAAAAAGTGCTATTTAAACTAAGGGAAATGCTGACACAAGAACAGATGGATATAAACTATTTGTGTACCGTTATTCTGAATTTAAAAAGGTTTCTGATTCTAAAAGAAATGAGACTCTATGAAGCTCTCCCCTAAGAGGACCAAGAGCAAAAACACCAAAAAAACCCAACCCCCAAAGCAAAAAAATTTAATTGATTATAAACAGAGCCATCATATGAAAAAGATTATATGGCATGGCTGCCTACAAAAACAAGGGACTGAACTCTACGACCCAAGAGTCCCTTCCAATCTGCTGTTCTTAATTAGATGTATGAGTATCATGGGAGCTCTTCTAGCCTCCAGCCTGTTCCTGCAAGAAGATCCTTTTATTTGTGTAACTTCTCACTGATATCCCTGCAAATCTGCAGATCCCCACTGACATGTAGGTGATATGGATTCTTGGATCAAATTCTAGGGAAGGGTTCATGATCCCAGAAGAAAATTCTGTATCTGGCTTCTGTTTTCCGTCTTGATTTTGCATGCAGCTTCTGTTTCAATTCCCAAAACTCCCTTCTATTCATTGTTTCATTTTTCTTGTGAAGATAACATTTCTTCTTGAAGAATGAATTAAATACTCATTAAGAATACATTTATAGTCAAAATTCATATGACTGGGAATAGTTTTACATGCACAATACCTGTTGCCAAGACCTGAGTGTTCTTCTCACTGTGAAATCTGTGCAAATGGAGGGTTCAGAGGCACTCAGATCCTTGAACTAACATTATACCTTTCATTACTGCAGGTCAAGTCATGTGCCATAAAAATTGAAGCACATACTTCTCATAGGATCAGTGGGTAAATGTTAAGGTAGCCTAAGCTTCCAGTGTCAGTGGGGAAAAAATTGTAGTAGGAACCTCTGAAGATAAAGTTCTTGATTCAGTAGCATCATAGACAATCACACAGTTGGCCTTTATGGAGCTCCATAGTGCAATAGTTTTTGAGACTGAATCCTTATCTTACCACTTACAGTCACTTCAAAGTCCTCACTAAAGTCATTCCTTCACACAGGATATAATCTGGCTATTTCTGCCTCTGTTTCTTCATCCGTAAATCAGCGCAGTGTGTTGAGGACTGCACATACTTGCAGGGGATATCTGGAGTCTCTGATAAAAAGTCCTACTTGTAAGTTATTATAATAAAGGTCTTTCCTAGAAATTATGTATTGCGTTGCAAGTTCTAACTTGCTATGATGGTAGATGGGAATGGAAATATTCCATTAATAATAATTTGGGATGGCTGGTAAACAACTTCAGTTACTGCTTTCAGTTGTTCAGGTGTTCTCTAATGTGCTGTTTTCACAGGGAAGTTACCCAATGGCAATAACCCCAGCAGTTCTTACTGTTGAAGAGCTTGCTGTGTGAAAGCCATGACCTCCAAAACTCGGAAGGACCCATTTGCTCGTGCCAGCAGCCATGCCAGGTCTGCCTGCCAGGCACCCACTGCCAAGAGAGAAGTAAGGTACCAGGGTCTGAAAGGAATACAAGACAGCCTTCAAATGCTGAATAAAGAGGACTGAAATTTTCTTAGCTCTCCATTCTGAGCAGAAAGGATTTGATTCTGGCATTTTCCTTTGGCAGTGTTTTATCTTTGTCTTTGTACTGAGAATAGTGTATTTCTTCCTATTCTGGAACACTGTAATCAATAATCTTAGAATTTTATTGCATTTAAAAAAATACTTTATTAGAGCAAACCTCTGCCTTTGACATGATTTGTGCCACTGTTACAGTTTTTAAATTCAGTCCTGAGAATTAAATCAATGAAAAATCCATAATACCATTATTTCACTCTGCACTGCAGAAAGTAGCTGAATGTCTTATATCTGGAAGTCTAAAACACAACCACTAATCTGTGGCAAGCACAGACCAAGAACAAACTTGCAAGAAGAAAGCTGCAGTCTCGTCAGACATAGGCCAAGAGGTTTCTTTGGCCGTGGGCTTGCAAACTCTGCAAGTACTTTTTACTCAGAACCTTGTAGCATCTGAATGGAAAAGAAAGATATTTTATCCAAAGTAAGTCAGCCTGAAACCTCTGCTGCCTTTTAGCTGTAAAATGGAAGCTGAAATGACTTTCATTATCATGTGCCACCCAAAATGCTGATTTTCTACTTGGTCTTTTCTCAATATTTTCTGTACACATGACAATTTGGAGTTTCTCAGAATCTTTCTCAGTATGTAGCAAGCAACAGCAAATGCAAGTTACTGAAATTTAGACAGTTACATGTTTTAGAAAGGCAAACTGTCTTCATTTTCTAGTGAATAGATGAACTGAGCTCATAAATATCAGATCACCTTTGTTTATGCAGAGAACATGGGCAAAGGCAAGACTGTGCCTGTAAGAGGAGTCAGGAGAGCCTCCTTGCTTTATTATGTTCATGCTCCTATTTCCCATTTAAAAACACTATAATATATATTGCTGTTTATTTTCAGGGACTGTCAGCCAATTTAATTAGTTTTTTTTTTTTTTTAGCAGCATTGGGAAATGGAAAATACAGTACATGCATTGAATATTGTCACTTGGTCTGGAGGATATTTCAGTGTATGTTTTCATTAACTTGATTTTTTATAGATATATATTAGCTCTGTCTTGGTCCCATTGCCAGTGCAAGTAATTTTGAATTTAGCTGAAAAAAATTCTCCTTTGTTTCTTCAAATTTAAGATAGCAATTGTTTTGTGTCTGTCCCTGCTCTGATCCTTTTACTTTCTCTATGACATCTGGATTTTCATTGCATTGCTTGTAGTATATTCAACCTATTTAAAACACCACTTACTGAGGTCAGTAACTTTGATTACAAAGTCCCCAGTCGGGAAGAAATCAACTTTACCTTGGCATCCTTCCATTCTTACACAGGGACTCAAAATTGCAAAGGTTAAGAGAGTCTGAATATCCATGTAGAGTAGTCTGGATTCTCATGATGAAGGTAATCAGGGTGTCCTCTTCCTGTATTTTTTCCTTTTTTTTGTTAAAAGCATATTCATTTAATCTGCAAGTGATTCAAGCAGCTTTCAAACATATTTATAGCTCCTAAAGGTCTTTGCTACTGTTTCTCTTGAGTTGGAGCTGGATTTATTTGCCAATTAACATAAACTTTGATTTTATGAACCACATTATGAACAGTACAAAATAAAGGGTAGGGGATTTAAAATTATTTTCTGTAATTTGTACAGGTTGCATAATCTTTTCAGAATGTGGCAAAATCTTAATTCCAATTTAAAACAATATAAACTTGTGAAGATTGTTGCCCCTGTTTCACTGGTTTGGAAAAACACACCGAAGAGACTGTATTACTACCTGCTCAACATGTTCAGTTCCAGACTTTCCAGGCTGCTACTCAGAAATGCTGTATAGTTACATTTCCAGTTAAAGTTAGTATTAACAGTGATGAACACCTTATGCTTGTCATTCTTAAAATTTCAGAATTTTTGCATTCTGGCAATCCCTATACTTGAATCTCAAAGCAAGCACAATTTTACATTGCCTTGTATTCCAAAGCCTTGAGTACCTGCCCTTTGAGAATTCATTCTCCTTCTCTTGGTGGTACAAACACAAGGACTAAGATGTCTCAAAGTGGGACCCTCAAAATGAATGAACGTATTTTTGGAAAAGACATTAAATGACTTACACCAGGATTCACTGTAGTTATCATTAGAACATAGCAAATCAGGAAATTGTCACTCCTTATACTGTGATTGTTGTCATTCCTTTCCTCACATGAAGCCAAATGGAACCTCTGAGAGCAAAGACTCTTATTTTCTGTTTGAGTCCAAGAGCAGGTGTCTGAGGCATGTCAGAAATATGTCATCTGATCTGCTTTCTCTGTATGATCCAAAACATGCCATCAGTATTCTTCAGGTTAGATATATCAACATGCATAATGATGCTGACCAAAACTGGAATTCTGTACTTACAGTCAAATAAAAAGAACCCAAAGTTCCCATATAAGACTAGTCTACAAGCTGGTGATATATTTTTCTTTGCAACCATTATGCCATCCCTACTGGGACACAAGGTAGAAAGTGGTCTATTTAACAGTAGTACCAGAAGAAGTCAGATTACTTTCTTTATACTGTTTTAGGGTGTTGGGGCAGACAGATGGGTTTTGTTTTGGTTTTTTTTGCAGGGGTGGGGTGGACTGTTCTGTTAGATTTTTGGTTTTCTTGGTTGTTTTTGAGAGGCAAAAAAATTACAGTAGATGGAGCACAATGTTTGAAGAGTGCATGGATTTCAGACTGGGACTGGGTTCTGTCCTGCCTATTCAGAGTACAAGCAGAGTGAGGTTGGGTCAGTCTGCACCCATTGGGGTAGACAAGTTCTGAGTGGTGTTTTCAAGTGTGTGCCTGTTTGTGTTATGTAAGGATGAAAGTCTTGGAAAATAGTCTTGTATGTGTCTTCCCCTGTATAAATAACTTTGATAGCTTTGTTGAATAAATCAAGATTGATTTAATATATACTTGAACAATTTCCAAGTATTTTCCTATAAATCTCTTGATTTCACAACCTGTTTATGGTGATCTCTTACAAGGCCAAGTGGCTGCAATGAGAACTTCACTCAGTGCCTGTAGATGTAACATATCTCTTAATTGTGAGAGAAGAGCAGTAAGATTTACCAGCACACTACTGCAGCTTCTGAAAATGAAGAATACTTTATACCCTCACTCTCTTCCTACGGATAAGTTTGCATCTTTTCTTCAAACCAGGGAAAAACTGCAGGAATTTGATGGAATGGATCTGTACGAAAGAAATCTGCGTACGTTACATTGAACGCATTACTCTGTGTGATTTTGTGAATGCCACTTACCTGCATATGAGAGTTTGTTGGAACTGTCATTTAAACTCACCTTATAAATGGAAAAGTGCAGACAGCTGTATGAACCTTGGCTAAAACATCTGTGCTGTAGTTTCATCTCTTAGGGCCTCAGCTTTTCCTAGACTTCCTCAGTTTGTGGCTATGGAGAGAAGGAAAACATTTTTTTGAATGTTCAAACAAATCCATTTGATCATGTTCAGCTTCAGTAACCAAATCATTTTCAAGAATGAAATAAAATTAATTTTTCATTCTTAAAGTAAAAATTTACAGTCTTTTAGAATAGATGTACTCCTGAGGTGGGTATGGGTAGGATGTTAAATCTGGTGGGAAAGTTGCCAGAAAGGGCTTTGTGCATTTGAATGTGCTTAGAAAAACATAGCTCTTAATTATTTAATTTTTTGTAGGGTGGGATGATAACTAAAGAAGAATATTGTCAATAGTTGCTTTTCCTCATAAGCTAAATGCTGTCACTTTGGCATGATTCAGGTTTGTGAAGAATGCAAAGCTAACCTGCTTTTGAGGGAAAACCAAAGGCTATTCTCTTTCTGGACTCACAAAACCTTCAGGAGGAGCCTAATACATGGAAAGAGCTCCAGAGAAACTCTCCCTCATGCCATTGTTGCACATTTTTGCACATGGGATTTAGAGTCTTGGAGCCTGCTGTCATTTTTATGGTAAGGCAAGCTTCCATGAAAAGAATTAGGAAGCTGCTGTTGGACTGTCCTGAGATGGGAGAAAAGTGCTTTTTTCCTAGAAGAGACAGTTCTTCCTTTCTCCCCATCCTCATCCTACAGAGTGAGTAGAAATACAGGGACAAGGATTGCGGGTTGCCTGCTCGAGGCTTTCCTGGACCGGTGCTGTCAGGGCACCCGCATAAATCAGGGCGACTCCCTCAGCCCACCTTCTGTCCGAGCCCGGATAGTGTAATGTCGATCTCACCCAGAAAGCAGGACTCTACACTTAGCTGATTCCAGGACGGTTTATTGCAGGGGAGGTAAAGGAGAAGGGTCTGGGGGGGTGCAGGAGCACAACCGCACGCTGGAGGGGGGCCAGAGGTGGGAGCCCGGGGTAAAANCATTGGGTAGTACATTCTGGAACTGGGGAGTGAACAGGGTTTAACAGACAGATATGAATTAACATAACTAAGCACAGAACCATGGGAGTTTTCCACGTTGACTCTCCCTATCTTTGACAGTTGTTGTCTCCCAAGGCAGTCGGCCTTCCTCCCCACCTCCCGCAAAAGATCAGTACTTCCAAGATTATGCTTAGCATTTTATGGCAATCAGGAACAACTACAACATTTATACTTTTGCAAGTCTGTAACACAGGGCAGCATCTATTGAACTTTGGATACGTGTTTGTGTAGCATTTACCTATCCTTTGTTGACCTCTCTCCTGTCACCCATCCAACTTTCTAGTAATTTTATAGCAAACACACTCCAAAGTGTTTGTGTAAGAAAGTTGCTTAAAACTACAGTTATTTCTGTTACATTTCATGCAACATAACTTGAGTTTTGATGCCCAAACCAGTGAATTAATGTGTTTCTGGGTTCTTTTACAGGCAGTTTTTTGAAGTCATACTCTTAGGTTTGGAAGATTGATTCTCTTGGACTACAGAACTTTAATCTCAAGAGACATCTGTATTAAAGTAATTTAGTATCAGAGTCAAAGGGTTTGTTTACATGGAGAATTGATCAGCATTGCTATAGCAGAAATCGCTTTACTTCAGTGCTACTCCCTCATGTGGACGTTGCGCTCTGGAATAAACCCAACTTCGTTTTGAAATAATTGCTCTTACTAATTGTTCCAGAATAGAGTGTTGACAGGAGGGAGCTATGGCAGAAATAGCCATAACAGAATAGTTACAGCTCTCTGATTACATTTACTAGGTAGGAATGCCTTGTGCAAGGGTGGCACGAGATTTGCAAGGGTAAAAAATGCAGTAGATACTGTCATTTCTGCTCTTGTCAATTAACTGGGTTGCTGGTGTTAGCTTTCTTCTCCTATACAAAGATTTGTTATTGCCACTGTGTTCTGGGGAACCCCAGCAATTTTGCTTTGATAGCACTCTCCAAATAACTCAATAAATTTAATGTAAAATACATCTTTGTTACTTTTCTCCCTCTCCCCCATTTATTTTCACTTTCTAACATAAAATTCTTGGGTGAAAACCAAGGGTTTGTTTTTTTTTTTCTTACAGTGTTCCCTGACCTGCTGATATTTGGCAGTTCACTGACCTCATTACCTCTGAGCTAAAGAATACCTTCTTGAAAGACCTTTTCACCCTTGCCACCATATATATATATATTCAGGCTTTACCACCAAAGAGAACATCAGGATGTTTGGTTTTCTTGTCTGCTTTTCTCCCCTGTAACAGCAAAGAGCTGTTTGCTAAAATGTATTTCAGACATTGCTGATAGCTGCCTGAATTTCAAGTGGCTGGGACAAAAAAACCCCACAACAAACCAGAGAAGCAAGATAAAAGTAAAATTTTAATTTCTCCCATAAAACCTGCCATTACAAAATATATTTTGTGACTCTTCAGAAATCTTAAGGAATTGAGGTTTTGGGCAGTTTTGTATAAGCTATGCTGTAAAGGTGAGAATTGTATTAGTCCTAGCTAATGCAACTGTTTTAGTCTAATTATTTTAGTCCTAGCTCTGCTAAAGAATGAGTCTGTGGTCCTAACAGAATCTCGTATGTGCCACCATTTGCTGAGACCCAGTGTACAGCATGACTGTCAGTTCAGACAGTCAGGGAACAGCTGCCATGCCACTGCAAGTGCTGAACATTATTTTTTACTGCTTAGGTTGCAAGTTCTAAAAGAATTGTTCAGGGAAGTGGCTCAAGAATGGAAGTAAAGGTGGTGAAACTCTGATAATCTCTCTGTGATACCTTGTGGGCCATAATGAGCTTACTCTTGCAGTTCTTCAAGCCAGTTCAAAGTTAGATGGTTTCAATGCCATAGGGATGAATCCGAGTTAACATACCTTATTTTCCAAGGTGTAGCACTGTCTGAAGCCAGCCGCTCATGGTGCACAGTAACCTGGGAGTGCTGCTCAGCAGGCTGGCAGCCAGGCAGAATATAGTGCAGATATTAAATACAAAGGTTCCTGTGTGAGGATAGCATCGTACTTCAAATAATCACCCTCACTGCACTGGAATTTGGTTTCTGATTTGCAGAAGAGTACTCCTAGCCAGTATATTGGAGAAGAAGTCTGAAAAGGAAGAAAATAATTTAGCTACAGTTAAAATCAAAGGAAATCCAGGAAAATTCTGGCTCACTCCTCTGACTATAGCAACACAGATGCTTCAAAATGGTGATAATTGGTACTATAGAATAAAAGAATCTGCACTAAGTCTAGTGAAAGAAAGTCTGTAGTGAAAAGGACAGAATAAACTGAAGTTGAAAGAAATTTTCATGGAACCACAGGAAAAACAACTAAACCAGATGGTTTCTTTCCCTTCCCTCAACAAATAGCCTGTCCCTCTACCAATGCTATTTCCAGTGAGCACAAAAATCAGTGGAATCCTCTCCACTCTGGTACAGCCTTTTACAGTTTGAAATATTGCTGTTTCTCTTCACTTCATTTTTCTACTCACCGAAGAAAACAATTTCAGCTTACTCAGTTTTCCCTCATAGGTCTTGCTGTGTAGATCTCCACTTGTTGTAGTTCTCTTCCAGACTGTTTCCAGCAAGTTTCTATGTCATTCATGCACAGCACTTGAGGATTTACCTGGGCCTCACCTAGAGGCCAAAGGACTACTTCATGTATTTTAAGTACTTTATAAATAATGCTATGTTTCTTATTTGCACTAGTTTTAATGTGAGGAAAAAGAAGCAAGTGCTTTTGCAAATAAGCTAAACTTATTCGTATTAAGACTAGCACTCAAAGCAAAAGGAAGGAAATAGGCCAGACCTGTGCTGCTACCAAGCTTAACAGAAGCTGTGAGTAAGGACTGATTTTCTCCCACAGGAAAAGTATAAGAGGAGAACCAGGAAAATGGCAAGACAAAGAGCAGCAAATTAAAAGTGAGGTTCTCTCAGCTATAGGCAGCCCAAAGATCAAGATTAGATAAAAAAGGTCATGCCTTGATGTTAGAGGTACAATTCAGTTGGTTCCTCTAACATGAGGCTCCTATGCATCATGCAACAATTGCTAATTCAAATGGGGTGTTGGGTGTTTCTAAGTTGGATTAGGAGGTAATAGAGGCATTCAGTCCCACCTGGATCTCCTGAGTCACTGCTTGCATTCAAATCAGGCTAATTGGAGGGAATCTCATTAAATATCAATGTTTAACTGTGCAGTGATTAATAAATGTGTTTTGGCTGGCTTGATGTGGAAAGAAAACAGAAGGTAGAGTGAGGATGAAAGAGGGATCTCAAGCAGATCAAGAGAACCTAGTGGTCAAGGGGCTTACTTCTGTGAGGGAAGATGTTATTCACTTTGCTGTGACTTAGACATCATGGCAAAAAGGGGGTCATGTATTGTCCATGCAGTAGCTTTAGTAAAGCTCTTCAAATGGTATATTCCACTGTCACTGCAGGTACTTTTGTCCAGCACACTCTTTCCAAGGCTTTACTGTGGCAGCATATTTTGCTGTTTTACTTCAAAACAGTGTTTTAGCAAACCTGAAGGAAGTATTAAAAAATAAAAGCTTTAGAAGGAGATCAGGTAGAGCAGAGAAATGTCTTAATTTGCCCATGAAGGGTTGATCTGTAACAACAAAGGCTTTGAACACTGAAAACTTTTAACTCCCTTATTTCTAATCTAGTGCAGTGCCTCTGTGGAAGGAGAACTCTTAAATCTGCACTTAATTCTCATAAATTGGACTGAGGCATTGAAGAGCTTTTTGTAAAAAAGGATGTCAGATCTATTTATTCTCCCTGATTGCTGAGTTATTGAATTCTGAAATTAATTGTCTACCTGTCCAGTGATATAATGCTTTTCAGTCACTGCACCTCTGCAGAAGGAATGGAGCAGAGCATTATCCCCATCCTCCCATGTGTCCTCATTTCTCAGCAGATTTGTAGAAGACTACAGTCTTTACCAGCAGTAGAGTGAAGCACACAAAAATGGGTCACCCATGGCAGTGCTGACTGCTTTTTCCAACAGCATGTGTCATTGTGAGAGAGTGAATACTTCCCCAAGGGAATATTTCCTTGAGATTGATTATTTGGTAACTGTAACAGTTAAAGCAATGTGCTATTTATCATTGTTCTTCATTAAACTGAGAGACAGGATGTTCATTAAAAAGAAGAATGTTTCTTCTAAATTAAAAGAAGTTGTAATTCAGACCAACTGCTTGCATGCTAGATTTCCACAGCTGTTGTGCTCCAAGTGAGGGGGTTTAGTGGCAATTGTTTCTGAACAGCACTCAGGTGGTCAGATTGGTCTCCAAGGTCCTGTCCTGAAGTGTTGCACTACAGTTGTTTCAGTAGAAACAACTCATGTTAAGAAGTATCTGGATATTAAGGAGAGAACAGTGGGCACACCATTCCATCTGTTTCGTTGGACACAGATCCTGGCTGACATACATAGAATCCCTGGGGTTTTTTTTCCCTGCTCCCTGTGAAACTCAGGAAGCAGTCAGCGCTGTGCTTCTTCTCAGCCCTCAGCTTGCTGTCTTCTCTAAATATCCTAGTCCAACATGAAAACCTGATTTCATAGTTAAAACCTGTGCCAAATTAAAAACTCCTGTGTGAAGCCGTCCTTAGAAGGCTGCAAGATCTGATGAAGGGGGTAAAGATTGGGTTTTCTATCCTCTTTGCCTGGCATGTGAAGCTGTTTCTTAAAGAATTTTAACTATGTAATTGAGGCTCTTTGCTTTGTTTTGTATTTTTCTTGAAACAGGACTAATATGGAAATTTAAAGATCTAAGTGGTCCCTTCTGAAAGTTCCTAACATTGCTATCAGTATAATTTCTTTTTATAAACAGAACTGTTACAGTTCTAAGAAATAAAGTATTCAAAGAATGCACTCATAAAAGATTACACATACAATGGAATTTTTTAGCCTCAATGGGAACAGAAGGCTTTGTGAATAGTGTTTGTGTGCAATGAACATAATGTTTGAATCAATTTTTAAGCTGTTGCTAATGAAACACCACCATTTGAATAAGGGGCTATAAGGCATGCACCTTACAGATGCACAATGTATCAGTTCCTGTCTGGCACATCAAGACCCCAGGGCTTTAGAGTGTGAAGCAAGTGTTCAAAAGGAACAAGTCTAGAAGGGGAGGGGAGGAGGGAAAGAGCCTGAAATTCAGCTTGAAGTGATGTGAGATTTATTCCTTTGGCTCTTGTTTTCCGTAGTTTCATCATATGATTTGGCAGTTCTGTAGAGCTGGTGTTAAATACATCACATGGGAACGTAACAGAGATACTTCTGAGCCTTGGATAAGTGACTGACCTCACGGAGAAGAAGTTACATGACAATTCCTACTTGTTCCACTTTTGTAGCTCAGCTTCTCTTTCTTATGTAGTCTCCAGTCTGTTTCTCCCATCACATAACTGATCTGACCACACCTCAGGGTTTTCCTTTCAGGGGCATGGCTGGTGATACTGCCCCTACTCCGATTTTTCACTGAATGGGAAGGTTGGGGGTATCCTTGCATTTCGTCCTCTCTTCATATACATTATCTGCTGCTAGAGGTTCCCCAGGCAGATTCTCTTCACAACTCAACTCCAGCATTGCTTGAAATTAGCAATAAAGAAATACAGTTAACATGATCTCCTCCTGCCACCACGAGGCTGTAATGCCAGCTAGTGTGCCCCAATGGGATGGTGGGAGCCACGAGAGTGGCTGCCCCCAAGGCTCCTCTGAGACTTCTGTCAGGTGGCGGTGAGGGCAGCCGCGTGGGTGAAGCTGCTGGAAGATAACCATGAGGATCCCAAGGCAAAGAACACGGGAGCTGGACACTTCATCTAAGGTTCTAAAGAGCTTTATTCTCTCCAGGGGAAAGTGGCCCTCTGAAGGGGTCAGGATGAAGTCATGACCAGATAGGGCTGAGCAAGGGTTTATAAGCCCTTTGCCACAGGGAGGTGGTAACACGCAGTAACCAATGAGGGAAAATAAAGGGCATGACAACATATTTAATTTAACCAATAGGGGTAACACAGAGGTGGGAGAAAGCTCACACAACAAATCATCTACAGTGAACAGGGTAATTGACTCAGAAACTTCAGGAATAAACTGGGCAGGGAAAACCTGATTGACAGGGAAAGGGGCAGAACAACCGGGAATGATTCAGTAGAAAACAGTGGAAGGGAGGGAGGAGCAGGTTGATGGGCACCCTGAGTGGCGGGAAAACTCAGAGAAAAACAACTTGGGAGAAACCAATGTGAGGGGAAGAAATAGGGGTAACATGGGGCAAACCATTATACTAACTTAGATAAGATGATTAACTTTTGAAGTACAACAACAACAAAGTTCAACAAAGACACACACACCACCACAAGTTAAGGATTAATTGGTTATTCTGAAGGGTTTGGTGAATGGCTCAGATGGGTACGTTGTCCACACTTTGAATTGCTTCCAAATAATTTCCTCCAAGAACCAAGAAAGTTTGTTTCTTGAGTCTACAAAAAGGTATGTTGCTAGACAACATGGGGGCTTGGACTTGAATGGATAACTCTTGAACTTGAAATTAATTTCCAGCATGATATGTGAATGTTTCTGTTGCCTTCTCACAAACATCTACAAAACCTTGTGATCACGATTGTTTTCTTGCACACATATTTATTTATATGAGCTTCCATGAATTACAAGCAAAATGAGACACACAAAAAGCTACTAAGTGCATTTAGTAGTTCTTTATTCAAGTGAATGTTTAGATTGACTGTTGTACAATAATTGCCCAGAACTGCATGGAGCTGGGTATCTCTGCTATGAACATATCTTTGGAAATTCCGCTGGTTAGCGGAGTTTGTTACATACTCATTCCAGCAAGGATAACCCACTAGAAAATAAGCCACTGAGAAATACTGCATTTAGCTAGACCTTTCCTTGGTCTATTTTTTAATGGTGCTTTTGTTTAACTGTCATTGCATCTGCTGAGCACATTCAGACTAGGGAGACAAAACAAAACAAAAAAAAACAAAANACACCACCACAAGTTAAGGATTAATTGGTTATTCTGAAGGGTTTGGTGAATGGCTCAGATGGGTACGTTGTCCACACTTTGAATTGCTTCCAAATAATTTCCTCCAAGAACCAAGAAAGTTTGTTTCTTGAGTCTACAAAAAGGTATGTTGCTAGACAACATGGGGGCTTGGACTTGAATGGATAACTCTTGAACTTGAAATTAATTTCCAGCATGATATGTGAATGTTTCTGTTGCCTTCTCACAAACATCTACAAAACCTCGTGATCACGATTGTTTTCTTGCACACATATTTATTTATATGAGCTTCCATGAATTACAAGCAAAATGAGACACACAAAAAGCTACTAAGTGCATTTAGTAGTTCTTTATTCAAGTGAATGTTTAGATTGACTGTTGTACAATAGTTGCCCAGAACTGCATGGAGCTGGGTATCTCTGCTATGAACATATCTTTGGAAATTCCGCTGGTTAGCGGAGTTTGTTACATACTCATTCCAGCAAGGATAACCCACTAGAAAATAAGCCACTGAGAAATACTGCATTTAGCTAGACTTTCCTTGGTCTATTTTTTAATGGTGCTTTTGTTTAACTGTCATTGCATCTGCTGAGCACATTCAGACTGGGGAGACAAAACAAAACAAAACAAAAAAACCCCCAAACAACAACAACAACAGCAGCAACAAAGAAAGCATAGAGAGCAAGTGAGAATTCCTGGAATATTACAAGCTGCTGTGTGACTGGTAATGGCAGGGCACACAGGCAGAAAACTCTCTCCAAAGGTGACACTACAGGGGGAAAATTTGATACTTATTAGCTGGCAAATTTTCTGAATAACACTGAAGTAAATGTTCAGCTGCAAACAAATACTGTATGTCCTGCTCTTCTCAATTTCTTTTCCCATTGATTCTTATACCCTATGCTTTTCAAGATGTGTTTTCTGAGCTGTATTGTTTGAAATCTTATAGTCCAGATGGCATGTCTTCTAGATCTAGGGACTACTGTATATTTTTAAATTACTTCAATTGTTTTTAT
Organism: Peucedramus taeniatus; assembly: GCA_013400575.1. Lineage (NCBI taxonomy): Eukaryota > Metazoa > Chordata > Aves > Passeriformes > Fringillidae > Peucedramus > Peucedramus taeniatus. The sequence continues at coordinate 75,238 of WBNO01010672.1, forward strand.
TTTAAAGTGATTGTCCCATTTAGACAACAAAACGGATTATTGTCTAATTATAGATGCCATTTGGGATGAAGCACATACCTTGTATGTATTAAAGAGAAAAATTAGTTCATTATTCTATCTGCAACAAAGCTGATGTGCTGAATCCTTAGAAACAGTAAAGCCTGGCTCCCATGCTGTCCTGTACACCATGTTTCCCAAAAATGCTGTCTTCTGGCAGCTCCTTTAGCCTGCACATGTGTATAAGCTGTCATCTAAAACAAGAGGATGCATTGTCCTTAAAAAAATATGAGAGTAGAAAACCTCTACCCTCATCCTTCAGACATGAACTTATGCCATTATCAGGATTGCATAAATAAAGCGTGCGGGTTTTTTTTCTAGTCTTTCTTTTCCTCTCCCTTAGAACTTTATTCTCTGAGAGCTTTTCAAAAGGAGGGAAAAAGCCAACCCAATACTTAGAGGAACAGTTGAGGGGGTCCAATTAATATTGACCATTTTGAACCTTTTCTCAGCCCACCCCTCAATGGCCCAATCAGGACAAGAATTAGCTTTGAAATGCACTCAGGTCTGGCTATATTCATGGTTTAGGGCCTGATTCCCAGAACCACTGCATAACAAAAGTTACCTTTCCTGACAGTTTAGGTATTCTTCATATGCTTATGTTGCATGGTAAGCAACAATTTTTGCTACATGACAAGCAAAAGTAATGTTAAAAAGTCAAAGTTGAACATGGGGAAAAAGAGAGGAGGTAAAGCAGTAATCCATGTTCACATACCTGCAGGTATCTGTAAGATTAGGACTTGGGTACCCATCCTCTTGTTCGAGTGCCAAACTAATAGATCCAATGAAGTCTGTGGATTCTTGTGGTGTGTAAACAGGTGCAGTCACTTGGTCAAGTGTTGCTCATCATCCACCCTCCACCCAAGCACTCCTAACTGAGAGAAAAAGCCTTCTGTTTTTTAACCCAAATGTGCTGCTTTCCACCTCCCCCCNACAGCTGACCTACAATGTTTTTGGGGTGTATCTGCATAGTGATGGTAGCTGCACCCAATCTGCAAGCCACAGGGGCTGGTCACAGCTCAAGCTGGCACCCATTTTGGTGCATGTCTGTGTTCAGGTGGCTCAGGTGCAAGTCCCATGCTCACACATCCAAGCATCTTCTGGAGAAGCGCGTATCCCAGCACCTGGAAAAACAGGCAGCACAAATTCACACTTGTCTGCACCTGAGGCTGCAAACATCCCTTCTGATGCTGTAATAGCCTCAACATTTTCCAGTTTCAGTGGAGCTTAGCAGCTCATCATGCAAAGTTTGCAATGGCATTTAGGGAATCGAAGCATGCTGACTTAATTTTCACTAAGCATCAGCTGCAGGCAGGCTCGCCAGCTTATTAGCAGCACTTGGCCGTGAAGGGCGGTGCAAAGGAGGCTGTGGAGCACCGGTACAGGATGCTCGGGGTTAACTGTTGCCTTTGAACAGAGATCTTCCCTTTCTGGAGGTGCAGTAACACGACATGTGTTATGCTGCCACAAGGACCATTTGGGGGCAGAGAAGGCCTGGCTGGTCTAGAAGTCGTTGCCATGTCAGTGGCTCACAAATCTCCGGTGCCACCCATCAAGGCCAGGTCACCGGTGGGGTTCAGAGAGACTTTCACGCAGGCACTTTCATGCCTGTCCCGTAGCACCGCACAGACATAGGGACAGCGTGGAGCTATGTAAACGAGACGGGTTTAATTTGTTCCTTCCCCTGTTCTTACACGAGCATTTGGTCATACGGGAAAAGTCGCCTTTCCGTACACGTGGGAGAGGCATTTACGCAAACAGCCCCGCCTGCTACCGAAACAGGCGCCACCCGCGGAAAGCCGAGGGGTAGGAGCAGTATCTCCTGCGAAAGGCGGTGAAACGGGGGCAGCGACGAGCCGGGGGCGGCGCTGGCCCCGG
>WBNO01010672.1:77343-95473 GCA_013400575.1 Peucedramus taeniatus
GGGTCGGGGGGCCGCGCGTTCGCGTCCCGGGGGCCGCGGGTTCGTGTCCCGGGGCGCTCGTCCAGGCGCTTCCCAGAGTCCCCGCGACGTGCCGAGGGCTTATCCCGGGGAAAGGCGCCCAGGACCACGGGCTCTGCCTCCCGCGTCGCCTTACTCTCGCCGTTGAGTCCGGCCCAGGGGCAGGAAGGGCCGAGGAGGATGATCTGCCCTGGGGAAAATTGTTCCGTGTCTAGACAAATTCATGATCTGGGGGAGGGATGGAGGAAGCTATTAGAGTAGCTATTCCCCATGGATGCGTCCAATCTCCTAGCACCCTCACGGCTTGAAGTCCTGCGGGTCAGAGGAGGGCGTGGAGCAGCAGGAGGATGGGGATGCGCCCCTGCCGCTCCAGCCGTGTCCTAGGAGGCTGGACCCGGAGAGAGGAAATTTTCAGCTGAACAAAAAGTGTCCCTGTCATTCAAGAAGCACCGCAGAAATATTTATATTTCAACAAAACTTTTCCCTGGGAAAACTTTGAAGATGGGAGAAGAGTGACTTTGTATAAGGACTGGTCCCTGTTTTGTCTGAATGAAGCCTCTGCTCAGAATCAGAGCAAGAGACCAGCACTGAAGGACCAAATTGAAACAAAACAAACCACTTTCCAAGTCCTATCAAAGTTTCTGTGCAACACCTTGCTTATTTCTGTTTTTAAATGAAACATCAATTTGCTTTAATTATATGCAAAGGAAATTTTATTTTGGTATTCTAGAGGGCTGCCATGAAATGGAGTCATAGTCCTCTTGGCTGTCACAGTGAGTGATTGATTGCATTTTTTCCTAATCATGGTGAGAGAGCTGTGGTTTCTTATCAGGCTGCTGTATTTATGCTATGTTCTATATCTGTTTTATTATCTGCTAGTTATAAGAACTGAAATCAATAAAGCTTGATTGCTTGACTGTTGCTTACATGCATATGGGATACACTTTTCATAGTTTTTAACGAATGCTGTAATATATGTAGAGAACATTAACTTAACTGTTTGGGTTTGGGCCCTGAGAGACACAAGCATTGCTGAAGGCTGCAGGTTCTTGTCTCAGTTCACACTAATTTTACAGTGACTGATAAGCACTCTATTTTATTTCTTAGAAAAATCATTTGAGGTATTACAGTGGCAAAACAACTCAGTTTTGCAGACTTCTGATGGTTCTGAATTTGATGACAAACACAGATGCAATTGTGTAACACAATGCCTCGTATAGGCTCTCTTTAATTTAGCTGATTCCTCTGGTATGTTTTTGCAAACTGCCCTTCATTTCTGGTTGTCTTTCCTGTACCCATTCACAGGTAGGAGACTTGTCAGTACTTTACATTATTAATACATGATCTTGTTCATTTTGGCCAAGACAAGAGGCTTGAACAAATTCCTGGGGACTCATCACAGTAGCTCCCTGCAGGACTCTGAGGACGTTGCTTCTCTCAGCTGTAAGACAGGAATTATGATATTTTATCTATGAGAGAGGTCAAGACTCCTAGGTGAAAAATGTGACTGTGAATTCAAACCTTTAGGAATAGATGAATTGGCCATATGCTGTCTAGAGAAATAGAATGAAATAGAATGAAAACCCCACCCTTTTGTGATGACTGATCCAGTTTCTCTGAAGTCTTTTGGAATAGAACTGAAGTATTTCACATGTACAGAAATCTACACAAAGGCTGTCCAAGCTTGTAAAGTGTCAGATGGACCAAGCTCACGAAATATGTGCAAGATTCCAAAAGCACTTCAGAAAACTTGTTTTCCTTCCACTGGCAACACTGAATTTTTTGTATCTCTGCATAAAAATGTTTATCATACATTAAATGGTAACCATGTGGCATCCATAAAAATTATTTCCTTTTGCTACTCCAAAAACAAATATTAATTTTATCTATACCTAAAGTATATCTAGATAAACTTTATCTATACTATTTTTTACCATTGAAGTGCTCAGCTTACAAGCTATGAACATCATCTTATCAAAATAACATATAGGAACATATGTGATCATGATAGAATTATTTAGCTAACAGCAATTTCTGTAATGGTCAGTTAAGCAGACTTGTTTGCACAGGATTTTTGTAATGAGAACAAGGGTGGTGATGATGGTGTCAGTTAAAAGTTCAATTATTTTTGTAACTCAGCAAGCTGCTTCTTTCAGATAGTCATAACTTTTAGAGTACTTAAGCAGAATTATTACATTCTTGCTTATAGACAAGCAAAAAATTTGTCAGGAGATTTTCAACAGAACACATCCACCCTTTATTAAGTCATACTGATGCCAAGTATTAGAAACCACAGCCTCAATGAAGAATGCTTTTACTCCTCCTACCAAAACATAAATGTGCATGTGACTATCTTGACAGTAATTCAGCTGCATATGTTATAACTTGCCTTTTTGTAGTTCTCATTGAGTCCCAAAACTTTGAAAATAGGCTTTAAAGTTATAACCACTTGCCTAGATTTTTCAGTACCCTAATGTTTGCAAGCAGTGTCAAGGACATAGGAAATATTGTGCTTTAGCAGTGTCAGTACTTAAATTTTGTCTCAGCTTTGTTGGAAATTGCAAAAGGGAAGGAACAACTATAGCTCTTTTAAAATATGTTCTTCATCTCTTGTGTTTTGATGTTGGTTTTCTGTAATACTGAGCTCTGATTTTCAGAGCACAGCATGCCTTTGTGTAATTTAAGGCTTACAGGTTCTTTAAAGCTCTAATGTGCTTTCATTAACACTTTAGGAAACACATGAGTTTTGGTGCTGCTGCTGATGTGCTCAATTAGAGGCTTAGAAACACAAGAAGTGTTAGGATGAAGGCCACCAAGTTTTGTTTCCCACTTAGTTATCATCTGGACATACAAATATTTCTGTTAACAGAAGTAAATAGGCATCTCTTTAGGCTGGTTATTACAACCATTTCATAGGTGGGAAAATGGAATTTCAGGAAAGGATATGGGTTCACAGGCATGTATGTGTGAGGAAGGAATTGGCATCTGAAAGAGGATACAGTTCCACCATAAGCAAAGTTCTAAGTCCTATATGTTAGCTGTTTCTTTACCTTCAGGGAAATTGCCTCTTCAGTCTCTGCTTTCTTACCTGGAAATTGAAACAAAACTGTAAAACTCCACAAGTGATTGAAAAATAACGCCTCTCAGTTGTTTAATGCAAAACTCTTCTTATTAGCCCTTTTGTGTTGATTATGTGAAGTCTAGGGAGGCCACCATGGTAAATGGCAAGTTAACGCATTATATAATGCAAAGTTCAAGTGCAGTAAGTTTCAGTACAGTCCGTATATTTTTCCTATGTGGCTCTGTCCTCAAGTTTCAAAGAAATATGCATTCAAGCCAAAATTGAATAAATTTTTTTTGGAGATTTCACACTGAGAAACTTATTCAACCTTTCCAGCAACTTAGAAAGTCATGCTTTTGAAAGTTTTTTTTATGTAAGTTCCACTTATATTGACTTTATTAAAGTTGTTAATCATTGCTTTTCCTTCTGTTCTGAATTAGAATGCTGCCCTAACTGAAGAACTAGAAGGCGGCTCTCTTGAACATTTATCGTATTTCTTTCTTTATTTTTCTGCTGTCTCACCAGTGTCTCAAAAAACCTATTTTGACATAATGTCTCTGCAGGTCCACCTAGTTTGTCCATGACCTGCAAAAGATGAAGCAGGAATACTCTAGTGAGAAATTTGGTTCTTGTGTGTCAGTTTGCTTCTTGTGGCTTTAGCTACGTATTGAATATGTATATGCCAGTTTAGTAGCTCCATGAAAGATTGTGCATATCTTATAAGAGCTGTCATAGCCTGTCCCCACTTCATTTTGGTTATGCTGCATGTGTAATTTCATAAATAAACATTTATTCACAGAATGTAAATTTGGCTGAATCATTCTGCATATGTGAACCATTTATTCTTGAACGGAGTAATGTTCCGTATTCAGTAACTTAAATATTATATAACCACTGCAAAGCTTGTCCATTTGAAGGGAAAAAGAAAACACAATTTTCTTTTGGCCTCTTTCTTTCATTTCCGTAGAAAACTTTTCAATTGTGATTCAGCTTTGAAACACAAAAACATTAGCTTCATTTTATTCAACAGAGCTTTAGCTTGTGTTTATCAAAGGCATAGTGGAAAAAAAGTAATCTTTTACTGCATTTTGCTTCTGTTATGATTTTGACCTAACACTGCTCTGAAATGACTCAAGTTATGTTGTCACATGCAGCATCAAAGCAGATTACTGAATTTTAAGCATTTGCAATACAGGATAAACCCACTGTTTGAATCACAGTAGGAACACTGGTTTGTGTGCTCAGCCCCTCCGGTGCTGACAGCAATATATGAGAAAATAAATACTTCACATAATTTGCATAGCATTGGCTGTGTTTGCACACTCCATGAATGATTATGTTCAATTGGAAGTAATTGAATGCAGAAGCAGGGAGCTGCATGGAGACACTAAGGTCCATTTTGTGGAGCTGTGGTGACTTACTGCTGCCATCCAGAGGGACCTGGATTGAGAGCTGGGCCTGTGCAGACCTCATGGACTTCAACAGGCACAAAGTCCTGTGCCTGGGTCAGGGCAATCCCAAGCACAGATTCAGGCTGCGCAGAGAATGGATTGAGGACAGCCCTGAGGAGAAGGGTGTGGAGGTATGAAAGTGTTGGTGGAAAAGAAGCACAACACGACCCAGCAATGTGCACTGACAGCCCAGAAAGCCAAACACATCTAAAGCAGCATGGCCAGCAGGGTGAGGGAAGGGATTCTCTCTCTCTGCTTCACCCTCATGAGATCCCACCTGGAGTGCTGCATCTTGCTCCAGGCTCCCCAACAGAAGAGGGGTGAGGAACTGCTGGATTGGGCCCAGAGGAGGGCCAGAAGATGAATGATCAGGGGCTGAAGCACCGCTCATAAAATGACAGTCTGAGAGCTGGGGCTGTTTAGCCTGAAGAAAACTTTGGGGAGACCTTCTTAGAGCAGCCTTTTGATACCTAAAGGGGGACTGCAAGAAAGCTGGAGAGGAGCTTCTTATGAGGGCCTGTGGATTAGGGGAAGAAATTCTTCATTGTGAGGGTGATGAGACAGTGGAACAGGTTGAGGTATCCAGAGAAACTGTGGATGCCTCATCCCTGGAAGTGTTTAAGACCAGGCTGGATGGGGCTTTGAGCTATCTGGTCTAGTGAAAGGTATCCCTGTACATGGCAGGGGGATTGGAGCTAGATGTCCTTTACACCCCAACCTTTCTATGATTCTATGATACGCATACATGATGTTTTATGTTAAGACAGCAACAATCAGCAAAGAGGTGCAGTCCTAAATTGTGGAGGGCCTTGAGAGACAGGGAAAGTTGTTAGTTCAGTACTACAAGCATGATTCACTCACTTAAGCAGCAGTTCCCTCTGACCTCAGTTTATAGGGTAAGAGGTGGAGGGATTTATCTGCATGTTTGAATATACATTTCCCCATTATTTCTTCTTTTTCTTCTTCTCCTTTATGTTCTCCTTTGCCTTCTTGTTCTCCTTCATCTTCTTTGTCTTCTTCCTCCATGTAACAAGAAGTTTGCTGATAAAGGAATGAAAAGCTTGGTAAGTTCAAGGAGAGAGGACATAACTGGTCCCTACTGGGCCTCCACAAGTACCCTCTAGGCATTTATAAGTCCCCGTGCTTTCATATATTTTTTGAATTTTCTCACAGTAGAGCAGTTGAGCTTACCCAGCAGCTTGTCATGTATTTCTGGTAACTGTGGTTCTTCTCTTGGGCTAGCAGATTTGTGACTGAGTGGGAATAAAAATGCCAGCCTGTTTAAGCTAAACTGTTAGATAATTCTAACAGCAGGAGCAAAGCATAACATTAGAGAAATATGATATTAAAATTATATCATGTACATAATGTACATGTACATTATGTACATGTACATCATGTACATAATTCATGTTTACAAGGCCCTGATTTTCCTCTTCCTGGGGTTCCTAGAAGGTAAACCTTTCCCTAAATTCTCATACGAAAGAGTTTCATTTCTCAGTCTCAAGACATAATATTGAATTCTTGAAAAATTCTTGAATCTCTGTATTCCTGCTCTCCCCAAAACAACTGCTTATCTCTTAAAAAACAAAACAAAACAAAACAAAACAAAACAAAAAAAAAACCCAAACTACTGCAAATTGTCTATTACATATTCTATTACAAAAATAAAAACAAACCAAAAAAACTAAAAAATACCACCACCACAACAAAACCCAGGTTTTTCCCTTATGTCTCAGGTATATGAAGAGTCTTAATTTAGCCTCACTGTAATCTTCCAGCCTGACTGTGCCACTATTATATTAGTTCAGTATCTGTATGCAGTAAGTCAGTTCATAGGATTCAGGAATTATCATGGACTGCTTTAAATCTGTTTAAAGAATAAGATTGTTTTTTGCATTGAGTAAAAGAAAAGTAAATGAGGAAAGCAAAATGAGATATTACTGGTGTTCAGTCTCAAAAATAAATCAAAGTTGGGAAGATGTAAATACTTATGTAGAAAGAGATTGCCATTGCTTAGTCTGTGTTTGGCCTGCCTGATACCTTCTAGGCTGATCATGAGATCAAAAGTATCTAAGTGATTAAAGATCAAGGCTGTTTGACTTAAAGGGCTTTTGTGCATTTAAGGCGTATCTGTTCATTTTGGGCTCTCCTTTCATGCCAATTTTTCAGTCCCTAATGGTGGAAAACTGGAATGTAACAACTTCAGTGAGCTAAACTGTGTGTCTGCTATGGTACTGCTGGGCTCAGAGGAGTACTTCAGGCCAGATGCATGTCTAATGTGGCTAGGCTCAATGATCCTGAAAATAGGATGTGGTTTGATCCAAAGTGAGAGATATTAGCTTAATTTTCCATCTGCGAAAGAGTTCCACTGTTCTATTTACATTACTTCTCTGAGCCTAAATACTTGTTACAGTTCTTTGAAAGGGAGTCATCTACCCTCTTCCTTCACAAGATATTTATCTGCAAGCTCTCAGGTCTCCAAGAGCCTCCTCTATTCCCTCTTACTTTACCTTTGCAGACACTGGCACATAGCTAACTAGTCTTCATGGCCAAAAAGTTCTGGATGTGGCTCCAAGCAGCATCATTCAACGCTGCTGTTGGCTGAATACAAAACATGTCCTGCTCCTTGTTACACAAGCTCTCCTTTCTCCCTCCACACTGCTCATCAGAGTTTGCTGTGCAACTCCTATTTAATGAGAACACCTGACAAAAAAAAAATTGTTATCAACTTAGGACTTTAAAGGTGTTCTTTAGGCTGTTCAATGTCCCATAGTCTACTGATGCCTTTTGATATTTTTCATATATTTGTAGCTTTGTAGATTGCTAATGTGTTGTTTTGATTTTTCAAGTTTTTTTAAAGCCTTTTGATGTTTACATTCTTGTATAGAACTTTTTTACACACTTTATATAAATAACTTATTGTTTTTATTCTTTTATAGGAGGCGAACAACTTGATAGACTGTTGGGTTGCCCAGTGGCATTGAGAAGGTGGCACTGTCACCCTCCAGTGACACTAGCATTTTAGGAAGATATAAAATTGAAGTTAGATTTTAATGAACAGTTTTTCTTTTGCCTTAAACGAGCTTCTTCATGTCCTTTGTTCTGTGTCCTACAGTAACACTAATGAATGGCTGTAGCTCTTAGTACCTTCGTATCATCTTTCCCTACATTTAGAACAATAAACTAACCTTTTAAACATTCCTAAAATATTGTTTAGTCTTATTCCAAGAGAACCAACTAGGACATTCTGTTTTCTGAACAGAATTTGGACCAGACATAACTAAAGTGGGCAAAGAAGGCCCTGGACCATTTCCAGTGGGTCAGAATGCAGGAAATTATTACCTAACCTACTAACATTTAAATTGGACAATATATAATAGGCATAATAATCAACCAATATTATAAAATTGTAGAATTACTGTACCATGTGCTTTTTTTTTGCCATATTGTACCTGAAAGCTTTCAAGTAAAGGTTTACTTTTATATTATCACTCTAACGTTGTTTGGTAAGATGTCTTCTGTTTTCCAGGGAACACCACGTTATTTGATCCTCTGCTGCTTCAGTAGTAAACCTGCTGTTTCTGGAGCCTCATCCGGTTTTGTGTGATTATCTTCAGGAGGAAGAAATAAGGAAGGAACTGGAAACTGATGTTTTCCAAAAATTGTGTCGTCTCTGTGCCTGAAACAGTGGGGTATGATATTACAGTATGTACCATGTGTACTGTTGTGCAAAATAGTGCTGAGAACAGTATCCTACTTTTGAAAATGTGGTCTCCTGTCCAGAAGAAACTTGATACTTTTCAAAGGCAAACTTTTGAAAAAATATCTTAATGTCATTGTAAGGAATGTGGTCTAGATGTCTTAAAAGACAGGGAGAAACTCATCCAAGTCAGAAGAAATCTCCAGGGCTTTCACAGTTTGCAAGGGCAGAGGTTTGTGACTCGTGGTATTCCCAAAGAACTTAAGGCCTTCTGTGGGTGAGCATGAGCACAATGATAACATTTAAGCCCTCTGCAATGATCTGGAAATAAACTGAGGAAGGGAGTTCTCCACCTGCTCAGGACCACGAAGGCCACAGGCAGCTCTGTGTAAGGAGGGGAGAGCAAAGTTGCAGTGAAGCTACAGGAAAGGTGCAAAAGACAAAGTGAAGGCCATGTAGAGTAGGTAGTGAGGCATGATAGTAGCACAGAAGAAAAAATACCATGAGATTTTGACCCTAGCATATGAATGGCATTGATGGCATTGAACACTGCAAGGAAGGGGAGGGGGCTCTCTGCAAGATGCGCAGCCGTGCCGTTGAGAACATCCGACTTGTACCGCTGGCTCTGTGACCATACCAGAATCTTCTCCTTGTGTCTGAATTATTCAGTTATAATCTGGGAGCTTGTCTTGTAAGGAGTATTCATATTTTGGTACTTGCCAGATAAGATGTAAGAAATAAATACTTAGTGAAATCATATCTTCAGCAGAAGCCTCAAGGAATTTGAGAATTATGCTGGCAGACATGTAAGTACTATCCTGTCATTGACAATATATTTTTTCATACAAAAGCAATTGGTTGTACTTACTCAGTAGTGCTCTTTATCAACCTCATTTATTTCAAATGTACATATATTCACAACTCAGATTCTGTTAAATCATTACTGAACTTTGCAATGTTCTTGCTCAAAGCTCATAGGCACAAGGAAAATCCTTATATTTTTAAATTGTGTCAGGTGGAGCAGACACTCTTTAAAAATCAAAGCTTTCACTATACCATTTCTCCTGCCAACACCCTGAATGCTGAGTGAGCTAAATTTCATATTTAGGAGCCAAAATATTTCTGCCACTTACTGCTGGCAGTGTTAGTCTGATTCCTCTCTAAGCTAGAGTAAGGATGTTCCTGGAAAAAGAAACCATTGGCCAATGGTCGTCTTTCAGAATGTATTAGAAAGCTGGATGTATTCTGACCATCAGGGATACAGGATTTAAGTGAAATTAGGTTAATAAGGTTTCTATGGTGTTTCTGTAGTGTGTGTGTGCCAACAGGCTGGGGAATATTTATTTCAGCTAATGTGAAATGTATTACAATATAGACCATTAGTCTGGCTCCACATGTAGTCTTTTTATGGGGTCAGCAGATAAACAGTTCCAGAAGGCAATTATTCTAATTACCTCTGACATCTATGCTGGGAACTGTTGAGTTTCCCTGAGGTATCTTGTTGAGGTATATTCCTTGAGGTGCCTTCATTGACTACAGAGGAAGCCTGTACAATCAGCCAAGCCTAGATGCAGAAGTGACTACAGATATCTAAGATAAATTCACCCAGTACTGTAATGTATATGTACAATATGCAGCACAGAAAACTCAGAGAGCCCAGGGAATGCAAAGTGGTTTGATGTGGTGTGGCATTACTGTCATACACAGAGTGCAGACAAATCTCTGTGGCTTATCCCAGGTTTGTCCCATTTCTGCAGCCTAGAACCTTGCCTTCCAGGGGAGGGTAATTGTTTAACCCCACACGCACCCTCACACATCAGTGATTGTTGTTCTATCTGCTGTGTGGTGTAAAAAATTCGTTTCTTCCACTGCATTTTCATAGAGTCATAGAATCATTAAGATTGGAAAAGACCTCCAAGATCATTGAGTCCAGCCTTTAATTGATCACCGCCTTGTCAACTAGACCATGTCACTAAGTGCCATGTCCTCTCATTTCTTGAATACTTCCAGGGATGGTGACTCAATCACCTTCCTGGGCAGCCCATTCTGATGCATGACAACCCTTTCCATGAAGAAATTCTTCCTCATGTCGAACCTGAACCCCCCCTGGCACAGCTTGAGGCTCTGTCTTCTTGTCCTGTCCCTTGTGTCCTGAGAGAAGAGACTGACACCCACCTGGCCACACCCTCCTTTCAGGTAGTTGTAGAGAGAAATAAGATCCCCCTTGAGCCACTTTTTCTCCAGGCTGACCAACCCCCAGCACTCTCAGCCTCCTGATAGGACTTACCCTCTAGATCCTCACCAGCTTTGCCCTTCTCTGGACACACTTCAGTGTCTTTCTTCTTGTGAGGCACCCAGAACTGAACACACAATTTGAAGCGTGGCCTCACCAGTGCTGAGCACAGTGGACACTCACTACCCTGGTCCTGTTGGATACACTATTTTTGATACAAACCAGGATGCCATTGGCCTTCTTGGCCACCTGGGCACATGCAGATTCATGTTCAGCCAATGCTGACCAGCACCCCAGTTTTTTTTTTCCCAATGAGCCACTTTCTCCTCCCAGTCTGTAATATAGGGTTGTTGTGACCCAAGTGCAGGACCTGGCACTTAATCTTATTGAACCCCATACAATTGGCCTCAGCCCATCAATCCAGCCTGTCCAAATCCCTCTGCAGAGATCAGCCCTCCTGAAGATCAACATTCCCCCCAACTTAATGTTGTCCATGAACATACTGAGGGTGCACTTGGTCCCCATGTCCAGATCATCAATAAAGGTATTGAACAGGGCTGGCCCCAGCACTGATCCCTCGGGGACAGAACTAGTGACTGGACACCAGCTGGATTCAGAACATTCCCCACCATCCTCTGGGTCCAACTTTCCAGCCAGTTCTCAACCCAGAGAAGGGTGCATCTGCCCAAGCTGTGGGCAGCTGGCTTTTCCAGGAGGACACTGTTGGTGACTCTATCAAAGGGTTTGCTGAAGTCCAGCTACACAACATCCACAGCCTTTCCCTCATTCACCCACCCACAGGTGGGTCATGTGGTCATAGAAAGAGATTAGGTTGGTTGAGCAGGACCTGCCTCTCCTAAACCCATGTCTGATCCTCTGGTTGTTCTGTATGTGCTGTGTGAGCGAACTCAAGATTTTGTATCCTGCCTCAAAATGTCTTCAAAATTAAACAAAAGCAATCTATTAGACAATATCTATTAGTTAAGAATAGAGGGAAAACTGGAAGATGCATGGGGCATTTTTCACAGAACTGGGAGAAATGGCATTGAGTTATCGAATATTTTTTGTTCTTACTGGAGATGAAACAATACAACAGTTTTAGTAATCCAAATTTCCTGTTTCAAAATGGCACCAGATCATGTCTGAAATAGTGGCAACAAGGGGTGCCAGCCTGAAGAGGGCAAAAGTAGAGATTTGATAAGACTTGGTTTTAATTTATGTAAAGTGGGCCCTAAAGAAGGCTTGGGTGGGATTTAAAGGAAAAATAGTGACATTGTTCTAAGATACCAACAAGTAGCTAGAAAGTTGCAGCAGTTGGAAGGAATGGCTATGGTCCCACAGTACTCACAGCCAACATGCCAAGCAGAGAGTGAGGCACGGGTTTATTAGCGAAAAATCTTCTCAGTGATTGATTGGAGGAGAATCTGGTAAGCCTGTCCTCTAGATATAAATACCAGAGCCAGCAACCTGTGGTAACTTATCTATAATCATTACCAATGTATGAATGCAGGCTCCAGGAGTTTGTTAAACTGTGGAAATTCAGTTGGCGATCAGAAGAGTGACCAAGGGTGTGAATTTGTTTTCACTTCGTGTCAAAGGGGAGGCAACAGTGGGTTCACACAAAAAATAAGAAGTTCAGAAACTGCAGAAAACTCCCTCATTTTGGTCTTCAAGGTTTTGGTGGGACAAGCCATATGTGGTAATCCTTCTCCTCTTTCCTTCTCTCTCCTCCCAGTTTATCCAGACTAGCACTGCTCATTACAGGCTATTAAAATGCCAATTTTTATGTTTTGTTGTTTAGCCATCCCAGAACAGTTGACCTGGAAAAGCTTTGTAACAGTGGCAAAATGTTCAATATATTTTGTATTGTATTGATATGTATTGTATCCAATACATATTGTATTTCTCACACACATATCTCAGAAATGTCTCAGTAGATTTTTTGTTTTGTTTAATTTTTCCAAAATGTTGTCCAGAAAAAATTGCCTTTGGCCAAATACTAAGCAGGGAAGACTTTGGCCCAAAAGACCAATATTTTATGAGGTTAATGTATTATCATGGAAATTACTTTATAACCAATGGTAAGATATATAATAATGATGCCTGTGTTACAGGTGGGATTGGGAGCACTGTCTGTTCTGCCTCCCATATTCCCATGATAAGACCCTGCTTTTCTTTTCCTTGCTTTATGATGTTGTTGAACTCAGACAGTTTAGGCTGAAATTTTCCTAAAAAATGTCAGGTGTCTGCCCAAGGCTGATTATTTTGGAAAACTCAGTTCAACCACTTCCAAAAATAAGACTAGAGGAAAATATGTTGGTTCTGACTGTCTAAAAAGCTGTGGCAAACTTTTTGTTGAAAAGCTGTAGAACTCCAGGGCTTTAAGGCACAGGTGTACCATTTTCTGGCGTGATGAGGCTGAAAGCAGGGGAAAAGCTTTGTGTCAGTGACATAACTTCTGTTGTTCCACTCAGTGTTGGATCAAGCTATAAGCCCCTTAGAGATAACATTTTGCATGGACTCTGAAAAGACCTACTTGTATGTAACAGTTTAATATTCCTAGGTTATATCTCTGCTCAGACCATTTTGCACCTTAAGGTTTGGCAAGACTTTCTTTGAAACTATGGATAGGTGCTATGTCTAATATGTGTAAAGGCAAAAAAACCACTAAAAGTAGGGCCCATGACAGGAGATGGGAGTAAATAGGGAGATGAACAAGGAAATAAGTGTGAATTATACTAAGATATAGAAATGGTAGGAAGGAATTATCTGACTAGTCAAGGTGACAGAAATAAGGAAAGAACATCTAAAAGAACAAAGGTATGAGTTCCTGTACCAGAAGATGGGCATTAGGTTTGGGTCCTGAGGAATGAACTAGTGAAGGAAATGAACCCTGCAGATCTGGCCCTAGACACAGGCAAAATACTTACAAGTGCAAAGTCCATTTTCTTGCTGCATATTTTGGCCATGCTAAGGCCTTGAGAGGTTGTCAGGCTTCTGAGGATGATAGAGGAGGAGATGGGATATGCAAGGCAGCACGTGCTTCTGCTAAATCTCTTATGTCCCAGTTTTTGTAGGAGTAGGATCTCCTGCTCTTCAGCAGTCACTTCGGCAATTTGACAGGGGTCACACCTCGTCTTCCCAGGCCAGCCCTGAACCAGCCCAGGCTCCTCTCCTCTCCTCTCCTCTCCTCTCCTCTCCTCTCTCCCTCATCCCCATCCCATCACTGTGAACAGCACTCTGCTTGTGTAGTGTCCACAGCTGGCTTTGAATCCAAGAGAAGCTCTGGTGAGCTCCTGGCTGCTTTTCTCAGGAGCTGCTCCTAAGCAGAGGGGTTTGCCCTCGGTTCTGCCTGAGCTGTGTTATAGTTATGCCCTTGCCTGACCGTGTCTCTTGCTCATCCACCCCAGCTCAAATAGGGTAGGAAAGTGAACCCACAAGTGAAGCCCTAATCTAGGCTTTACTAATCCAGCAGCCAATGCTCACAAATGAGACTGGAGCCCAGTATGCTAAGTGTGGTGTGTTATTGCCTATGGAATTGCAATCTCAAGAAATAAAATATAGGAGGGAAAAATATGGCAGGGAGGTACAAAAACATGTGAAATCAAGATCAATCCAGCTGAAAACCTAATTTATTATCCAGGTTTCCTGTCTTACATATGATCACACTGACAACAGTCAAAGATGTGCAAAATGTTACCTAAAACACTTGTCATTTCTAGGTGGTCTTTGACCATTGCATCGTTAGTTATTTATTTTTTAATAGGATGGACTGTGAGTCTGACTAGAAAGGAATCATAAAGGAAGTAGTTGAGGGCTTTCTTTACAAATGAGATTGGGATGCAGAACCATAAAACTAAATGCTTTTCATTGCTGGGTTACTCCTTTGGCTTTTTGGCTTCCGTTTGGCACTTCATTGCTATAGCTTTACACCGCTGTAGTCATGGCAGTAACACTAGCAAAGAATTGGAATTAAGCCTTGGCAGATCACGAAGGCTAAAATTAACTACATTTCTGAACATTTATTACTTACTATTTTAGTGGTAAAATAGTAAGTTTTCATTTAAAAAATAATAATTTCATAAATAAAAATTGATCATACTGATACTTGCTTTACCATTGAAGTAGGTTTTTCAAGACCTTTTAAGGATTTGAATGTCACTATTGTATGTCAGCATTCATAAACTTGGTGTTGATAGGAAGACAATACGGTATTTATCTCCAATAAATGTGAGTGAAGTGCCCAAGGCCTTTTTGTCCATAGGGAATCTTAATACTGTACATTCATATAGTAGTACATGAAAGTAATTAATTCCTGGCAGCGCTTATTTTATCCAGGTTTGACATATAAACGTATTAAATGTATTAATAAATCCAGACCTCAATTTGTGTCAACAAGTGCATAGCTGATTTAAAAAAATAAACAAACCCAAACACACCCCTGCTCTGTGCCGTTGTCTTGGCCAAGCGCCTTTGACATTCTGCTGGCTTGTGCTTTCCTGCGTGCTGGTAAAATGACAGGTAGGAGGTATTTGACAGTGTGTCTGTGACTAAAATAAATGAAACTAGTGGAGTACCTCAGTTTATAGCAGGTGATGATGTGCAGTGTAGGAAGAAGAGAATGGGAAGTTGTGTGGTGTGGCATACACAGTTTATAAGTACAGATTGGAACAGTTTATCTAATGGGAACACAAGGAAAGATTTTCACAGCTAATCACAAATGACTGCCAGTGACACCTTTTTTTTCAAACTGGCTGTTATGTATTTATTGTATGTATACCAGCAAAGCTACTTCAGAAATGTGCTTAAAATTTGTATTTCCCATTTAAAATTAAGATATTGAGAAATAAATAGAATAATAGTGACAACTAGATTAGAGTTGGTACTTAAACACATTTTGAAGTATGTGGATTTGGATCACTAAATTTGGGGGCAAAACCCCACAAACAGGAAGCCCCTGCCCTTTGGGAAAATTCGAACCTGATTCCATGGTGTTTGGTTGAGGTCCAGACATATAATACAGTATTTGCCTGCAAGCATGTACATATAGGAGAGACTGGTAAAAGGAAGATGGTGTTTTGGTACACCAGAGATATCTGGGATAACTCAACTGGAGTAGGAAGAACCACATACTTACAGCTGCATGCCTAAATGAACAATATGGTCCATAGTCTGTAGTGTGTTTAAAAAAATTAAAAATAGGACAGTCTCTTGAAAGTTCCCTCTGCTTCTGTCCTATTGAAATTATGTAACATTTATTAATCCCTTCTTTATTTTCAGACTTATTTGTTAGGTCCAGGAATTATTGCTTTTTCTTGGCAACAGCTAATCCATCATCCTCTAATTTCTCTACCTTGGAAATTGCATTTTTTATTTTACAGTTGGCATCATCCCCAAAACAAAACAAACAAACTGGTAGTCAGTTAAAGAAAGGACAAGAAACATTAAAGAAAGGAAAGGGGAAAAAAAATCTTCAAATCATGCTTAGCCCCATCTGGCCCTAGAAAAACATGGAAATGGATGATCGAGTGCAGATTCCAGGATGGGCTTCCTTTCAAGGGAAACAAAATCTGGATATTTCTATGTCTAGACCATAGAAGAAAAAATGCTTTGGTGCTAATTAACCCATTAAAAGCTTAGAAATCCTGAGTGGTTCCTGGCAACATATGTAGGGAAGTTTGCAAATTTAAGCTGACAAAGGAAATGTGGGAGGGTGCAGCCTAAGAGTCAGGAGATCTGGGTCCTGCTGTTTACTCTAGCTCTGGCTTGCTCTTTGATTTTAGCATCAGTACTCAGCTTTTCTCTGCCTTGCTTTTTCTCCCTTTAAAGTGGGACTGTGACATTGCCCTCCATCCAAGAGCTCTCTGATACCAAGAGAGGAAAAATGCTATGAAGCCAGTCTTGCTCTTTTATGTTGTATAGAAGTTATCTGAATGTTGTCTAAGTAGAAATCAGAGTCTAATTTTGTATGATGTAGTCAGATGTTAAATAGACACTGAATAAGTACTTCTTTAGGACTTACCTATATTGCTAAAAGGGTACATAAAGCAGAAAATAATACGCTCCATGCTTCTCTTTAAGTGCACATGTCCAGAGGTTCCTTCTAAGTGAGGTTTAGAGGGATATACCAATATTAGCCCCTCAGAAACCTATTAATTATGCTTTAGACTGGCTGTTTTTTAATTACCAAAGCATAATTACCATGAGCGTGTCCTAAAAAACCACATTCAATATGAATGGAAATGAAAAAGTAGAAAAAATATTTCACCCAGGCAGGTGCTGCCTTTGGTTCTTTCCATGCTTCTCAGCCCATCCTTGCAACCACCTGTCATTGTGGTCCTGCTGATTTGGAACAGTGGAAATTGTTCCCATATGACTGCGTTTTGAGTTAAACAAATACTCACTAGAAGACAGAAAAATCCATGTTAGCTGCATCAAAGAGAAAAAAATCAAAATCCAGGCCTGCCTGGATCTGGGAAATTCACTGATCATCTAGTACCTGAGTTTTACCTCTTGCACCCTTGTCGGCTCCCTCTAATGCCTTGGAAACACTCCCACTCCTCTGTTACGACAGCTGCTAGCTCAGGCCTTGCTGCTCTAATTTCACTGTCTGCATTACCCTCTTTTCCATTTGGAAACACATGTTCCTCATTTGTTTACATACCAACCTTTTCCTGGACTTCTCTGACTTTCACAAACTGGGGATTTCACAAACTGTTGGAGAGGGAAGGGAAGTTGGTGAAGGTTGGGTTTATGATGGCTAATGGGAACTCTATGTTAGAACTTCAAAACTTAGACAAACCTCCAGTAGCACAAGAAGTTTATTAATAATAAATACTTTGAGAAGGATCTTGAGAGGGAAGGGTCACTTTTAGCAATTTGGCATTCCTTCTGTGTTTACAGACGTTTCTAAGCATCTACTTAACCAATGTTTGGGTTGTCACCCACTGATTGCTAGGTTGAGAAGTGCCCAAGCAAAGATTTACAGTCCCACCAGGTCAAGATGCCTGTTCAGCAAGAATGCTGGCTTAGATGTTTAAATAACTATTGTTAGTTACCTTGGGCTTCTAGATTTGCTTGGTGGGATGTCCTACCATGCTTCTCTTCATTCTTTCCTCTATATTGCCTGTTTCCCACTCCAGCTTCCTAAAGTGTATTTTTATCCTCCATCTTGCATAATTTAAACCTGTATTTTTATTTATTCTTATAATAAATATAATAATAAACCTGTAATAAATAATAATAACATTATTCTGTGCATCTGCATTCAGTCCTACACATCTTTGTCACTGAATCGCAGAGTGACACAGAGCTCCCTAGAGTCTCTAATTTAGTCTGCATGTTCAAAGCAGGCTGCTTAGAACCATATCTGGTTGGGTTTTGACATACCCAGGGATGAAAATTCCATAACCTCTCTGGGCATCTTTTCTAATGTCTGCCCAGCCTTAAAGTAAAAGAAAATATTTTTTATCCCTCTAAATGTAGCTTCCTGTATTTCACTTTGTGCCTCTTATTCTGTCTGTGCATCCTGCTGAGAAGACTCTGGCTCCATCGTTTTTACTCCACCTCCTTCACTATTTACACACTTTGATAAAATTTCCCCTTTCTTTTGATAAGATTCCCTCTTTTTTTGATAAGACCCTTGTCTTTTTTTTTTTTTTTTT
>WBNO01010672.1:95492-146161 GCA_013400575.1 Peucedramus taeniatus
CTCAGTTGTTTATCATATCAAATGTTAGGCAGGGAGAGGACCACTGCTGTGAGAAAGCCCTAAGAAGTACTGGATGATTACAGGATGAGACTGCCTGGAGTCATCAGATTGCCTGTGCTTGGAAGACAAGTGCCCCAAGGCAAATGGATATTTCCCGAGGAGGAAGTAGGCTGAGCATGGGCAGGAGCTTTCTCCTGGACTTCTCTGACAGTGGTGACAGGGAGTTGAACTCAACATTCAGCTCAGTATTGGTGTGAAGCTGGAGAAAGTGAAGCAGTGCCAGAAGAAAGTCTTCCCTGGAGAAAAAGAGCTCTAGACAGAAAAACAAATAGCTTAGAGGGAAATAGGGTCAGGCATCTTCTTACTTTTTGACTAAGATAAGAATGGAACATGGGTTGTTTTCATTGAGTAGGTTGCAGAAATCTGGATGGTGGCAGAAATCTGAAGTTCATTTGGGAGACAGAATAGTATCCAGACTCTTGAAAATATGCCTATGCTGACAAAAAATTGAATGAATTTTTGATAACAGAATGTTGATAAAAAGTGGAATTACAGGGTACAGGACACATTGGTGCAAAAAGGGTATCAAATACCAGCTGCAAAACACAGGTTTAACTTTGCATTCTTTGCTATAGCATATTTCAGCATTTCATTTTCTGTTGTCAAGCTAGTCTCCAGTCTTAAGATATGATAGTTTTTTGCCCTTTCCAGAGACTGTAAATACATAGAAGTGAAACCTTTACATCATATTCTGCTAATACTCATGCCAGAAGTGTGAACAAAATCTGAACTCTAGGGGAGACAGTAATAAGGGAAGTCAAGTCAGCTGACCTTTTCAACCTGGTAAGCAGATTTTTAAAAACATGCTCTGATTTGATAATGAAGAAAAATTGTTTGAATTTGGAGCTTTGTTACAAATTATCTTAACTCCTGAGTCAAATAGAGCATGCCAGCATATTAAACTCAACCTACATAAAGCCAGACTGCCAAATGCATGTTGATTTATAACCTGTGAGATTATAAAATCACAATTAAAGAAAATATAGACTTTGAATAGTACAGTTGTGAGTTCAGCTTTGGTCACTTAGGAAACAAGCTTTTGTCCTTATCAGTCCAAAAGCATTCTCCTGTCTAAATGGGAAACATTTCTCTTAGATTAAGATTCAAGTGTATAACTTCAAAGTTGAAAAGGGAAATATTTTGTTATTCTTGGTAGATGGTCTTTCCACTCTTCATCAGATATAGTGTGTATATGTTTGTAGTACATACATCTTCCCTATGTTAGCTCTCAAGTCTTCCATCAAATAAAATTAGTAACTTCAGCCCAGATTTCCTCTCCTGAGTATTGTGCTAATAACTGATTTTTGGTTCAGTAGCTGAATATTTAAAAAATCAGATCCAAATTTAATTATCTATTTCTGACCAATGTGAATAAATGATGGGGGTTTTGTAAGTCAAATTAATATTTTGGCCTTTGAAGAGAACAGATAAGTGGAGATGAATGAGTAGATTTGAGGAATGTGGACAAAGTAAGTGAGGAGGTTTCGGCACTGGGAGATAAGAAAGGAGTATTGAGATTAAAAAAGGAGTGTTCTCCCTTTGGCTTTTTCTTCGCTTTTTGTACAACTGTTGCAGAATGTAATGTTCTGTTAATGCTCAAATAAAATGTTGAGTGTGCAGAAAAATGCTTATTTTCCCCAGTTTTCCTCTAAAGTGAGAAAAGCAAATAAGAATTGGTTTAGTCTAGTATTTTAAGAATTTTCTCTTGAACAAAAAGCAATTATGTGCTCATTTCTACTGGCTTGATTTTTTATAATTTGAATGGAAAAAGATACACCAAGCAACAGCATTCAGTAGTAATTTCACAGCTATGTACAGAGAGTTAATACTTGATTTTTAGCTGTTTATAGAAGACCATCATTCCCATAAAACTTTCTGTATCTTATAAACTTATTATTTCTTTTTCCTCTGAGAAGAAAGCCACACTATACTATATAATATGCAGCATCATTCCTAATAATGTTTTATATCGTGATTATGGAACATGGTGCTATATTTTAAAAGTATCTATTTCTCCTTCTTTCTAGATGTTTTTATAACTAAGTAGTCAGAGTGACATTAAGCAGACTATGTCTTAAAAAGTGAAGTTTTTTTATATGATGCTGAAAACCACTATGTTTTGCTGACATAGGGTCATTCTGTTAACAAAGTAAAAAGGTGAACAACAGCAACTCTGCTCATAAATCCATTTTGGCAACATTTTTGTGTAGGCTTTTATTTCCTGAGAGATTAAAGCACACCACAGAAGAATTTGGAAAACACAGATTAGAGGACATTTAAATATTTTGGTGAGAGAAGTTCTAATTTGGTTGTTCCTAACAATTCCAGCTGAACCAAATTTCATTAAAGCAGAAGCAGGCAGATAAAAATATTTTAATATATGTTTAAACAAAACACAGTTTTACACAGAGGTCATAATGCCCTCTATTAGTATTCTAACACTATTTGTACAAACCAAGGAATTTAGTGTGGGAAGTGCTGAACAACATCACAAATTGTAAATGTACATGTGTTCTCACCAGAAGTATTCAGATCCCACTTTCATACATATTTGTTTGGAAGGGGGTTTATCTGTGAAAGCAGTAAAAGGAAACCATGCCACTTGGGCAGCCATCATAGTAGGAGAAATGAAAATGTAAAAAAGTAGGTGTTCCAAATTTGCTGTGACCAGATTACAGGTCATCCTTTGTTTGCCGTACCTGTTTCATGGCATGGAAGGTCTCTACAACCTGTGAACCAACAAAAAAATGCTGATTTAGTTGAACTCATAGTCCATTGTGAACAGTAAAAACATCTGAACAAGGATCAATGTTTGGCCCCATTTGTGCAAGCTGATTAAATCATGCTGGGAACCATTACCATTGCTGCTTTACTCACTGCTTATAAACTTAGGTCCTTTGTTGGTTCTGATTTTCCTTTCTCACACACCTCTCTAATGAGGCATTGCAGTTACTTTGCAAACTACTGTAACTGAGGAGCCAATTTCTTAGCATTTCAGGGCTAGCTAGTATTCATACTTCTCCCATGTTTTCCTGAGTGCTAATATCTATTTTGTAGTTCTCCTCAGAGCCCATCATTGTACTGTATGAGTTATTTAAGTCACATCAACAGCATTAATGGGGACACCATTTTACATTACACAGTTTGTCATTAACTTCTTGAGTATCAAAATACTGCAAGGAACATGGTTTTTGATTTTCACTTTTTTGGTTTATAATGTTATTGATTTCCTTTATGTCTGGAAAAGGTTTAGAGGTTGATAGGACATAGTTCTGTTGAAATGACTTTATGTTTTCAGTAGTGTGGTCCAGCCGTTTTGCATCTCCCCATATGATGCCCAGCTGTTTCTTTCCCTTATCCTGTCATTCATTTACCCTTTGTGATGGAATGGAGTGATATTTGTATGACCAAAATGTTCTTTACCTAGCTGTGACTGTGTAAAATCACCCTTTGTATTTCACAGATAGCAGCCTTACTGTAAAATGCTTCAGAAATATGCGAATACAACAGTGGGATTTCACTACATTAACTGCTGCACTGTTCAGGATGTTTGCCTTTTTCTTGAATAACAATCTCTGCCATAATTTCTGTTTTTCTGGAGGTTAAACCAAAAAAAAAAAGTATGAAGGGGGACTCAAAGGACTGAAGTCAAAATGATTTTTCTATTCCTTATTCCCTTGGAGTCTGTGAGGGTGCTTAATTAATGTTGCGCTTAATTAATAACCATTCCTAAGGCACTCTGAGTGCAGTACTGTGGAATCAGTTATCTAGTTCTAAAGGAAATTTTAGGTATCTGAATTTAGGTTTTGGTTATAATATAAAAAATCTTGTAGAGAAATAAACACTGCAGAACAAATTCTCAGATGGTTATTTATCACTCAGCATGCAGAGTTATTAGTGGTTTGCGTGGGCATTTCTGCCTTCAAAACATTTGTTTTGGAAATTCTTGCCCTATTTTGTAGCACAAAAACCCCAAATTCCTGTTCTTCATTATCCCATATCCTTTGGCACTGCTACTGATATTGCTTGAGTGCCACAGTGTGGCTGGTGCCCTTCTGTCATGAGAAAATACTTCTGGTTTCAAATGCTGTAGCACATGCTTTCTCAAGCAACTCTTTCTCTCTCGCTCTGTCTTTTGTATTTGTTGTTTAGACCTTCTTTGTAGCCTCTCAGCAGCACTGGTACTCTCTCCAAAAACAAGGGTGAGGTCCTGGGCTGATTGAAGCAGCTAGAAGTTTTGTTTGGATGTCAAAGAATATATGAAAGAAGATCTTCCCTTATAGGAAAAATCCTGATAGGGAGAAATCCTGGTAAAGGGTAATTGTGTTTGTTCCTGTTATGACTGTAGGGTAAGATTCTTTCTGGGTCTCCGGTGGGACTAGGATAGTACAATGGAAAAGCAAAGATGAATTATGGTGAGGGTGGTTTTTTTTTAAGATCTTGCTCTGTTAATGTGTAGGAGTGCAAAATGTGTAGGAGGTATTGGTAAACCTGAGGCAGTTTGTGCTTGCATTAACAAGAAAAGAAACTCAGGTCTGAGATCTGCACAGCGTCGTAGAGAGATTGTGGCACTGCCAGAGACATGTGTATGATTCTGCTACTCTTGTGATGCAATTGTATGTCTCTGGCAGTTATCCCAGTGCACGTTTTGGTAAGCTTAGTTATTAGATGCTAAGTTGGCTGTCTGTGACACTAACCTGGGTCACAAAGACATGGGTTTTCTTGGATTCTTTGTTAGCCACTACTGAGCTCTTGTGTATAAAATCTCTAGGGTCCTTAATTCTATGCTTGCTAGCATTCCCATGGGATATTGTACCAAAATGGATGCCAGAAACAAAATGTCTATCACAACTGGAATTTTTGTAAAACTTTAAAGTCCTTTGTAAAAGGACTATTGTAAAACCTTGGAGTTTTTTTGTTTGTTTGTTTGTTTGTTTGTTTTAATTTGGCACTTGTTTAGTTCTGGGCTTTATGCTCCAGATCAGGTTTGCAGCTCTTATTTCCAAAATCTAAACAACACCTTATAGAGATTATTTTGCAAGATAAAAGCCTTCTAAGATAATAATTATATTAAAGATAATAAAACTTTTATTTCTCTTTGACTTATGACAATATATAAAAAAACACATTCTTCTTTATGTAGCTATACTTGAGTGTTCCAGATGTGCAGGGAATGGTAATGATATCTTGTTTGACTGACTATATGAAGACTGGTCCTTCCTTCGGACACGCAATAAATGAAAACAGTTTTGGCCCAAGATGAAAATGGGTAGAGCACAGACTGATCTGTTGCTAATAAAAACCAACAGTGAGAATTACTCAGCACTGCAAATTCATAAATATTGGTTATACAATCTTGGGCACATTTGACATCATAGCACATTCTTTGGAATTCACTGGTAAATAAAGCAATTATATATGATTAAGTAAGCCTGCAACAATGTCAGTCTACCTTCCATCATATTTTAGGTTTTCCATAATGACAGTTTGGAAAGTAAACTTGATTTTTTTCTCCGTAATAAATGCATTTTGGTATGATTAAAGGCATACCACAGCAGTCAAGTTTCTCCTGTTTATCTGGCCAGCTCCATGGCAAGAGAGGAGAGAGAGCTCCCAGATCCCAAGTCTCCCTGTCTGGTGGACGCTCACAGCACAAGTCTTAACTATCATGGCTTATGCTCACTTTGATGACTGTTTTGCTTTTATCCAGTGTTAAGCCTATATTACTTGTTTTATTACCTTTTTCAGCAAAGTTTGCCAGTCATAACAAAATAAATGTTTTTCCTGCAAGGAGTGCTGTGTTTGGTCTCCTCAGGAATATCTGCTGTGGCAGCAGGATGAGGAAGAAATTGCAGAAAAGGGCTGTGTACTGGAGAGGCCCTGCTACAGCAGGGTAGTTCTGCTGGGGAAGTCAGCACCTGACAGTAACCACGCAGAACTAGGTGAACAAAACTAACCAAGCAATGCACTGAGAGAGAAGGATGCAGAGACACTTCATAAATCTGTAATTCATAGAACAGTTCACCACACATTCTAGGCTGACGTTCAGGCTAGCTTATTCCTTTCAAACCTTTTCCTTTCTCTTCATCCATGCCTTTGTAAGGTTGCATTTAGCGACCACCATTACAAACAAATGGTTAAGGTAATAAAATATCTTGGAGTAAGCTGATCCTGTAAAGGAACTGCTTAGTCTGAGAGTGTTGAGAGAACAGAAAATTGGTGGGATGATGGGTTGGAGGAAGACACAGAATGCCTTTTGAGTATATTGCTTCCTATTCAAATTCTCAGCTGGATGCCATATCAGGAATGTACTTTTTCATTTGGCCAAGATAGTCAGTCCTTTTTAATTCTGCAAGTGGTTGTTGGAATGTGAACCTGAAATCAAAAGAAGTAAAATGGAAGAAGCCAAGTACTTTGTGTAAGATTCAGAAAATAGTGTTAGAGGCACGTACAGCATTATACAGTTATGATACTTTTGCAGTATTCTGATAATACAATAGAGAAAAATAAAAGACCCACATCGTTACCAACTCTTTATCTGTTATGGGGATCTGATGGAAGAAGTACATTTATCCATCAGCAACCTGATTCTGCTTCCATTGAGGTCATATGGAGTTTTGCCAAAGGCTTTAGTGAGTGAAGGAATAGGATCTGGGAGGCTATGGATGAGGAAAAGCCAGAGCTTGTAAAGTTTTCTCAGTATGTTATTGGATAAGTCCTACTGTCTAGAGGGCAGTGGGTGGCCCTGAGAAGTTTCAGAAAAAAGAGAACACGAATTCAAACGATTTTTTTTTGGGAAAAGTCTTGTATAAAAGAAAAGGCTTTTGAGGAATATCATATCTTTCTGTTGACTAGTGGCAGTGGAAGGGTCCACTCTGTCAGAAAAAAGACAGTAACAAGTTTGAGGTTTTAAGTGTGTTGTTTCGCAAAGTGGTGGTGTTGGAGAGATGCACCAGACAAAAGAAAACAGGTTTGGCTGGCCAATTGATGTTCATGGTTGTCAGCCCAAAGGAGCCAGACCTGAAGTAAGGGTGTAGGAAGATATGCCTTGGAGATACATCTTGTGCTGTGGAGACTTTTGTTTATGCATTGTTACACTTCATGGAAAGTGGTTCTTTAGATGTTATTCTGGAGAAAGGGCACAGCCATGGAAAGGAAATACATAACAAAAGTTCATACATAAACTAGGAAGAAAATGGAATAGTGAGCTTGACTATTCGACCATCTTCATGTACTTCCACAGGGTGGCCTGCTGAGAACATCAAGAACGGTGGCTTATCTCTTTAGAATATGCTTTTCTCCACTTGCAAGTGAAAATTTCCAAAATGGATATGTAGCTCAGGAGTTTATAAAGGCCACAAATTTTTTTCACCTGTGATCCATAAAGGCATCAGGAAGATGCTGCTGCATGCACAGACTCTAGTCTATAGTTACACTACTCTCCACATAGTAGTTAACATAATACAGATAAAGACAGGGAGACCTGGGCTGTCTGGTCTTTACAGCACTGCTTTTACCAGCAGAAAAAATGCACTAAATTCACTTCATATCCTGGAGGAGACATCCTGTATAGACTATACTCATGCAGTTTTGTATATTTTAACTGCTCTTGCCTTTTTACCTTGATAAAAATGAGCAGCTGACTACATGTGCAGACATCAACACACTTCAATCTACGCAGTTCCGTCATGGTGGGCATGGTTGGAGGTGTATAGGACATGCACAGAGACTGATTCTTGGAATACCAATGTTATGCATATGGAAAGAGACCTGAAGGTATTAAGTGTAACAGTGTCAGCCTTTGAGAAAGCAGAAAGACAGAGGTACTTGTATAAGTGTAGGAACATTATAATGAAAGACAGATTCAATGTCCAGCTCTGCCATTCTCCTCTTTGAATGCTTGGACACACCATTCTGCCCTCAAATCTCATTTTGTAGAAACCATAAAAATATATGTTGTTTCTGCACCCTTTTTATTTCTGTTTTGGGAATTCTGAACAAAGTGGATACAAGGTAGTATGCTGAAGTGGAACAGAAACTGCTGTTTAAAAAATCAATCTCAAAAAGCCCCGAACAAACCCAAAACAAAACCAGCTGTTGGCTTCAAGCATCTTCATATGTGCAGTGAAATAGAGTGCAGAGGCCAATATCTTTATGGTTTCAACCAGAGTTCAGACAGCAAGACCAAGATCTGAAACCTTAAGCACTCTGCATTTCTGATGTTTTTCCTTATTTTTCCCCTATGTTTGATTTCACATTGTTTATGTCTACTAGCAAGGATTCAGCCAGGGGACACTTCAGGCTGGAAAAGGCATGCCAGGGAATCATGGCAGGGCATCCACATTTATGCCTCCACACTTTTCTAATCCAGGAAAACCATGGTGAAAGGGACCTTACCTGCTGCCCCAAGATTCCATTAGGGTTAGAGCTCAGAGAACCAGAAAGCTTGCAGTTCTGGGGACACCGGGGCTCAAAGTCATGCCTAGGGGATCTCATCAAAGCTCCAGTGTAGTCACCTCCACACCTTTCTAGTCTGGGCCATCCATGGTGACGGGAAGAGGGGAAGTCATTTGAGGAGTGGCTGAGGTCACTTGGTTTGTTCAGCCTGGAAGAGATTGAGGGGAAACCTCATTGTGGTCTACAGCTTCCTCATGAGGGAAGTACAGGGGCAGGAACTGATCTCTCTTGTCCAGTGTTAGGACATGAGGGAGTTATACGAAGCTGTGGTTAAACCAGAGTGTTTGGGCACTGGAACAGGCTCTCCAGGGAAGTGGTCATGGCACCAAACCTGCCAGAGCTCAAGTGTTTAAGCAATGCTCTCAGGCACATAGTGTGACTATTGGGGTGTCCTGTGCAGGACCAGGAGCTGGATTTTGATAATCCTTGTGGGTCCCTTCCAACTCAGAATATTCTAGCAATCTACTACTTGTTGTATTTTTCTACTTGGAAACAGCAATATCTATTACCACTTTCAACAGGAAAGGTCAGAGCACAGGATACAAACTTTGCGCTCTTTAAACTAATATTCTGGAAGGCACAAAACTATAGCTGAAAAGAGGAACTCCTAATTCATCTTTTATATCCATTGTTAGCAATACAGTGGATATTTATGTATCAGAATTGCTAAATTAGGTGAAAATCTAATATCTCAGAATGACCTGATGCCATTCATTAAACTGGGGATTATTGAAGACCTCTCTCTATGTAATCCCATTATATTTATCTGCCAAGAAGTTTGGCTGATACATTCATCAGTTTTATAATGGAAAATCAGTTTGTGTATAGTAAAGAACTTGCATTTTCTTCTTAATAAGTTTTTAATATTTACAATGAAAAGGTATGCATCTAGTCTACAAGCTGGGCAATAACCATTCTTGAGGAGGTAGAGGAGTATAAGAAAAAATTGGAAAGAAGAGGGACTTCTGTTCCACTGGTATCTCCTCTTGGGATCCTTCCAGCAAACACATATTTAAGCACTTCTATAAACCTACCATCTCAGAAGAAATATCAACACCAATTGCATTTCAGCCTCTTTTACAACCTGATAATTGTATGTGCTTTTTTAGGGACTTGTGAAGCTCTATTTCAAACAGTAGTCACTGTTTTATATTGTCTAATGGCTTTTCCAATTTGCTCTGGTTAAATCTGATAGTAGTGCTGCGTGTGAACAGCAAATGGGCATACACAGATTTCATATCTTGTGTGCAGCTTGTTAAAGAGCATCAGTCTGTAATTCTTCCTGCAATGTTGCAAAAGTCCTGTCTTACACCAAAGAACATGGGAGGTGCTTTTTCTATGAAGTTTCTTAACTCTCTAGGTTTAGATGCACAGTGAAGCCACACAGTTGAGAGAAAACTGAGCATGAGAAACTGTCCTTTGCAAACATACCTCCTTCCTGTAAGGTGTTTGCCCCATGCAGGTAAGGGAGTTTCTGTGATTTGGTGCACAAGCTTACCATATTGCTGAAGAGCTGCAGTGGCTGTCTGAGGAGTCAGTCTGCTAAACTTACTGATTTGCAGTACACACACAGGTCAGGGAGATGCTCTAAGACAGCAGAGGCCACACCTTGTCCACTAAGCACATGTTCTGTTCAAAGAAGAGGCTGCAAAAAATACACAGCACTCATCATCAGACCAGAACTCTGTTCACTTCTATAAGCAAAGCAGAATTGGCATCCTAACCCAGGTTTGGTCAGGTTGTATGGATGATTTCAGGCTTCTCTCAGCTTTGTTCTCTTGCTTTCTTGTTGTCCTAGGGTGACACAACAGGTTCAGTAATGGAGTGAAGCATTAAAAAAAATCACAGTCCAGAGCTTTCTTTTGTTTGCACTACCAAATTTAAGAATTTTTAGGCTGTGCCAGGTGTTCTGAGAACAGTACAGAGATCTATGCTAGAGTCACTGAGTCACAGAGAATCACTGTCAACTGCTCTCCTGTTAATGTCTTCTGTATATATAATCTGAGGAACTGTGCCATCAATAGCATAATTTTCATATAGAGTAATTATCTTTACATCATCTGTGCAGAACACATCTAAAGGTTCTATTTATTTGTTTGTTTGTTCATTATTATATACACTTTCACACACACACAACTCAAGGTGGATTTAAAAAGGGCTCAGGATAATTCCTTAAAAATACATTTCTATTGCAAAAAAATGCTAATTAAAGTCATCCAGATTAATCAGATTGTCATATATGGTAGAATAAGAAAATAATTTTGAAATAGCAGTTTAATTTTGTTGTTTTAACTCTAAGTTTCAACTTACCTGGAAATTTAACTTCATTATTACAATAATTTAAAACTTGCAACAAAGCTGGCAATGATTCAGGTCTTAGGTTTGGGGTTTCTTCAGATTCTTTGTTATGTGTTTCCTGTCAACTGTAAAAATTATTTTCTTTGCATTTGTGTTTCATATTTGCAAATTTTAATATTCTCCCAAAACTCAAGAAAAATGGAAACTGACAGTAGCATATCCAGAAGAGAATAGCTTTGTATGTTAGAAATTAGTGTACTTTGGTAAGATCCAATAGTCTGCAAAACTAAATGCAAATTGCATTTAATCTAGTTCATACTTTTTAAAACAGTGAAACTAAGGGTATCAATTTTAGGATAATAAGGCATGATTTTATTTTTAAAACGAAGTGTTAGGATATTTGTATCTCAGTAAAAATAAAAAGTCTTAATTTTGCCTTCTGTGAAGAGGCTTCTTGCAAAACACCACTGTAAGGGTGGGTGTTTAGTTTTTGTGATTTGGGACCATTTATTCATTTTGAGCAATTATTTTCAACACTGATTTTTTTATCTTCTCATGCGGAGATTGTGCTAGTTTACACTGTCTATATGTTTCCTTTTCACCTTTCACAGACTCCAGAGAAGCACTTCAGTGGCCCCGTGTTCACAGTCAGGAGATAAACAGATACTAAGAGCACAATTATTACATTACTTAGTTTAACATGTCCAGTATTGACAGAAAAAATTATACAATCTCCCTGTAGACAATTTTATCTTATAGCAGGGGAAATATTGGAAGTGACACAATGGTATCATGACTGTGTAGTTTCACGTATTCTGTTTTTTTATTTGAACCTCCTTTTTCTTTGAGGATTTTAGTCACATATCTGCTACATTTCCATGCAAGCACAGGTGTCCAACGTCACACACATGTTCTTTGGTTCATGTGTAACACATATGAAATCGGATTCATTGTTTTTATTGCCTGGAATACATTGTATTTTGTGAGGTCTGAGAGGAGGGGTTACTGAGGGAAAACTAGGGGCAGTGTGATATAAATGGGTCATATAAAGTCATACTGAAAAAAAACCCCATATATATGTGCCAAATGGCAAGTTCCTTGAAATTTAAGCACATGAATAGTTTTTCCTACAAAGTGACTAATGTCTAGTCTTACATGAGAGAAAAAAAAAAGAAGATAGACCCCAGATTACTCGCTAAATTCTGCTTTTTAGCATAGAATATTACTCAGATGCCAAGCCTGCTAACTGTGCCCTACCTTCAGTATTTGGCTGAAAAGACTGATGAATACTGTTAGTAGGAAGTTTCATGCCAAGCAAGCCAGCAGCAACTTAAGAAGGAACTTAAGAGTGGGATAAGTGAAAACAGACGCTAACACTGTTTCAGTCTCCGTTTCAGAGCCATATGGTTCTCCAGGAATTATAACAAAGACACTATGACCTTATTGCAAACCAGGCACTGTGATTAAAGGAGTAATAACTTCAAGACTTTTTTTTTTTTTTAAGATGAAAACTCATTTTGTAAAAAAGGAACTTCACATACTTGATAAGGTATGGGGAAAGTCTATCACTTGGCTAGAATTAAGAATACTTTCTATTTGACTTTACAATGGCTTTGATTTTTGCATTTATAATGAGTTAAGTAAGAGGAAATTTGATTTGGATTTTCTGAGTTGCACTGCCAGAGACTTATGACAAAACCAGACTTTCAGGAACCATTTGAAGGAAGTATATTCCACGGAATCTGTAGGACTTCCATGGTCTGAAAGAGGCACTGGCATCTGTGGGGTAAATGGGGGTTTGGCTCTTCCCTGATCCAATAGTGACTCTACCTACAGATCCCATTCTGGGACAAACTGGCCCGGACAGCACAGGTAGAAGAACTTACCCTCCTTGTTTTTAATTCATTTCCTGGTCAAAGAGTGCATGGAAAAAGCAACATTTACTCAATGCAGAAGAATAGTTGGGGTAACTAGCAGCTTTAAGAGTCTATACTTACTTTTTATTATGGGTCTTACAGTGGCAGACAAAAAGACAAGAAAACATTGAGCTCTGACAGATATTTTACAACAGAATTTATTGCAAATGCATTCTGCTTATACCTGATACATTTCTATATTTTTTGCCTGTGAAACTTGTCTTGGTATCTGACAGTTTGCAGTTGTATGTTTATCTCTTAGATGGAAATAACATTTGAGGTGGAGAGTCCTACTTGTATATTTTTCATGGCTGCTAAGCCAACAAACACAGCTGGTGTGTTGCCAATTTGAGGCATTGTTTTCTCTTAGTCTTTAATTCTCACTTATGCAGATTACTCTTCCCAGCAATTAAAAACTGACTCACTCCTTGAATTCTTTTGCTTTTCAAAATTTGCTTGGGATTGCTGAGGTTTTAATAAGATTTGTCCTTTTTTTTTTTTTTTGTCATTACTAATCTGTTTTTTCCTATGTCTGGACAATTAGAAAGATTATACCATCCACAAGAATTTCATAACACATTTCTGTGATGCTTATTACGGTATTATACTGGAGTTTTTTGTACATAGTCTTTTTTTTACATGCAAAGCTGTTAAATGCTCCCTTCTTAAATTCGAGATTTTCTAAGAGATCTCTTTATAGGTGTCTATTTTAATTTGAATTAACTTTGCCAAATCTGACCTGTTTATATTGATATTTTTCATGTTGGTCTTAGCCTGAAATTTTTGTTTTAATGTTTCAGATTAAATGGTACAGATGTTTCCAAGAACAAGATTAAGGATAACTGCATTGTTTTTATCTATTGCTGATCTTGTTTCCATAAGTCCATCAGGAATCTCTGGAGCCTTTCATTCTCTGGAACAAAGATTTGAAGCATTAGGATAAGAGGAAAGCCATGAGGAGGAGGTGCAAAGAGAAATGAGATAGAAACAAGCCCTAGGGGTTCAAACAGTCTCTAAACAATGTTCTCCTGAATGTTGCTTTGGACCTGTGTGTCTCAAGTGTTTCTTTCCCTTGCTCTCAGCAGTTAGTTCTGAGACATTTTGGAAAATTATTATTAGCCTCTTCCTGATGCATATTGATGCCACTCGGGCAGTCTTCATTATGGCATTTCCTGAGGGGTATTTTAAGCTTTGAAATGTAACTAACTTGTTATCAACCTTTTTACTTTTGTATGATTATGTATGGGGTTTATATCATGAGGGTATTCCAAAGGCAGTTAAAGCAAAGGTGAAGAGAGAAATGCACTTCCACAGAGAGCTCCTATTTTTGTGTAAAGACTGATGCAATATAGAAGAATATGAATATTGAAGAATAGTAAATTCTTGAAAATCGAAGAATATAGAAGACAATGAAGAATAGTAGTGCAGAAGGTGACAAAGGAAATACAAGGGCTAAACAAAAGGTGTATATAAAATAATTGTTAGGTTTTTTGATATAAAGCATCACATAGCTGTAGACTCTGTCTGAGGAAAACAGAAGACTGAAAACAAGGCTCATATGGGCACTTGTTTTCAGATGACTCTTACCAGAATAAGAGGATGTAAAGTCATGAGTAAATAAAACTTTGTAATTCCTGCATCCATCTCTGACCGAAAAAAACCCTCAAAACAACCCCACCAAAAAACCTCACCCCAAAACAAAACCAAACAAAAAGCCAAACATCCCCTTCCCAAAAAAGAAAAAGCCCCTCAACAACAAAATAATAAATATTTTTAAGCTTTCTTTGGCTTATGCTAAGATAAACCCTAGTGCATATTATTTTTGATAGGGACATTTTCTCACATAGAGTTTTCAGTTTTTACAGAACACATATTGCTTTCCAAGCAGAGACTTTGCATCTTGCAACATGTGACTTATTCTAGTCTACAATACCCCTGTGTTTGCAGAGCTTGGTATTTTTCCCTGGCAGCTCTGTGTGACCCCCATGGTTCTGTCTTCACTAATTGAAGTCTCCTTCCAAAGTAAATGCCAAAGCATTAGCCAGGAAAAACATAAAGATTCTACATATGGAGGGGTAAACACTGTTCTGTAGTTCATTTTTAGGACAAACAATGTAATGGTAAATACATTTGTTAAAGAAAATCGTTTCACAGATCTAAACAGATGAATATTAATAAGCCCTTTCTTCATCCTTGGCTCACACTGTCCCCCCATGACTGCAGGGAGAAAAACCTGGTGCTTAGAAAACATTTTCCCTTCATGTAGTCCAGCATATTTCACAGATCTGCATTGCCACAAATCATAGCCAAAGATGAGTAGAACTTATATTTTTGGTGAGGAAGATCTCTGATTCTGGAAAGGTTCAGGAACACATGGAGGCCAGAGTTCACATCCATTGGACACAATTTACTGAGTCAGGTACAGAGGCAGGACATGCAGCCCTAATGGCATCACACCACTCCTCAAAACAGCCATGTCCCTCTGTGGCTGGAGAGCAGCTCTTTAAGTTCAGACTAAGGATAGACTATCAAGATATATCAAAAATGACAAGCCTGAAAAGCCCAAAAAAAATCCTGGGAAGAAGCCTTATTGGGAAAGATGAGGCAGAAGGCAGGAAGATTGAGGAGATGATGCATCAAAGAATCTGTAACAATCCCAAGGAAAAAAGATAACTAAGCTTGCTGTCATCACGCACATGCAGAATTAGAAAAACTTAACCTTACCTTTGACATTTCCCAGTTTTTGAGTGTGTGACTCTATAATTAGTTTCTTAAGTAGTTTGTTGGGGTTTGTGTTTTTTTTGTTTTTAGTTTGTAGCTATGCATAGATGTATAGAATGAATCAAACTTTGAACAGATATGTGGAAGGGTGTGTGCTGTCTTGGGCTGTCCTGCTTGTACATGCAAGTTAGATCAGTAATATGCATTTTCAAATGGAAGATTTGAATGAGCAGAAAGCAGTAGAGATGGAAGATAATGTGATTTGCTGGGCTTTCAGCAGGAATCTTATTTTGTACATCTACATGTTCTTCCCTGTGCTCCTCAAAGGCCAAAAGAGGCTGAGGATATGTTAAAAAAAAACTTCTAGTGTGGCAAGCAGGAAAGGTTTCTGAGCACACTGGTTAGGGACAGCTGGCCATCTGAAAGAGAGTATACCTGGATAAAAAGCACAGTGGAGATGTTTTGCAAGTGGAGAAGACAAACTATTAGAGCTGCCCTGGTTGCTACTTCTGTCTTGTTCATCCAGTACAGAGCATGGTTGGCTGAAAGTCTCAAAATGCTAAGTATGACACAGACACATCCTTTCAAGCTGCCTGGTGTAACCTGCCCTTTCTCTGCTCTTGCTCTGCTTGAGTGAATGAGAAAAGGCAGAGAGGTAGAGAGTGTTCATGCTTATCTCCTCATCAATTCCCTTGCCTGTTAACTAGCTAGCTGATGGACTAAGAACTTAACTTGTCACAGGGTTCAAAATCATGGGGCATTTTTTGCTTTTAAATCAAATGTATCTATTTGGCACAGAATGCTGCATGTCTGTTACAAGGATCAAGATAAAAGGCAAGCCAATTTCCTCCTCCTTTTTTCTTCTGCCCCTCTTTTCTGTTTTGCTAAAATGAATACCAGACAGTATCCTCTGACAAAGGGATAGAACTTCCTGCAGGTCGTTTCAGAAGCAGTTCTCAAATTCTCATGGGAAAATCAGATTGCAAATGAACAACACTCCACACAGTCTAGTGTATAAATAAATTCTGATCTCTTAATATTAACATCTACCAAATACAATAAGTTGTTAAAACAATGAGAAGAATTTCAGACTGAAATTATTTGTGTATAGGGAAAAAAATTAATTGATTTATCGTAGTGTGCAGGTACTGTTAGTGAGTGAATGAAAACTGGAATTTGCAAAGGAAAATAGCTGCCAAATACCCATTTTGGTGACATTTGAATACCTTAATCCCAATTTGAAATTCCCAGCCACAATTCTTAAATATATTGTTTTAGTCTATAAATGTTAAAAGATACTCCAAATTTTTCAAGAAAGATGTGTTTATCTAAAGTGATAAGGATCTGGGTGTAGGATAGTAACATGAGTTCTGTTCAAATGTTTCTTCCCCCCACATTTGCACGCAGGAGAATAGGGCTGTCCAAGCCACAGATTCTTCCCCCCTCTAATCCAAGCAGTCCCCACTCTCTTCTTCCAGATGAATTTACAAGACTTGACATCCAGGCTTTTATGCTGTCCATCAACTCATGACAGACAGTCTAGAAAATAGTGTGCCCTAAATGTCATGTAAATGTTAGTCTTAATCAGGCAGCCAAATACAATATTGTGATACAGCTAAAAATGAATTAAAGAACCTGCCACACACACTTAAAAAATTTCCCTAGAAAGGAAGGTTTAGGGAAAGTTCAAATGCATAAAATAAGGAGAATATAGTCATAATAGGTTATGTCTTTTGTTAACTGAAAAAATGAGGAAGGGTCAGCATCCAAAAGAAACTACAACCATTTAAAATGTTATGGTAGAGAGGAATCCATTGCTGCTGGGTGAGAAGGCCTACCTGGCTGTTCTGTCTGGGGAACATAGAAACAGTATAGAAAACTAAGAAGACTCAATATCTCAATGCACTGTAAAAAAAAAGGAGTGGCAGGAAAAACCATTTCCATCATTTCACTTCCATATCATCAATAACTTTCACAAAAATTGGCTGAACTCACCCTTCCTTTATCCTTACCTTTTAGCACTATCCTCGGGATGAGTGGTTGGTTCCTTTTATGGTAGAGCTACCACTGTAGCAGTTAGAGCATTCCCTGTTTCTTAACAGTTCTATAAGGAACTTAGCAAACTTTTAAAAAGCTGTCCTGTGAATATTTACTCGGCATTCTGAGCCACAAAAAGGCTACCCAAAGGGACAGTTTTTCTTGTGGTTAGCAATTCCAAGTTCCTGATCCAGAAAGTGATAGCAAAAATGAAACTAAGGGTCCTTTACTGTGCTCCGGTAATTTTTAGGTTGAAGATCCATCTGGCTGGTTACTGAATATATTTTTTTCCCCTGTTTCCATACTCAGTTGCAAAAGCTTGCTTTGTGTGGTACATGTGTTACTTTATCCTTACTGTGAGTTGTGGTTTCATTCCTTTCCCTTGTATTCCGGTCAAGTCCATCAGCTGATTTTGGTTTGCTGTCATGTTCTCAGTTTATTTCCTCCTGGGACATTGATAATCAGGTGACATTTGGTATGTTTGCTGGCAGCTTTACTGGCTGTTGTGGATATCACTATTCCTTACAAACTGCTTTGGGGTTGGAGCTCAACAGCCTTGCTCTGATTGTAATCTGAAGGTTCTCACTAGGTTTGTTATTTTTCTGTGCTCAATACAGACTGTAATATATTAGCCTGTTAGTTGTCTGAATTTGTACTCTTTATTAAAGATAGGCATGTAACCAAAAGGTAATCATATCATACTGTTAGTTTCTTGTAGGGAGAATGAGAATTACCAAAATGGTTTCCTTTTTAATTATCAGCAATTAGGCAATAAAAAGTTCCTACATGTTATTTCCATGTGGTAAAAACACCCTGATGATGGTAGAGCGAAGCAGCCCTGCTTCTGCATAAAGGATGTACACATGGTATGCTCATCTGACCATATTTGAACAAAAACAGTTACTTGGCCTCTAGCTCCATGCCTGTCTCTCTGGCAAGCTACAATAAAGAAGCAGGTGCTTTGTCATGCTGTTTGTCTCCTCCTTTCTGTTTTCCTCCTTGATGTTTACAGTACACACCTAGGCTTGAATTCAAGTCCAAATCCTGATGGTTTCTTTTGTTTCCTTGCATAACAGGAGGGCACTGAACCTTCTCTGCTTTTTCCTAAGTGGCCTCTCCCCCTTGATTAATTGTAGAGGTGTTTGTGATTTCCTTTAAATCACAGGCTTATCGAGTAGTGTCTAATCAACCACTGGTATTCTGGGCAGTTGTGAAAAAATTTGCCTATCAATTTCTTTCTGTATGTTTTTCTTTCAGTATCATGTAATTCCAGGAGGAAAATCAGATTCCAAGCCAGGATCCCTTCTACATAATTTGTCGCCTTTGAGTCAAGAGTTGTTTTTGGATTTCAGCAGTCAAAGGAGCCAATCATCCAGCTCACTTAGCCTGGGAATGAACTCACTTTTTCTCTGTCTGGTAAGTTGTCCGAGATGCAATGGCAAAAGGCAAGTTTGTTTCCAGGTCCTTTTAACTTGAATTGTTGCTACAAAAAACTATAGCTCTGGCAGCACTTCAGTGCATCACATTTGCAGTATATTGGCAAAACTGTCAGCTTCCGTGAAACTGCGAGACCTGTATTTACTTCCTTCAAGCTGTGATAAAAATAACTCCATCACAGTATAATCCTCCCAGGTAACTGATACAACACATCTTTACAAAGTTTAAAGCTCCTGGTTTTTTACAACTTTTATTGATTTTGGCATTAACAATACTTATTTTTTACTTGATTCAAGTTCTTTGATGTAAATAACATTGACAATTGGTTGGGAATGTATTGCTGTTTTGAGAGAATATGTGGGAAAGATGTAAGAAAGTTCATGAGGTATTAATTTGACACTTCATATTTCAAGTCTGGATATTCTCCTGTGGGAGAGAATTGATGAAAGGTAAACTCGCTTTAAGGTTTCTTCATATTGGGGCTGGATTCTTATCTGCCTCATAATTCTTAGGAATCAAGTAACTTGTCTGTTTGCCTGAAGGAGAAAGTTGATGCAACAGGGTAGACTAAAATATATCAGGATGCTTTCAGAGGTAGAATATTGCACTAACATGGAGGTCTCAAGCTGGCTGCAGGCAGCCATATCTCATCCACTTCTGACTCTTGTGACTAGATGGCAGAGTTTTGTAGCTGCAAATGGACCCTCGGTAGGGCAAAGTGATGAATCCTAAATCTTGCCAGTTTCTCTCTTCTCCATTTTTTTTTCTTTTTTAACTCTCTCTGTTACAGGTCCTGCTCAACTAGCATTACCTTGAGCCAGGCCTTTTTTCCTCATAAACACTTCAGTGTGATAATTCCCTTTGCCCTTGCTAGGGAGGGATTTTGCCTTATGCTATACCCCTCTTATCTCTGATTCTCTTGTTCTTGGCTTCTGACTGGCCATGGGTCACAATACTTGACTCTACCTGTAGACCTGGACTCTTTGTGTCTTACAGAATGGTGGAGCTGTCAACATTTGCCTGTTCTGTGATTCTTCCATTACATCAGCCACAAAGCTATGCAATACATAGGAAGATGAAGAATTATCAGAGAAAAAAATCTCCTTGGAGCTCTGTATGTGTGTCTCATTTAGACAGTGAAACAATCTACAGAGAATAACACTCATTATCTGCTGTCGGTGAAGCAGAAGTGAGAGGTGCACTCATTCCTCCTGTAAAAGGAAAAATCACATCCCTTGTTCCTAGACGTGCAACCTGCACAGCAATCCATCTGTTAGTCTTTGCTCTGCCCACTATGTCCACAGTGTTCCTCTCTCTTGCCTTGCAGAAACTGCATGACACTTGCAATCAGGACTGGTTATGAACTGGCCTCACAACAGGGAGGCACATCAGATGTTTTCTTCTGAGCATTTCTTTCAAATTGTAACTTCCTTTTCTGTCCTTGACTCCTGATCCTTCTGCTGCATAAAAGCCTTGATGAGGTTTGAGATGGACTTGTTTGTTCCAGTGCAGGAACCAAGAGGATATTATCTAATTGGAAAAAAGCTCTGGAGCAGGTACCTCATTGCAGGATCCTCATCCTAACTCACCATACACAGCAATTGCTAACACACAGTACAAATGAGATTTTGTGACCCTCTCTCTTAAAGGATCCTTTCGGATGCAGTGATATTTGTGGGGTTCAGTGTGAGGAGCTGTGAAAAATGCACCAGTACCTTCCTTGAACTTTGAAGAGACCCCACATTGCTTGTGAACTTCACTTCAAGGTACAGCATTTAGTATTGAGGCCTTTTTCTGATGGCACCAGCACACATCATGAATCCCATTCAGTGGGCCAAAGACCTTCTGTAACAATCTCTTAGGAAATGAGAGTTAGATGAAAATTACAGTTTCCAAACCAGAAAGGCCTTGCTGTTACCTAATACACTTTTAACACAGAGGGGCATTTGTTACATGTGAGTCTTTGGCAGTAACTTCTTAACCACCCTTTCCTGAAACTCCCACAGTTGGGAGTTGCTTTCTCAGACAAAGGATAAATTACTTATCAACACATAAACATAGTTATTTTGTTA
This sequence comes from Peucedramus taeniatus, assembly GCA_013400575.1. Taxonomy (NCBI): domain Eukaryota; kingdom Metazoa; phylum Chordata; class Aves; order Passeriformes; family Fringillidae; genus Peucedramus; species Peucedramus taeniatus. The sequence continues at coordinate 116,491 of WBNO01010672.1, forward strand.
ATGCTTTGGGTATTAGTGTGAGTAATAACATGGCCCTAAGCAAATTTTTCTTCAGATTTTAGACTTGTGAAGGAACAATAAGACCAATGATTCTAAAAGGGGTTATTTATTGTAACTTTTATGTTGTGTCTTTGCAGGACTTGCTATTTTTACCAACTAAAATGCAGGGGAATTCTCAAAAGCAGTTTAAAATAATAAGCTTGTCTTAAGTCAAGAACAGATCCTGTCAACCTATTGGCTCCTGCTTCTGTTTTGAAAGGAGCATTACTGTACCAACAGTCATTTTTCTGGTGTGAGTTTCCCATGGGTTTTCACTGTGGGTAATCTCTAAGTTTTGACCAGATCTTAGACATTGCCATTATTGGAATTAACAGCCTCTGAATGAGTCCTGTAGATAACATTTGCATGCTGTACAGCTTGTATGGCAGATTAGCATGAAGTCTTGACATTCTAAGATTAGCTGTTTTCCTCTTTCCAGCAGATGTCACCGAGAAGGAGGAGAGAAGATTTGAAATAATAATCCCCATTTCAGACTGTCTTGCTTTTGGTTTTTTTTTTTTTCCAAGAAGTGAAATGATCTATAAAAATCTCAGTAATTAATGTACATGATTTCTTGACTCGAGAATTTGTGTAGGATAGAGATCAAAATACAGAGCATATACAGTGAAGTATGTATGCTTGTCCAGGGGAACTTTCTCACATAAAGAACCTACAGCAGTGTGTGGCCTGTGGGCTCATCCTGCACTATGTGCAGGGCATCCAGCTGCTGTTGCAGTGCTCCTTGGAAATCTGTCTTCTTGGACCCTAACAGGTTTACCACAAACATGTCTGACAATAAATTAAGCCATTTGATTGAGGGACACCAAGGAATGTCGCAGAAAAGCTTTGGATGCAGAATAGTGAACAAATTCCAGGAACATGAGCATAAAGGAGGGTCTCCCCACAAGGTTTGTTGTGGGTCCATGCTGGGAGGTCTGTGTGTGCCTCTGAAGCTCTGCAGCCCTGTTCCTGGATCCAACCTGTCAGTTATTGCTTTACTGTCAGCAATAGGGAACAACATGTGGTGGCTGCAGGAACCTCAGCAACCTACCACCCAGAAAGTGGGCTGTCATCTATACTACCAAAAAAACTGCCTCTACCTTCATCCTGCCAGGAGTAAATGGCATCCCATTGCAACTGACTCACTGTTCCTCTCCAGTACAGCTCTTTAGAGGGTGGTGGTCAAAGGAGTTCGCAGATTTTACTTCCTGGCACTGGTGCTATATCAGACTTGATACAGAAAGGTTGGTGTTCCCAGGTACTAGAGATGCAGGCTTAGCTCAGGCTTAGAGCCAGAGAGAATCTCTTTGTTTCAGTCTGCACCATTGTGTCCTCACAAGCATGTGGCAATTCTTTTTTCCTCTATCAGGACAGGAACCTACACACAGGTTCAAGGTACCTGGCTTGGGGAATTGCTACCAAAACAAAAGATTAAACAGAAAAAAAACAGAAGACACACAGAAAAGTGCTATGTGCAAATGGCAAATCTGCTTAGAAATGAAAGATCCATAAAAAAGATAAAATCATACAGTGACAACTTCTAAGCTATTTTTCAGCATAGACCTACAATACCTATTCCCCTTGTTCATTCAGGGATCAGGCCAGATATGGTGACCAGAGCAGGCTGGCTGGGAGTATGGATTCCTTGATTCTTTTCCAGAGCTGTAGTCCATACTGTGGATCCTGCTGTTAAGACAACACCAACTGCAATAGCCATAGTCGTGTATTTGAATAGAATATTTGGATTAGATTCCGAATGAGCTCAGACAAGCCAATTAGCATCCTTGCTATGTCTCATCTGCATTTGGTTTACTTTTAGTACTTTTTACACATGGCATCTGGGAGTGGTGATTAATGATCAGAATGGGGTTTTCAAATTCTTGAAGCAAAGCGGCTGCATCGGTACAATGTCTAAATATTTTTAATGGTTTTTTTTCTCTTAGTGCCAGTATTTTATACATTGTAAACTCTTCAGCACAGCATGAAACTCCAATCCAATTAAATTTTATTGAACAACTTAATAAAAATATGTGAAGTTCCAGAAAGAAAACGAACTGCAAGCATGAGCACAAGGAACACTTTTGTAAGCCCTCTTCTGGGTCTATGCAAGGATACCTGGGTGCACATGGAGCCCTCCTTACCCCATTGGTGGAGACTACCTCTTCTTGGCACATTGTTCACAAACAACCACAGGAGATCATCTTGTGTCCTGTGTGGCTCATACTACAGCAGCAGTTTATGTCTGCACAGGCAAGCCAGCATTAGAAAGCACTCCATGTGCCCAAAGCCTGGTTTGCAAAGAAAGAAATTGATATTTGCTGGTTCCACTGCTGTGGTTGCCAGAGGAATTGTCAGAGTTCCTGGTTTGTTCATGACTTTTGACATGGGAATGTTTTGTGGCAGTGAATTGGTCTGAGGCTACTGAGTCTGCATTAAACCCTTTTGGTAGTATGCCTAAAAAATTCAATAGGTTTGGAGCCAGTAAACAGCAGACAGGTAGAAACAGTGCTCACAAATTCAAGTGCAATATTTGTCTCTTTATATCCTTCTAAAGTAAAGCTGAACAAGTAACAAAAATGTGTTTCATAAGTATAAATCTTTCCTAATTGCATTCAATCTCTTCTTAACATTTAAACACTTTTCTTATTCCTGCTTCTCTTAACCTGTAAAGTTAAAGAACTTGTAGGCTTCTTTGCTTATAAGGATATCCCATGATACTTAGAAGCAGAAATAGCTAAAAATAGTGAAACTCTCCTCTACACAGCCCCCTAGGAAAATATTATGATAAGCCCAGGCCACAAGCAGGAAGGCTTGAAAAGGAAAGTAAGACATACCTCTCTGAATCTGCACAAACCTTAGGAAAGCATGGCTTAAGAAATATACTACATTTAAGCTTTTCTTTTATATGAATCAATTTGCTATCCAATGTAAAACACATGTCATAATCCATCCAGGTAATAGGAACAAGGAAAATCACTTTCTGTGATCCTGCTGCTTCTCTGCACCCAGATGTGACCCTGGCAAATGATCAGAGATTTGTTTTACATTTTGTTGGTCAGCAGTATACATCAATAAGGCTGTCAGGGAGCTATTGCTTTTCCTGCTTGCACATCCATACTTAGACAGAATTGTCTGAATCATGGGATATCCACAAAACAACAACAAAAAATCGGTTTTATATGAAGCATTTGTAGATGGGAAATTGAATACGCTGTGACTTAGATTATCAAGATAATCACGTTTTTTGGGTGCTGTACTCCTAGGATGAGTAGCATGATAATGCTAAAGGGGAGGAAGAGGTTAGAAAACAGGGACCTAATTTTCTGGGAGTGTGAATGATTTCAAATTGTATTTCAAGAGTATTAACACCATCTGACTTCAGTGTCTAGCTTATGTGCCCTTTGGAAGGTCAATGCCTACAATGTAGTAAAATCTGTCTGACAGGTTCTGGTCACCTCTACAAACCCTGTTCCACAGTTTTTGCTGTCATGTCCAAGGTGAGAAAGGATCCTTGCTTTGCAGCTCCTTGTGTGTGTGGTAAGAACATAGAGTTTTTGTATTTGGGTCATTTTAGATGGCATTTATTAGCAAATTCTCTTCTTGTAAGTAAAGGACATCTTCCAGTGCTACAAGTGAAAGCCCATTTTTACAAAATCATGGCTAACCACATGAATATCAGTTCTGTCAATCATGGGGAAGGGGGTTAAAAAAAAAATTCCCAAACCCAACCCCAAGTTATTCCTTCGAGTGATTCACCATGAGTACAGTGAGCAAGAGCAAATCTGCAGATAAGTGCCCTCATCTTTCAGGCCTGCCCTGAGAAAACATTCTGTTATATAACTTGGGACAAGGCTGGATAATGGCTTACCAAACCAAAGAACATAAAATATTATATGCTTCTGTGAAGTTTTGGAAAGTGCCCTTGTCTATGTGTTTTATGTTCTGTTCACCAAGGAGCTCTTGTAACCAGACATCATGCCACACTCTGGAGCCTGTCAGAGTGCAGGCATTGTATTCCAAACCTTGTAACAACCTAAAAATACCCCAACCCAAACAAAGAAGAAGCAAACACCCAAACTCCTGACTTCAAGTGCAGTGCACTGAGGACTTTTTTTCAAGAGGATTGTTTTCCAACTAAGAGATTTAGAAGATATATAAAAACCCCAAACCAACATACTTTGCTTAAGGCTGAACTGAACTTTGATGTTTGCCTTTAACCCTTGCACTACATCCTCTCACTAACTTCAATTGCATAGTGGCCTCTCCACATGGTTTCTTATCTCCTAAATGTGAACCATGCTTTCAATGGGGTCACTCTAACACTCAGGGTTTTTTAAGGATAAAATGTATGTGCTACATATTACATATTTAACATCATGAAGTGGTCTTAAAATACTTTTGATGGCATAGAAATAGGTAAGAGTTCCAAGTAGGACAGCATTCCTTAGGTCAAGGTTCTTATTTTGTTCATGGTACATATGGAAAAATCATCATCATCATCATCATCATCATCATCATCATCATCATCATCATATGTTCACAAAAGCTGTAATTTACTGGAGCAATTGTAGCAGGCTGGTACATTTTGTGTTTGGTCAGACCTCTCACATAGGATTATGTATCTTTTTGTGGTCTATGTTGGTGTGCAAGAACCATTCTGAACAGAGTGAGGCACCCAGATGAGATTGCCCAGAAAAAACAATGTGTGTTTCCTAACATGTTCAGAAAAGGCCTAGAGTAGACAAAGCAGAGCACTAGCCTACCTTTCCAAGAATTTTTAATGTCAAGTGAAGCCTGGAGCTAGAAAAACATTTTCATACCAATCAGTCTGTTATATGCATAAAGCTGGTATTTTACGGGGCATTACATATTTTTGCCATATTTGAAGTAATTTTCTCTTGTAGGTGCCAATTCAAATACATGCTGCATTTTCTGATCTTCATTACTTACTCCTGACTAGCTCCCTGTTCATAGCTTTCCTTCTCCCAGCCTGCAGTTCTCAAGGGCATCTCATTTTATACTTATTTTTCCTCTTGATATTTCACTAATTTTTTTTCCATAACATCTAATCCTTTTCAAATTCTTGGCTTCATCTGTTCTTTCTAGTCTGTAGTCACTTTTCATCACTCCCATTCATTTATTGTTTTTTCTTATCAAATTTATTTTCTATTTTTGCTTAACCTCTCTCATTTAGTATTTTTTTACTCTGTATAAGCAAAATACAGTCAGGAGATAAAAGGGCACTTCTGTCTCATACATTCCTTTCCCAAGAGACCAGGATTGTTCCCATCAGTGCAAGACCAGACTTATTCCTTGATGAGGTCAGTTATATACCAAATTTTCAAGCCCAGTTTGAAAATTCCTGAAACAGAAGGAAGACATCTCAAGTATGATTTTGTGTAATGATCTAAGAATTGGTATGAGATGGTAATCTCATATAATTAGTTGGTTAGTGATTGATTAATGAGGGTGAAGGAACACTAATGCAAGCTAAGGGATGATCTAGAGGAGTAACAGCCAAGAAAGCTCTTGCCAAATAGCTGTTATTTCCCTTGTGTCCACATGGACACTTGCCTTCTAATTTCATTAAAGTTTTGGACAGAAGCTATTTTACTACTGTGAAGATTTTGGAACTGTGGTGCGAGCTGATTTTTATTTTAACCAACTGTAATAGACAGCTTAATGTTCCTAATCTCGGCCTCAGAAGGGCCAAAACATTTAAATTTTAAATTCAGCAAACTTCATCTCTACATTTTTACTAAAACAAGCTTACCTGAACACACACAGTAGCTTCCCTTATTTACGCAAATTTAAGCACACAAGCATGAAACATTCAGCCAAAATCCCCTCAAGAGAAACATGAAACCCTTTAAATTTTCATACTTGTCCTATGGGCAAAAATAAAACTATAAGGACTCCCTCTTCAAAACTATGCAGAAGGCAGGTGCAGCAGCACACTCAGAATCTCCTGGCTCAGGCACTTTAAACCTCAGGCCTTGTATTTTAGGGTGTAGGTGAGCGCAGCACAGCCATCACCCCCGATGTGCGAGACTGAAATGTCAGAAATCACAGAACTACTCCTGTTCCCTGGCAGAGTGGATGGGAGAGGGAACTGTTTGCAACAGTCAGAAACAGTAAGGCTGGCAGTATTGCCACTGTTGGTTTTCCTCAGTGTTGGACTAACTGAACACAGGGCTGCCAGCTGCAGGGGAGAGTTAGCATGAGACATGAAGTGCATGGAGACCTTATTCAATGTTCTTGCCAAGGCTAGCCTGATAACCTCTAACCCACACAGATGCAGCAATGCCTTGTGACACAGGGGAAAATATACATGTGAAAATACCCTGTCCCTCCATTGAAAAAGACTGTTTCCAAAAGCAGTATGGAATATTTGAGAAAAGCTCAGCCAGGACTGACCATGTCTCACAGCTGAGCTCCCCTTCTGTTCAGACTTCCTGGTTGGGAGTCAGCATCCACCTGCAGGTCCTTTGCTACAAAAGTACATAGAGGCACCAAGCATGGCTATTCCAGATGAAGATGAAGTCCCTTCCTTCCTTCCTTCCTTCCTTCCTTCCTTCCTTCCTTCCGACACTTCCGACACTTCCGACACTTCCGACACTTCCGACACTTCCGACACTTCCGACACTTCCTTCCGACACTTCCTTCCTTCCGACACTTCCTTCCGACACTTCCTTCCTTCCTTCCGACACTTCCTTCCGACACTTCCTTCCTTCCTTCCGACACTTCCTTCCGACACTTCCTTCCCTTCCTTCCGACACTTCCTTCCTTCCGACACTTCCTTCCTTCCTTCCATGGAAGAGTTTCTCAATCACTCTATATTTAGATTGATGTTATATGGGATTGTTTTTAGTGTGAACACCTATACCAATGAGGTACATATAGTATTCATATTTAATGTCTGATGTTGTCTTAGAAGTATGGAAAAATATTTTTTGAAGTCAGTAATTAACATTTGATTTGAGGAAAAACTTGGAAAGAGCATAATGTTTCTCTTTCTTATGGAGTAAAAATCTTGCATTTAGCTTTTTTCATTTCATCATAGCAAACACAAAATATAACAGCTGAGATTTTTTTAAGAGCAGAGCAAAGCTGCCAAAATCTGGTTCTGTTAGATCTTGAAACAGCTAGCAACTTGTGTTCTAACTTCCCTCATTGCGTGTATGAAATTTAGAACTGTAAACAAGAAAACTGAGAATTCAGGTTCTGAAATTTATCCAGTTACTCAGTGCTAGTAATGATGATGACCAAAGATACTCATATCTCCCTTTTGTGTGTCAGCATATTATTCAGTTGTCAAAAATCATCCAACTGTATTTCTTGTCATTTTGGTTTTCTGAAAACATGAAATAATGTTGAAAGAATTGACAATGACTGTTATTCCCTCTGTCTTACACATGGCCTAGGAAACTGATTTACATCACCAATGTTACAAGAAGAGAGAAGGAAATTGTTTTAAAAATATGTAAGGGAGAAAGTACGTGTAAAGGGAAAATTTTGCTTATGCTTAGAAAGAATGAAAAAGCTAATGTACAGGTCTCTTTGGGCAGTCATTACTGTCTCAGTAATGCAGTCTCAGTAGTACATGAAACATTTTCAGAACTGAAAGGTTTGGAGTTTTATTGGCACAGCTGCCCATCCACACATAAGGACTACCTTGTAAACTTCAGTGTCTTTTCTGGGAAATATGGGACATCTGCAGATGTTTTAAAGAGTGTTGACAGAAGAAGGTTGTTGCTTAAACCTCATTTATAATAATGAAGTGGTGGGTTCTGTAAAAAGTTCAGCAGTAGGCAAAATGTTTTAATTTGTGCTGATCCTCTTCTCGAATTCAAAGAGGGATAAACTTCTGGCTTTAGGATGAATCCTGAAATAGGGTTTGTGTGGAGAAAAAAAAATTTACTCTGATTTGTATCAGACTCTGTGGCAGGACTAGGGACATGAGTAAGATTTTATTGGACATAAAGGATCAAAATTCATAGGTAATTAAAAGAATCCTGTTGCATCTTGTTCTGACTTCAGGCATATAGAAGCTTTCTGATCAAATATCTCCCAGAATATGTGTTTTCTAAAATATAACCTAAGACTGTGTTTGTGTTAACAGAGGTTCTGCCCTTCAGAGGTGCCAAAAGCCCCTTGGACTTGAAGAACATCCTGAATTTCCACTATCTTCAGCAAGAGAAGAAAATATTCAGCACCAGGTAGGAAGTGAAAGACACCTGATTTACTGGTCTCAGAAAATGAGGTCTCGTGAGATATATCAAAGAGCCTTGCATTCTGAAGTCTTGAAAGTCCTCGGGAATTCAAAATGAGGTTTCATTGCTCCTTAGGTCAAAACTCTCAGAAATATGCCTGACATCAAGCCCTGAATTAAATATATCTTATGATAATCTGATCATATCCATATTACATTACTGTCTTGGCCTTACATGTGTTTATGATGCTGCCAAGTATTCCTTTTATTTCCCCACTGATGAAATACAGATGTAATAGCCTATGATAGCAGAAGGGTGATTGGGGTATGGAGGCCTAAAATTACTGAATTTTGCCCTTTCTACTCCTTTTACCCTGTATATGTAACACAATTAGTAGCACTGCTGACATTTATAGTACTTATAGTGCACTGCTCCAGATACTGGAAAATCTCCAGCAGGGAAACTTTCTGTATATCTGATCCTATTTCTAGTAGAGGATGTGGAATCACACCAACATAAATACTGACCCAAGTCCTCTCAAATAAGGGCATTTGACAGACAGCAAGTATTTCTTTTGTTTGTGGATGGAAGTAAAGCTCAAGAGGGTGTTAGGATTTCTGAACCTAGATTTGGCTGTGTGTCTTCAAGAATCATCTGTCACAAAGCATGAATTATGCACCAGGTATAAAGAGGTGCACCAACCTTTAAGAGCCTAGAACAGACTAGCACAAAACATATTTAGAGTGCTGTCAATTAGTCAGCTAATGAACAAAACAGCTTACTAAGTTGTTAACAAAACCCCTTTGGCTGTAGCCTAGCTAAGATGCAGTTAATCCACCAGTAGTTCTATACTTTACTGTGGAACAAAGGTGAGATCTTGTTGAGATCCCAAAGCAGGAATGGATTTTCAGAAAAGCAGACACATATGGTTGAAACCACAGTGTGGTAAGGAGTTAGCTGGACATAAACCCCAGTAGTCTTATGCTAGTGCAAGAAATAAATACATAACCTTTCCACTAAAACATGGAAAGTTGTATTGTTTAAATTATTATTCTGTTTGTGTCAGAAGATGTGGTCATTCTTTAGCAGAGAATGGGAATTGGACATGAAGATCAGATGGTCTTGAGTGACCCTTTACATTTTGCAAGCCAGGATGGAAGTCCATGTATCCTGTCAGCTCTTGCAATGAGGCAAGAGGAGAGGAGAGAGCAGAACTAAATGATGGTGTATCAAAAGCTGAAGTCAGACACAGAGGGAAAGAGCAAGCAGCTGTCTGGCATGGAGGGAAGTCAGTGGTGGTGTTTTTTTTGTTGTTGTTGTTTTTTGGTTTTTTGTTTGTTTGTTTGTTTTGTTTTTTGTTTTTTGTTTTTTTTGTTTGTTTTTTTTGCCGGCTAGCATGAATACCTAATGTTGAAGACTGTGAACGAAAGGGTTCATATCTATGGCCATTCCAATGTTCCTAAATGTGCAAGTAAATAGTAATTAAGGACAAATGTTTAAGATCAGAAAGTGAATCAGTGATTCTTTAGTTAGTAGTGATTCTTTGGTCAGTAGCCTCTTCACAGTAGAGACAGTGGAGGAAATGTTGCAGTTTGTCCTGCAGTCTGGCCTCTCTTCATATTCCTTCCGAACAGTCTGTGAGAACAAAAGGCCAAGCCTGTAAATAGAAAAGGTGCTTTTGCATATCATCACTACTTGATAAGTATAAACATAGCCTGTTCTCACTTAATTCCTGCCACAAAAGACTTCTGTTTTCCATGTAATAGAGTTTATAGCACATGTATTGAAAAACTTGGCACCTGCTTTTTTAAATGCAGCAAGAAACAAGTTTGTTCATTTGTGATCGTATGTCTCTAAAATACTTCATAAGGTCTCCAGTGAGATGATTTGCAGAAGCATAACAGAAACATTTTTTTCAAGGTCCTCAGAGAATTCAAAACTACATTGACTGTATAGCTTTGAATTGCACAGCTTCCTATGGACTGACACTTCTTCCTGAGAGATCACTGTCGCTGAGGTCTTTTCTCCACGTTGTCCTGGCAAAGTTCCATGTAATATGTGGTTAACTGAAAGCTGTCCTCAGTTGATCTTCAGGATTTTCCAGGCAGGCATTCCTGAAACTGAACTGGGATTACAGAATAGCTAATTTGAGAGTCCAGCTACAGTTTAAAATAAATTCTGTTCTATCTTCAATGCTTCCAATTTTAACTTTACACTGAAGTGGCATAAATTATCTACCAAAGCCTACCAGCTGAGCTTGTTGTCATGCACCTTTCTGGCTCTTAAAAAATGAAGTAAAAAGGTAGCAAACAGTTATCACAGAACAGCAGGAAACTTTCTCAGAGCTTTACAGCAAGCAGGTGTGGAAGCAAAAGCAGTAAGTTAGGGGGCCAAATAAGGTGGATCAAGTCACCTGTTTGTTTAAAAGAGAAGATGGATCCGTGCAGCTCTGGGCTGGAGACTGTGCTAGGAAGCGACTGACCTCTACACTGACTGAATGAGGAGTGAGAAACCTCTGTTTACCCATGTTTACCCCTGACTAGACCACAGGGCAAAATTCAGGACGGACCTCTTTCACACTCTGTCCCCTTGTCCATGCTCCTCAAAGTCCAGATGTGGCCTGATCTTTGGTCTGTGTGTGATGTGTCTGTAAAAGAACCAAAGGGAGCTGAAGGTCTCATGTTCTGCTGTCTGGGTTGTGCCACGGGCTGGTGAGGATGTAAACAAGGGTGGAGAAGGAGGGAGCTTTCATCAGCCTCTGATCTCTCAGGAAGACAGGAAGCCCAAGAGCCAAAAACATGGCAACAATTGTCTTTTGGAATAGACTGAACATGTGAAAAATCACTGTCCTAATGACAAACATTGTAATAAATATTGGCAAGACATGAATCCAGCCTCTTCCAAAATGTCTTTTATTTGTTTTTGCAGTTCAAATCACATTTTTCTTCAGCACATCTTTTTAAGATTTGCTATCCTTCACCCCTCTCTAGATTGCCAGCCATATGGTGAAAGAAATGGCTCTTAGAACTGTTTTCTGTATAACTGTAGTAGACATGAATACCAAACAACTTCACAGAACCACTAAATATTTGGCAAAGTTCTAGTCTACTGTAATTTTAAAAAAATGCTCAAGATAAATGTTTATGTTGAAGGGGGGAAAAATCCCCAGGATAAAGCTGTCAATTAATGGGTAATTTCAGCTTTCCTATATAACCCTGTTCCATAAGTCATACTTCATAAAGAGTGAATACTCTTCTAATTAAACATTTCTGAACCTTAAAAAGCATCTGAATTGTGAGAGGATGCTGCTCTGGCTTTTTTGGCATATTTCATACAGGATGTCTGGCCAATTCTCCAGTCTTCTCTCAGATATGTTACTGATCCAAAATATTTTCACCAGACACCCTGAAATGGAATCACAAGTTTGCCAATTTCCATTTTGTGTATCTTCCTTAGAAAACTTAAAGCTACAGCTCATGAGCATTGGTGGTTTGATTGCTCAATGTCCAAACTTAATGCACTGGAACAAAATAACAACAAAGGTGCAGAAGATGGTGCCTGGTCTTTGTGAGACAAAGTTGTTTAAAAAAAATAGCTACCTAATTTCTAGTTCAGGAATTAAATCAGGGGAAATTGGTGCTCTTAAAACACTAATGAAATACAGATCAACAATTATGCTGCAATTTCTTCAGCAAAGTTACTGCACTATTACAGTGACATTTCCCTGAACCTGCCCATGTCTACAAAGCAAAAGAGCAATTTTCAGTATCTTTACACTGCATAATTTTCAATTTTCTCAATTCTCTGAGCTTCAAGTCAGTGCTTTTTTTGAGAAACATGTAAGTCAGAAGAAAATTCTTGACAGAGGTCTCATATTCTGATTTCCTTGGACTTTACAGCAAGATTTCACATGCTGTTGAAACTGCCAAAGAAGAAAAATGTGTGTTATAGTATTACAGATGATAACATAGTCCAGCCTGGAGTTTTTCCTTCTACCCAATGCTGTGAGAGCTTAAGCAATGTTATTTCACTAGGCCAGGAATTAAAGGCAGGACTTCATTAAAATACAGCTGAATGACCTGCTACATGAACTGAGCTCCACAAGAAGGTATTTGGGAGTTTGGCAATGCTAATGGTCCTGCAAATTGATTCATTGTTCACTAAAGCTGTAGCCTGGGGCTTAAACAACTCTTGTCCTCTAGAGAGGGACAGCTTTTCCTAGATGCCCCATAAGGTGTCTGGTCCTCATATTGAAAAGTTCTACCTTGGTTCAAGTAAAAGGCTTGCATTCCTTACTATTGTCCTGAAAAACACACTCCCCCCTCATTCTATTCAAGACAAATGCTGATCCACCCTGCCAGCTCATGCTTGTTCCAAGATGAGGCTGTATTTTGGAAACACCTCTTCACCTTCCAGAAAATCTTCTGGATGGAAGAGATATGGAAAATGTAAGAGAGCTGTGGCTTTAGTAGTGAATCCCACAGGATATACCATGCTATGATAATTTGACTCTGGGAGAAGAACATCCAGTTGATGTAGCCAGAAGTACTCCAAGAAGCTGGTAAATATTATAGCTAGGCCAGGTCCAGTACTCCATGTATAATCACCCAGATGTACAGGATGTTTAGATCTGAACCTCAAGGAGAGAACAATTTTAGGAACAAGTTCAGATTTGCTGAACTTGAGAGTGAAGTGATAGCCATTTAGAAGGATACCATCATGTACCCAAAGCTCCTAAGTCCCCTAATTCAGACTTTGCCTGAGATTTTTTGTCCAAACTCATGTTTTGACTTTGAAGGTGCTGCAAATCCCATATAACTATAGTCAGTGAGAATTTCAGGAGCTGGATCTTCTAGGAAAATCTCGGCTAGGCAAACCAGCTACAGTTTGCAGGAAATGGTGCAAGAAGAAATACTCATAGAGCCAAAAGGTGTATCAGATCAAAAGGGCACTGCCTGGGTTGGTGTGTGGAACAGCATGGCTTCCTCTGTCAGTCCTGAACTCTTGCTCCAATGCAGCTCTTCTCAAAGCCTGAAAACCTTTTCTCAATCCTCACTCACTGTAATGTAGCCACCCCACCAGGAAGCTCCAGCAGGAGTTGATAGGGAGTGTATGGGTGATTTCCAGTCAAGGATATCTAAATATGCCCCGAATAGTAAGTTTACATAGTGAATATTATTCTCCTTGAAGGAGAATAATATGATGTCTAGTGAGGGAGGGACTGCAAGCCCATGGGCAATCATCCAGAATTGTAAAAGAAGGCTATCTTTTATAGTAGTGTTTATCAGTTTATAAATATCATCAGAGGGTTAAAGTAACTGCTTTCAGACAGGTCATAAAAATAAAGGAATCCTGAGGAGTTCCAGGAGTAGCTTTAGTGGTGGGAACATAGTATTTTTATTCATAGTGGGATATAGTCTATCATTAGTACAGCAGCCTCTTCTTTTTGTGCAGTATAAAACGGAAGGGAACAGTGTCACTTCTGGCTGTGTCATCCCAGCAAATGCTCTGTGTTCAATAAAGGGCTTCAGTCATAAAGACTGCCAGCTCAGCAAGTTTCACGGAGGTAAAATAAGACATTAATTTAAAATGTGAAAAACTGTTCTTGCCAAAGCATGATCTGGAGAGTACTAACATGCTCTGCATTCAGGGCAAAATCAAGATGAATATCTTGTGTCCAACTCTCTCCCTATTTTCTGCCATCATGAATAGCAAGGTGAGTGAACACCAAATAATGAAAGTGAAGTATGAGCAGTTTCTTCATCTACTTCCAAGTGGTTCTATTCCAGCCAGTGAACTCTTGTTCACTGAGACTGATTTTTGGCCCTACTACTTTGGGGTGGCAGCCTGTATCCCTCTTTGCACAGTTATCAGTGCCCACATGGCATTGGAGGGTCTTGCCATGCTCCTATCCTGGCCAGCCTCCCAATCTGAGCTTCTTTCTTCTCACTTGACTGGTGCACATAGGCAAGGATCAAGCTGCCCAATAAAAACCCCAAGATGATTATGGAGGTTCATTACAGAGCGCCCAGCTGGAGGCTCAGAGCTGCTAGTAAAGATTGCTGTGCCTCAGGAGGCTCACATTGCCTTTTCAAAGGTGTTTCATAAGTAAAAGTATCAGGGATGTTTTAATCCAAACCAGATTATTCCTCCCCCAGATCACAGAGGAGGCAGACTATCCTTTCATCCTCCAGGGTTGTTTCTGCTGCCATGGAGCTGCTCAGAGGCCTGTACTGGGGCTGAGTGTCTGCAGGGTGCTGGGACAGTGAGGACAGTGAGCCCCACCACTGCCTCCACCCACTCTGGCCTTCTCCTGCTGCCTCCTGCATTGCTGGTGTTGTCTCCATTGGCTGTCCTAGTGCTCTGCTGTTCGTGCGCTGTCAAAGGGTAAATTGCACATTATGGGAAGGCCAAGATGAGATTTGGTGACCCTAAACCACCACAGAGAGGATTTTAAAGGGTTTTTAAAGCCAAGCTTTCAAGTGCACAGCCTGAAGTTAAATATTTAAATCTGTGTTTGGGCATCAAAATAAATAGGAGTCTGATTTTAAAGAGTTGTGGAACAATTCCGGTTTTCCACAGTATTCCCCAGAGCTTGCAATTTGTTTGTTTCTGGCAGCTTCTTTAGATCTTCAGGAATGGAGTTGCAGTCCCAGCAATCTGGGAAGACTGAGGCATTCCTCAAAACTTTGCTGAGTAAGGAACTGAGGACTGAAATCCAGAAAAAAATGGAGGCCTCTAGTCTGAAGCACAGCAGGAATCTGAGTGCCTATACTCAGGAGCAAGACAAAAACAAGTAAGAAAAAGAAATGAAATAAAAAGTAGGTCCTCTCTGTTAACTTCCAGGCCTTACCAGTCTTGTATGGCTTTCCTAAGTGCTATAGTTTCCACATCACACTAGATAGTTGGAGATGAGATTATTACCTTGGGAGAGGACAGAAGTGGGCTCAAACTCCCTGGACTTGTGAGGCTTCTCCTTTCAGAGCCTGTGTTCCTCCTTGCACTGTGATAGGAAACAAAGCATTGTTGTCCATCTTTTTTTTTCTCTAAAGAAAACAATAGCAGTTATGCCATCTGCCAAAGGGACCAATTGTAGCAAAAACCATGAGATTTCTGCTGTTCTCACTAACTGTGTAAGTGGCAGGACTGTAGCTGCTCCACTCATTTGATAATTTCTTTTTATCTGTTTTAGGTAGCTCTTGCTCAGTAAACCTTTTTTCCTTACTTGTTTTCTTGTGTGCTTAACTTTCCCCCTTTCCCTGAATAAAGAATTCACTTGTGACTGTTAATTCCTGTCCTGAAAACTCATGGCAGTGACTTCATTCCCCTGGGAGAAAAGATCCTGTGACCAAGAGTCCTAACCCCTGTTGTCACCATCTGAAAAGCAGATACATAATCTGAAATGCTTCCCAGCATCCTATCTGAGAGGAGAGGCTGTCTTGGTTTGAAAGACAGGTACCTGCCAGCAAAAAAGAACTGGAATCTCCCTTTGAATAGAGAATGTAAACCCCCTCCCTCAGATTATTATAATTTTGCAATTGGAGGCTCTCAGGCAAAGATTTGGGAGTGGGAATAACAGTTCTTTACTAGGAATATTAGACAAAGCAAAGGAAAAATACAAATGTAATAGCACTAAGAGACAAGTAAAACAAAAACAACAAAACCCCAGAAAATGCCCTGACAGAGTCGGGGATGTGACCTGACACCCTGGGTGTCAGGGTGTTAAAGCAGTCCAGATGAAATCCTCCTGGAGTAGTAGAATGCAGTCTGTGAAGTGGAAATAGTCCTGTAGGAAAGTCCAGTGGTGACGAGATGAGTCCCATCTTCCTCTGGAGAAAAATCCAGTGCAGGAAAAACAAGCAGGGCTTCTAGTACTGCCACGTCCTTTCGGAGCGGTGTCCTCCCACAGAACTGTCCTGTTCTCTGTCCTGTTCCCCAGGAGCAACCTGCCGCCCCCTTTTGTTTCAGTAAGTACCCATAAGTATCCAGCAATTAGTTACCTAGCAAAACCACCAGGAAAAAATTCCACAAACACAAAAGAAAAAGACCCAACCCCCAGCAGAGGCCAAGACCTTTTCTAAGGACAGTCCTGGCCAGTTATCTCAGATATCTTTCTGAGGAAAGGATAAATTGGGCCCAGTTGGTCACTCCCACCATTGACAATAGAGGAAGTCAAGAAGAACAGGGAGCATTCGATGCCTAACAGCAGCCTGAACGCAACTGTCAGTTGTCACTGTCACAGTCAATTAGTGATGTGTGGGTGGAGCTTGGACAAACATTTCCAGTCAACACAGCATCTCTCCCTGTACAGTGTTGTACAAGTGAAAAATTCAAGAAATCTGTGCTTCAGAAAGATGAATTCACACTGGAAGACATGTAAAGGATCATTGTAAAACAAGTAATTAAAATGGGAAGTGAGGAACATGTTTTAGGAGGGGAGTTTATAGGACTTTGTGTTAGTTTGGCCTTGTGAGATTAAATTTGAGAGCAGAATATGATTATTTTCAGATACAGAACATTATGGAAGGGAAAGAGTTGCTTAAGTGAAATTAGAACATTGGTAGAAGCACATATTGATAGGAAGATATCACAAATGCAAAAATAAATGCAAAGAAAATCTAAAATTTTCTTTGTTCCTTTGTCTCTTTATGGTATTTATGCTGCAGCAATTGGGGTCCCTTACAGGGGATGCACCACCTGCCTGAGCTCCTCTCCCTCCTTCCACCTCTCTTCAACATGAAAATAATTTAAAAAGCTATAATGTGAGAAGTCTGAGAAAAACCTTCTCCAAATATATTGACTACAAGTTGTCTTTTGGAGAGCATCAATGAGTTGGACCTTTACTCCACAACAGATTCACCTTGCATGACTGTGTAAAGATAAAGGGTGTTATTCATACGCAATAATAAAAATGTATCAGCCATGGAAATATTTGGAAAAACTCATTATTTTGACTAATAGAGGAAAAATAATGAAAATACATTAATACAGGATTTACATCCTTCCATCTTTAAAAAAAAAATCAGCTGCAATTTAATAATCCTTTTGTAAAAATGCAGTGTATAGAGGGGATGTGAGAGAGTCTTACATGCAGGTTATACCTGCATAATACCCTACCACTGTACTGTATTCTGGACATGCTATATGATTAACACAATTCCCCATATACCATAATATGCCAGGCATAAAAAGTGTCCACTTCATGTTCTTACCAGATCATTTTGGTGTTGAACTTCCTAAAGTTCCCCTTCTCCTTTCTCCAGAGAAAGTGAAATCACATTATTTCTACCTCATTTTCCTAGGTGTTCTGAAGAAGTTTATAATTGGAAATCCTGGAAGAATTTACCATTGGAAGGCCCTGGAATTCTCTTTTGAGCACCTTTCTTCTTCTGGTCTCTCTGACTGAAACTTTCCTAAGTCTCTCCAGCCCCCTGGTATAATCTTTTTCTATTATTGGTCAGCAAGTTAAAATTGGTGCAATTCCAGGTTACTTTGGGTCTCTGTGACTGGTCTAGCTTGGAGCCCTGATAATACCACTGAGTGGACTTAACAAATAATTTTCCTTTAAAAGGAAAAAAGGAATTTTAGAAAGGGCTCAATGGGACCCCAGTATTTGAACTTCCCACAGCTGGTTTTCCAGCACTTATGGGGTGCCACCCCATAAACTTTTGATCTCTCTCAGGCAGACACTCAGGGAAGCTGCTGATATAGTGTGAGCATGGATATAAAGATACTGCATCTTCATGGCCCCTGCCATTTATCCTGGCCTCCTGGATGCTGTTCCCAGTCAGGAAAGAGATCACTAATCCTTGCTGGGCTTAGCACTGAAGTGGCTCGAGTTTCTGGACACTGTAACTGTTAGCTTGATGTGCTTCCATTCACTGCTCCCATTTCTGCATCATTGGTTTCCAGGGATATTGGGCGTTGCACTAAGTCTAGCACTGTGCTTTTAACTATTCCCCAAAACTGCAATAAAAATGAAACAATCTAGCCAATACTTTGATGTCTTTTTCTTACTAAATCCATGAAAACATGGCTCTTACCAGCATTGGAGGTTTTCCCGACAGCTTTCCTGACAAAAAAAAAAAAAAGCAATATTTAGCTGACTAACAATGTTTTCTTTTTAAAAAAGTTTTTCATAAAAATGTGAGAAAGTAAATGTATTTTCCCATCAGTGCAGTTAATTTCTAGGTGCCTAGATATGACCTTTGCCTCCATGAAGCAGGTTCATGAATGGACACCTAAAGAAATGTGGAATTAATGCATTTATTGATCAAAAATATTTTAAAAAACCCACCAAGCACTCTTTTCTAATGGGCCAAAAAAGGCTTCAGAGGCAGACAACGCAAATAATTCCACTCATTCCTTCAACTCAAGTGATAGATCAGTGTGCAGACATAGTGTTGAACTGAAGGTTCTTCATAAATATTTCAGGTTAATGGCTTTGCACCATTCTCTCTGGTACAGGCTCCCCAGTGCTCATTGCCTTTACATTTTAAATTGATAGCATGAATTATTGAGAATTCTATTCTTCATAGGATGCTGCACCACAGCCCACAGTTTTTGGCCATGTATTTCATTTTAGCCTTGAAAGAGAAAGGATAACCACTCTGGGAGGCTGTACCCCAACATATACACCCACAAAGACAAATCTGGATAATAATAATCATGTAAGATATTGCTATAATTATACATTGTAACTGATAAGAGGACTTCAGAAGAATATCCATGAGGAGGATATAAATTAAATCACTTTTGTTAATTATTCACGCTATGGAAAGAACCCTATTTGTTTGAATCTCAAAAAAACCATGGAACCTGCCTGGCCAAAATAAAAATGCATAAGTTAGAGATGGAAAAGAGGAAGGTTACTTTACAGAGAGATGTAAGTCTTAGACCTTCAAAGATTTTCATCTAGAGAAGATCTTGACGAAGTCATCCTGAAAGGGCATGCCAAAGCTAATAGTAAAATCCTGATCTCACAGTCCCCATGCCAACACTGCCCATCCCATATTTTACATTCTTTTATGCACCACCAGTACGTGGCTCCTGATTTTTACCTTGCTGGTAACTGGGCCCTTGAAAACTCAGTAGAGAGAAGGTAGTCAGGCAATCACTGCTCTAAACATATTAAGAAAGTATCTGTAGTAAAAGAGCTTGGTAAAAGACTTGAAAGTGATGTGAAGTTAATGACTTTAAATATCTCTGAAAGAAAGAAGCCTCCTTTGGCAGTTATTTTTTTCTCATTACTTTCAAGCACAGAAGTTCTCAATTGGTTCTTGAAAAACCTCCACAAAAGGGTTTTTGTCTCCCAGTTTAATTGTCACTTCAACTGTCACTGCTGCAAGAACTCAAGAATAAGCAACTTCTGAATATGAGGATAGGTACTTACATGAAGTTAAAATTACAGCTAACACCACCAGAATCCTTGTTTCTATTCTCTCTTTGAAGTTGTGTTAAAATCCATTGATCAAAACAGCCACATCTGCCCAAAACTGATATTATAAAGGCCAGCTATCATGGAATCACTGTCCTTGAAATTCAGCTTTGCTGAGGGGAATTTCAGGCAGCTCCTGTCATCTGCATAGGTGCTCTTTTTCCCAGAGTTGTTTTAATAGAGGCAGCATTTTTCAGCTGTCAGATAGCATGCTAGTGATATCTTAATAGGTATATGTCAGCTAAGCAATAGGGTTATGGGCATAACATGGTTTGGTGCTGTTCCACACAAATTCTGGAATATGGCTAACATTCTGTAATTTCCTACACTAGCCTTAGCTGCTTGTATTAGTCATTAATGAGTTATCTGCAAAATCTGATTATTTTCTATTTGTCATCTAGATTTATATTAAGGTATTAGCAATACCCAGCTTGTGTATAATGATTTAATCAGCAGGCCTTGTGATCCTTGGCTGAGAGACCAATGTCATTTGCTCTGAGAAACGGAGAGGTTCTGGGACTGAGGTAGCTGCACATCACATGAGAAAGACAGACATTCAGTATTTTGTTTAAAGTTTGAACCATCCTTTTTGTCCATCGGAAGCAGACAGAGTTTCTGTGGGGAAAATATAATAGATGACATATGATTAAAGGTTGCAGTAGAATGTCTGCATGCAGGAAGGGCCCATTCATTTTGATCAAACAATAAATGATTCTGATTGATATTCCCCTCACATTTTAGTGCTTGATATTGGTGTCTTAATAGTGTTGTTTCTGAATATTTTCTTTAATCAGAAGTTCTATGTACATTCTGTGCCATGTTTTCCTAGTTTAAGTGCACTAAAATGAATTATCACAGCATAGAACTGGAAAAATACACAAATCTTTCTTTTGATATGAGTGAGTGATAAATCAGCAGTTTAAGCTCAGAGTAAGTTTCAAAATATCATTGGGTTGTAAGTGCAAAGTACCATTGAGATTTAGAGACTTCTGATAGCTAGAGACATATCATTTTCATTGCATGAAGGATCTCTTCATAGAAACTTCAGTTCAGAAAAATGGTACAATGTTTTCTTCACTCCCACAGAAGACAAAGCACAACCTTTTCTGAGCAAGGGCCAGAAAAAGTCTCATTCCCTCTTGCCCTTCCATTCACAATCCCATAATGCCTCTGTACCAACTCAAAACATTGTATACATAGAAAAATATGTGTGTTTCATTGCAGGCAGTTATGGATAAATGGTTCTGTCCATTCTAAAATAAATTAATCATTCTGTCTACATTTGTTCCTTATTTCATCTGCTTCTCCCAACTGTTGTCTTCTTCTCTCTCTTCTAGCTCACTCTGTTTTAACAGAGTTTTTTTGTTCATCTGAGATCAGAAGTTGGCCCAGCATGTGTTTGCAAATTTTATTTTATGTGCCTTAATAAGGTTTTGTTCAGAGGCTTGGTTTTTTTCTTTTCAAAATCTCTTTCTTTAAAAATGGGTGCAATATCCAGGCCATTGGTTTCCCTTTTGTGCAAAGTCATAAGGTTTTCTCTTATGAGTGGTCAAATGAGGAATGTAGTGTTAACAGAAACCTGACTGATGGAGCCTTTCAGAGCTGAATCATGTGCTCAGCTTCCAGTTTTGGGGAAGACTTACTTGACAGCCAGCCACATTTAGGGAACAGAATGTGAGGTGTTTGTGAGGCAGGACTTGGAGGCCTCTCACCTCCTGCTCTAGTGCTCCATCCCAGAGTGAGCTTTGTACAACATCAAGTGCTTTATATCCACTCTTGAGAGTATGGCCAGGTGTGGCAGTGGTTTTTGTTTTACTTAGGTACACATACTCTATTCATGTAGCTCCAAATGCAAACACTCATCAAAGTAGATTAAATAGACTAATACACAGAAACAAAGCTTCTAAGTGTTTGCTTTCATGACATTTCTAATTCAAACATTTCTGTATGGCTTAACCTGTCCAATAAGCAACTGGTTTGCTTCTTTTCTTCATCTGCTATGAAGGCCTCTTCAATATAAAGAAAAATGCAGCAAATCAAATATGTCATTATTCACTTAGAAGAATATGATTTAAAGCTTTGTAAGGGTCATGTATTTCTGCCCTGCTTGACTGCTCTTGCTAAAAGAATCCTAGTTTGCTGCATGTGACATTTGAGAACTGTTGTAGGTTTGTAGAACAACTTGATGTGTTCCAGGGCTGAACACATTTGTAACAGCCACGTGGAAAGCCATAGCTCTTACTGGTGCATTTGAAAAGCAAAAAGTTTTGTTTTCCTGTGCAACTGGAGCATCCAATTCTGCTCTTCACACTGTCGCCAAAAAATGAGAATAACTCCACTTGAAGTCAGCAACATTGTTGCCCTGGAATAATATAAAAATCAGAAATCAGTTTCTAGACATAACATTTTTCAATTTTAACAATAAAACCAAGAAAAAGCCCATGACTTTGGCCACCCTTGTGTTTCTTGTCTGATCCCACTGACTCTTCCTTCAGCCACTTGTCTCTCCATTCATCCAGTCTCTCACAGGCACACAGCACTGGTTTCAGTCTGTCATTAGATTCATTACTTTCTACTACTCCTTTTTATTTATACTGTCCAGTATAAATGCTTCAGTGGGTTTCCTCTTCCATGCTGTTGGTTAGTGGCAGTAATGTTATTCACAGAGAGAAAGAGGCTCCTTGCTTTAAGTTCCTGTGCATAGACTAGAGGAATTTGGAGCCACCATTGCTGTCCCGACCCCAGTAGCCCTAGAGTGGCTTGGCAGCAGGGCCCACCTAGGGAGCACTGACTGTGCTTTGTGGGGCAAGAGCATCCAGAGATCATAGATACTGGAAAATCAAGGGCTTTACTAAGGATGTGTGAAATGCATTTTTTTAAAAAGCTCTCACAAAGACAGCAAAAAGGACTCCTGGCAGGAGTGCCCCTTCCCCTGCCAAATTTTATATACATTCTTTAAAGTATTAAACAAATTGTGTACAAGAAATGGCCTAGTTTTTTCATATGTGGGCAAAACTTATTTTTCCCTAACTTCCTTCTTAGAAACAATTGAACCATGACTCTTGAAATTTAAAAACACATGAATAACAACAGCCTGGAACAAACACCAGGCATGGAAAATGCATGGAAAACTGAACAAGTAAAACTTTAAGTTATAACAGCATCTTAAAACATGAAATGTCAAAAAGTCTCTTAGTAGCTATAGAATAACAGTGAAGCACATCCAGCATTTAATTTTGGATGGCTGATTAGGTAACAAATAGCATCACAGGAAGAAAAAAATGGAAATAAATGAATGGTGGGTAGTAATAGGTAGCACACACAAACTGTAGAAGTTGTAGAAAAGTTTAGAAAGTATTTCAGAATGTGTTTTTCTTAATATATTCTTTTCTAACAATAAGAAATGTTAGCGGCATATTTAATAACAGTAAGAAAAATGTAAAACACATTGGAATGTTGCAAAGTGATGATAAAGTGATGAATGCTTTCAAAATCTAACTGTTTTCATTGCTAAGGAATAATATCTTGGGTGATCTTTTAACTTTGTCATTCCAGTCTGATATTTTTGTAAACCAGGCAGTCAACTCTGTGGCAGCCAGTCCAGTTGCAGTGATATCAGGTCCCATTTCTCCCATCCATGACAAAGAAAACTCTCCATTGTAGGAAACAAAATTATGTGGAAATCAACCTTTCCTAGGCATTGTAATGTGTGGTTGTTAGATACCAATTACACTACTAGTACACATCTAGACCATGGTACAGATGAAGCTTTCTGAAACCCTCTCTTGCACTTGGTTTTTCCACCTATTTCACCCACAGTTGATGCGTTCTCTTTTCTATTGCTGAAAAATGAAGAATAGATTCCCTTTCTTTGCTCTCCAAAAGGAGTTTTGCATCAGAGCAAAAAATAACTGGTATTCACTGAGATGAACTGGCTCTAGCTGAAGTTATTTGCCTAGCACCTTACAGGTAGGCTTTCCTTCTTAAGAGCAAAGATGTTGGCAACAAAGATGAAGTAGCCATTTACTGTCATATTCTATTATTATACCCACACAGTGGCTTATGAAAGGTCATCAGTCCCCTAGGGTGTCAGTACAGAACCTACCAAAACTACTGAATTTCCCTGTTTCTTGGGACCTGATCTTGTCTAGGACTCAGGAGTAATTCTTCATATTTTTTTTGGTCCCTCTTGTTGTCTATTTGCATTCCAGATGATTCCTATGGATAGGCATCTGTATGAATGAGACATCTTGGCCTTCTCACTAGTCAGTTCTTGGACAGCAAAAATAACTTGGGAGATTTGTACACCTCCTTTCCCACCTATTCTTGGAAAAGCTGTTTGTGTCTTTTGGGGAGCATAAGCTCAGGCTGGTCTTTTCCAACCATTCCATTCTGTCAGTCAACTTTGCTCCCTTATCCTGTACTATGAGGTTACCAACACATTCTAGGTATTTGTTTTACTAGACAAAAAATAGCAGCTTCTCAAGACTGTGCAATCAGCTATAAATCCAGCTGGGCCTCAGAGTAGACAGGGATGCAACTTTCAGCATTTTTAATGGTAATGAATTAGATCACACAACAATAGAAAAAATATTATATTTTCTTTTGTTGAAATAGAAAGGAGTAAGTCCCAATCCACACAGGGTTCTTTCCAGGGTTCCACACAGATCTCTCAGCAACATTGCCTGTCTGAAAGTCTTTATGAAAGCTGGAGCTTTGTTGTATGCCAAATACAGAACATTCTGACAAAAGAGTAGAAAAGCATATTCCAAAGAAAGGAATGCTTTCATATTTCATTCCCTGAGAATATTTCTTTAGCTTTGGGCTTAATTTCTCTTCCAATTTACTTTTCCCAAAAAAAGGCTTAATTTGATTTCTTGCTGTCTCTTTAACATGAAACAGTGGAATGCATCATAATATTTTCTCACTTACCTAGATTTGCTTTTCCAAATATGTGCATTTATTGAATGAGGTAAAACCAGATTGCATTCTGCTTGGGGAACAGATGTGGCAGAAGTCTTCAGAAATTCCCTGGTAGATGGCTAAGAGTCAGTGAATCCTACGTAGTGTAGCACCCAAGATATTGCACGGAAAGACACTGACAATCTAAGGAGAATTTTTCAATGGAGAGAACTTTCAAAAAATGGGTTAGTTTTCAGTAGGTTGATATACTCCTGACCTTGCCAGACATTACAGAATACATTTCAACTTATCTCCCAGCCAAGACATGTTAATTATCTCATTATTTACTTATACTGTAATTATCGAGTGTTATTTTCTACCATCAGCTGGAAAGCTGCATTTTCTCTGAAATGTTGTGAAATATTTTCATCATTTTCAATGTTCATTTCTAATTTTGATGGCAGAGGGATGGATGGTATCATTTTTATTGTATTTTGTATTATATAAAAAAAAGTTGCAAGAAGAATCAGATGGGCTACACAGTAATGGATGCACATGGTCGTTATTAGTGATTACTACCATTTCAGGAGCTGACGTCCCTAAGGACTATGCTCTATTTTACACAGGGCAAAATAAGTCAGGGAGAAGGACTGTGACCATTAGCTTGGAAAAAAAAATTACACAAAGCAGTAAATCTAGAAGAAGCAAAAATTGTAATCTTGATTTCTAGCATTGGTTGGTCAGAAACCATCTCTGTGCTTCTTTCTGCTTAAGGAAAGAATATCTTCTTGCCGGAAGGTTAATGTTATACACTCCTTCTGTTTCATGTCCTTTTAAAGCCCAAGGCCTTGCTTTTGGTTTCACTTACATTTGGGTTTTACTTTAGCAGGCTAATTTAAACAAATATACATCTGCTGCAAATGGGTCACATTTGCTGCTGTGTACTGGGAACAGCAAGTAGCCATTAATCTGGGATAATAATATTTTATTTAACCCAGATTTACAGCTGCACGTTGTCAGTGGCCTCCCCCTCTCTGCTTGCTTGTGCTGCAACAGTATTTTTCAGAGTGAAGGTTATGTTGCCCTTGAGGGCTATGGGAAGTATCAAAGGGTGGCTTGGAAGCTGCAGGAGAAGTGATAATCGCAGGCAGCCCCGGCTGCGGTTCCACCGGGTTTGGTTTGGCGGCAGCGCTGGTGCCAGGAGTCCCCCTGCCCTTCTTCCCCGCACACCAGCCCTGGGAGGCTCCTGGACGGGGCTGGGCAGTCACAGCACCTGAGCCAACAGGGGTCGGTCTGGCTGCAGAAGTGCTCTGCCACACAGGCACACGCCCTGTCACAGCCGGATGTGTTTCCAGGCCCAGCTCTCCACGCAGACAGAAGGTACCAGAGAGTTGCTGGCTTCATTCCACCTGTGGCACTGGGCTGTGTACGCCAGGTTAAGCAGCAGAGCCACAAGCTGGGAGCTTGTAGTGTCAGGTCATTCAGGGTCAGGGAAAGTGGAAGCTGTAAATTCTTGCTACAGTTTTGAAACTAGCCAGGAAAATACAAATTGACTTTAATTGCAGACAGTTTGTCTGCATGGAAGATGTGATTATTTAACTAATACAACATATATGAGCAGCCGTTCTGGATCAGACCAAAGCTCTTATTAGCACTGTATCCTGCTTCCAATATGAGCCAAGAAGTATACAAAGAAAACAGGCATACTCAGTACTTTTCCTCAAATACCCTCCTTGCTGCCAGCCACTTGCAGCTCAGGGGTTTCTGAGCTACATATGGTTGAATTTAGCAGTCCTCAGTGGACTTGTCTTCTATGAATTTCTATTTCTCCTTGAACCCCTGTAAAATTTTAGTATTTGCAATGTCCAAAGACAGTTTATGCCTTGATGTAGTAATTTGAGCAAGTCCTGTCATTTTCCCTTGGAGAAAATGAGCTGCAGCTCATACTTGAAGTCATTCCAAGACAGATGAGCCAGAAGAAGTGGATGGAATAGCCACAGTTTCAAAAAGTTAAAGAAAACTCTTTTTGTTAAAAAGAGGTAATTTGGTCACTGTGTCCATTGACTAATCTCTTCAAGAACTAGAGGGACCTATCCTTTAGCTGGTGAGCACAGGTTTATCTTTACAGACTTCAACAGCAGCAAATTGCAGTTGAGCTTAGCTTTGTAAGTGGCCATCAACTGGCTTGTAACTTCTGCTTTTGCTGATGTGGGTGTTCTGGGGAGGGAATTGAAAGCATTGCTCCCTTCACAGCCATCACAAAATCAGAAAGTGAATTTCTTGGATTGGCATACAATGAGTCATTTGTTACCTAAAGAGTGGCAGAGGTCTCTGGTCATTGATCAAATATTTCAATATCCAAAATTCAGTATTTGATTTGTGCTCATTGGATCAAAGCTCTGCCAGCTTGATTTCTTGGCATTTTTAATGCCAAGGATCCATTAAGCTTTTGTGCTGACTGCATGTTGCAAACAAGCTGTACAAATTCTCCCTGCTGACGCACTTTTCTCTAACAATGGCTATCAACTGGATAGGTATACAGTGCAAGCATAAAATCTGTCTCATTTGGCTTCCAGTTTCTGTAGGTTGTTAATTTGCTTTATCAGATATTAGGTGAGGTAGAATCACAGAATCATTAAGGTTGGAAAAGGTACCTCTGAAGTAGAAGGCGTGCTAGCTTTTCTTTTGGTAAATTCACATCACAGCCTCAATTCCTAGCTCACAGTAGCAAAAAATGTGCCCTTCAGAGGCTCATTTGTTTGCCCTTAGATTGTGTATCTAAGACTCTGAAAAACAGTGCTAACCTACATCTCACCCTGATGACAGATGCTGGGAAATCTCAAAATACCAAGTCGATGACTTCTAAGCACATCTGTGCTGTGACATGAAAAATGTGCATGTACAGTGAGTGCCAAGGAAAAATGTACTGTAACATGCATGTTAGAAGATGCTGTGGGTTAGCCCTGACAGCAGCTCATTCCCACTCAGATTGCTCAATCACTCTCTCCCAGCTGAATGAGGGACAGAGTTGAGAGGATTAAAGTGAGAAAATTTGTGGTTTGAGATAAAGGCAGTTTAATAATAAAGTCAGTTGTGTGCACAAGCAAAGTGAAACAGTGAATTCATTCACTACTTCCCATGGACAAGCAGGTGTTCAGCCCTGCCAGGAAGGCTGGGCTCCATCACGTGTGTTGATGACTTGGGAAGGCAAACACCATCACTGCGAATGTCCCCCCTTCCTCCTTCTTCCATCTTTTATTGATAAGCACAACACCTTATGGTGTGAATATCCCCATGGTCACTTGGGGTCAGCTGTCCCCACTGTGTCTCCTCCCAACCTCTTGTGCACCCTCAGCCTTGTCATGAGAAACGGTGCTGCACAAGCACTGATCAGAGTGGCTAAAACATCCGTGTGTGTTGAACACTGTGTTCACCACAAATCCAAAGCATAGTACCATAGGAGCTGCCATGAACAAGATTAACTCTATCCTTACCAATACCAATCCAAAGTCTGTATATTCTCCATATACTGTGCTGGGAATAGATTGATTTGCATACCCTCACTTGGCAGTTCTAGAATTGACTGGGAGGTTAGTATATCCTAAACATTAAAGTGACAGAGAAAATAAAGCAAAAAATTTAGTAGCTAGTGTTGAGTAAAAGCCATGGATGTATTAAGATCTTTACCAGTTATCTTTTATTATCTAGGTTAACTCACTGCTTCATTAGTTTCACCAATACATCCTGTCAGTATTCAGAGAAAGGCTCCCAGAGGAATTGACCCAGAGCACGGACACTCTGATTTGCTCTCAGAAGAGCTGCACTGTCTGTTCTCATCAGAGGGAGGACCTAGGAAGGCTTTGGCCTGCTATTTCCGGTGCATGGAACTGGGTGACTTTATTCCATCTTTTTCAGGGGGGTCTAAGTGACTGAAAAATCACTTAAATTAATATAAAGCTTTTGTCTCCATATTGATTTACACATTTTCAATTGTATGTGTACTTCCAATATTATATATTTGAATTTAATTTGTGTTACATTACATACTTCTGTATGCAAGGGCTCTCCTGTCTCTGTGTAATTAACATACAACACACTTCATGATACTTCAGTGACCTGGAGTAGAGCTCTCAATCTCTACTCCAGGTGCAACGATAAGGCTGCCAGTGGACTAGGACTAAAAAGATATGAGATCCCTTTCCATCACTGTTGCTGGAGGACAGCAGCAGTGTTGCTCTCCTCTCACTGTTCAGCTGGCTTTCTGATCTGTGGAATTAGTATAATGAGTGCAACCATGACCCTCAGTGAAATGTATTAACAGAAAAATGAGAAAATAAGTTTTACTACAAGGTTTAACATTGCTGACTGTTTGTGTAGGTGCCCTCTTATCGGTCAGATCTAGGATAACCTCTCGGCTGTATGCTCTGTGTACCTACTCTGGCTGCATCCTGACTCTCAGGGATACACACTGTCACAACTCCTTGTTTAAAATGCAGGTGCAGGGGGATCAGAGGTCAGAGCCAGGTCACCAGGATGAGCAGTCAAGGTGCCAGGACTGTGAAGAGTCCCATGGAACACACCTGATAGAGGTAATTGACTGCTGTGAGCATGCACAGCCAACACACACACACACACACACACACACACATGCACACACATACACACACTGAGTGTATACATGTATTAACACCCTGCTTTTCTTAGTAGTTGGGTCCAGAGGTCAAAATACCTGCATTTTCCCCACTGCCTTTATTAAGGGAGGAGAAGAAGGGATGCAGTTATAGTTTTCTTTTTCATTGACAGCCGTAGTGGCACTTTGTTACTGTTGAAGTATACCTGTGGCACAGAGAATGTGTCTGGGAAATATCTGAACTGGTATCTTTAGGATGCCAGTGTCTGAATGCATCTAAAACCTTGCAGACATGAATGGTGTATGGATATGACACAGCTGCTGTGAGCAGCCCTTTGCCTGCTGGGTTGTGCACACAAAGTGCCAGAAAAAACAGCTGTCCTTTTGGTAGAGGTCACAGAGCAGAAGTTCTCAGAACTTCTGTGGCCTTGTTGGGGGTTGGATCTGTTT
>WBNO01010673.1:0-12436 GCA_013400575.1 Peucedramus taeniatus
ATTCCTGTGTCTATAGAGTTTTGTTATTAACCCATTCCATATCTGAGGCAGTAAATGCCAATTTTCTGAAAATTTTCTGTATTTACTGTAGAGACAGAAGAAGGAAGTCTAGACCTTACATGTTTCTGTGATTGCAT
Source organism: Peucedramus taeniatus (assembly GCA_013400575.1). Lineage (NCBI taxonomy): Eukaryota > Metazoa > Chordata > Aves > Passeriformes > Fringillidae > Peucedramus > Peucedramus taeniatus. Next base: position 138 of record WBNO01010673.1, read on the forward strand.
TTTTTTCCAAACTTGCTGGGGTAGTTAATATTAAAATAAAATGCTAGAGGAGTACTACTACCTACCTCCTAAATGAAAGACGGCAATAGTTACTGATGTGATCCAGGAAGTGGTGCTTGCACGTTCATCAAAGTGCTGCTGGATTTCAACAAAGAACAGACCAAAAGTCTTGAGGACAGCAACAGTGAGGCCCATCACCATGAAGGCTGACACTACCACAATCCATCCATAGCCACCGTCTGGTGCATTGCTGTCTTTAGCTTGCATCTTTTCTAATTCTTAGATCTTCTCTGGGTTTTGGGTTGTTTTTTCTTGGTTTTTTTTTTCTGGAGTGGTAGTGATGGTGATGAGGTTTTTTAACAGATCTGCAAATTGGTAGAAGGCCCAATGTTAAAGAAATTAATTAAAATATTCTAGGAATGGCTTACACAAGTGATTATCACGTTGAAATACAACATTCATTACAGTGGTTTGACTGAAAATATTACCTGGGTAACAGAAGCCTCAAGAGACAAGACTGAATAAAGAATTTTTTTTTTTACATTCACGTACAGAGTTAAGAAAACAAAAGAAGCATGCAGATGTGAACAAAGGAGAGAAGACAATGGGAAAATATTCAGACAAAGATTTTCAAAGATAGAAGAATTATAGGGTCCTCAACATTTTAGCATTTGTAAATATTAATCGTTCCTGTAACAACAAGCATTTTTACCAAAATGGTGCACATCCATCCTTGCAAAATATATTCATAGGCAAGAACATCTTATTAAACACAAAACTGAAAAAGCATATTTCCCCTTAAAAGTTTTGTGATAAACATGCAGTAACTGTGCAGTGCATGAAGGACACGGGATCTGGCTGGAGGGAGAGAAACACTCATATATTTTTCTGGTTTCTTCATGGACACTACATTCTGAGTAGGGATATTGTACAAGATGCAGAAGACCAAAAAAAGACCTATCTCAGGAGGAGAGTGAGAAACTCTAGATAGCTGAAGATGTACTACACTTAAAATTATCTGCGCTGTGTGCGCCTGGGAAAAATTAGCTGCATGAGGGAATCCATACCACTTGACATTATCCAGTACAAAGAAGCAGTCACTAGTCCTGTGATGTGCTCCATTGAGGTGCATGATCTCAGGAGGATCTGAATCACTGCAGTAGAGTGGGGAAAAGAAGTCATCAGAGCCTTGTAGGGATCAGAAGCAAAATCTTTCTACTGCCCCGTGTCTGGACTGACTTGGTACTGGACACATTTGCACATCTTAAAAAATCTTAGAACAGCCACAAGAGAGGGAGAAACTGCCTTGTGTTGGGGTCTGTATCAGGTTTTCATTCCCACAGCTTCTGGGTGACCTTAAGCAAGTTGTTAGATCTTGCTGTGCCTGTTTTCTCAGTTGTCAAATGTAGCTAATACTTTCAAAGGTCATAAATTTGGTAAAGTTGGAAGCATTAATACTTGTATTAGTGCTCAGTTTACTATAAGAAAATACAGAAGTTATATCAAGCTGTAGCCATGTCTTCTGACAATGCTGAGTTAAAGTAGCATGGTCATAATTTTGTTTGAGGCTTGGAAGAACATAAAAAGGATGCAACACTCAAGCTAAATGAGCCTGCCTAGGGAGAGTGATACTGATAATTCTGCATTCTGCAAAGACATGCCTGGGCAAGGGATTATAATTTGTGCCACAAGACAGATAGAAGAAATCCTGCTACTTACCAGGCAACACCCAGACTAAAACAGGCATGATAAAATCTGCATGACACCACCCAGCACCCTTCACTTTCATTAGGCAAACTCTGTCCCAGGAGGAGTATAAATTGGGCCTTTCTGCTCACAAAACTTAAATGAACAGCATGTTTCCTTACAACAAATGCATCTTTTATGTCACAGCTCAGAATTCAGCCTTCAGTTCCTTTTAATGGTCACAGTGTTACATGTAACTCCAAAATGAAATTACTATTTCAGTTGCATTATTAATAAATGAGGTAGTTATTTTCCAGCAGCCCTATGGATTTGAAAGCAGTGCAGCTACATACTATAGGGAATTGCTGGAATGCCTGAACAGGGTAGAAGAAAGCACAGATATTACAATAAGGGAACATGTTTCTGACACCATGCTTTGCTTTCTTCCTCCTTCACTTGCAAGAGAAAGTTTATTATAAGATTATGTAATTGCAAACATCCTAAACTGAAAAAAACCTGCATAGGACCTCCTTTTGCTCTTAGCTATTGAGTAATGGTAAACAGTATGGTATTAATATCTCCACTTATCCATTTTGTCCCTGGAGCTAACCTTCTAAATACAAAGGAGGGAAGACCTGTAGGGAAACTGCTTCTTCTGCTGTGCCTGGTCATACACAAGATCTCTCAGAAATATAAAGCTGTGCCTGGAAGCATAAGCATTCTGTCGAGCATCCCACTGACTCCCACCTCCAAAATTTCTCATGGCAGCTGGAACAGGGACCTAAATCAGGAAAGCCTGTGCTTGGTGTGTGCATCAGCAAGAGCAGACAGCTCTGTTAGTAGTGTTATTATGCTCATGGCAAATTTTGCCAGCAAAAACACACAGGCAAGAGTGCAGCCTTTATCTCTGCACCTGGATAGCTACAAAGGCACTTTCTGAGGCACTGTGCTGCTCCTCTATTCATGCTCTACAAGTTCTCCAAGCTATTTCTGCTTTGATTCATGCCAATGATTCAAAAAGCTTATCAGACAATAATAAAAGTAAATTATAAAACACTTATCTCATTGCTTGCATTTTAGGGTGCCACATAAACTTGTGAAAACGGATACTTGTTCTACTTGATTATCTTGTGCTCCATGTTCTCATTTACTTTTTACAAAAGAGCAAATGAGTTGAATACATTTGCTACACATTTCAAAACAACATGGTGGTGGAATCAAGAAAAAGCTGTTGTTAGTATGAATCCTAAACTTCTTGTTTTCATGCAACTCATCTGTAACACTCTCCACATAAGTGTATTCACTCTCTGTGAACGGAGGCTGAGTGGGCTCCTTGTGAGCTGGTGATACTTTACAGATATAGGTTCCCCAAGAAGACAAAAAAGGGCAAGTACTGAGATTTTCCACACTTAGATAAAGAAATGTGACTTGGTAATGGGTGTTTGGTTTGGGTTTCCAGTACAAATATTGTACTATTACCTTGGATTTCGACTTACCAACAAAAAAGAGAAAAGGAAGAAAAACATACTTAATATTCATAGACACAAAGCTACTTTTACCACAGGCTGATACCTTGAATCAGGAGCTATATAAAACTAAGTACAAAATATATCTTTAATAAATTAACAACAGATTAAATAATATAGTCTTGTTTTATTGGTTGCATTAGAAGAAAGATGGAAAGAAACAAAGATATAAATTGTAATTTATGCTGAAACTTCCTCCACACATGTGCCTTGGTACACAGGCATGGAACAGGGTATGTTTGTCACATTCAGATACCTTATGATTTTCATCTAACACTCAGACTGACTCTGCTGATGCTCACCTGTCACTAGAGCTTCAACTACAATAGAGTCGTACTAGTTACTGCTCCTCAGACACAAATGCAGGAGGAACTCTTCATTAAATTTTCCTTTCTAACTTCAAAACATCGTTTTAGAAGGAGTCGGTCTAATGAATATGATCTATAGCAGTTTATTGACAAAGCATATTAGGATGGAAAAGAGGGGCTGAATGCTATGAGCAACGAGTTAAAAGTCATAAAAATCAAGTATAGCATCAAGAAATTACCTTATTTAGATAGCCAAGGCTTGTATGGGATATGAAGCTCTTTCTTCACCTTCCACCTGTATGTAAGTTCTTGAGTTGTGCTGCAAACCACCAGGTCATCCTTCTCATCTGAACTACCATCTGGCTAGCTGAACAAACCAATTCGTCTTCTTCAGGATGTGAAAGCATTGGATTTTATAAGAATCCCCTCCTCCCCTCCTCAAAAGTCATTTGACTCCACCTATACTCAGAAGAACAAAGTTCTGTCCTGACTAGAGATCAGAGCAACAAAATCAGGAATGGGTGGAGGAAACTTACAAGAGGAATGCAGATTTTGTTATTTACCGGCATTATGCTTACACTAGCCTTGGACTGCTGTCCGTGTTTTCTACTGAACTCAACTATTGGACCAACCAAGAAGTTCAGATGTGTCAGCTGACTTCAAACTCCCCTGTGTTCTGGGGCATTTACTGCAAACGTTTATTCAAATTTGAAATTCATTTGTGGCTTCCCTATGCTTGTGCTGTTGGGCAGATGTTGGCTATCACATAGCCTGCAGCAACTACAGAAATTACAGGAAGCTTGAATGTGCTCTCCTGAGCATGATATATGCATATTTGAAGCTTTCACCAGAGCAGTCCTTTATTTGTGTGATTTAAGAGCCCACAGTTAAATACTGCTGGTCCTTGTAAAACTTTTCTATCCCAGCTATCACTGCTAGTTTATCGGAATTTCTTCCCTTTCCTGCCAATTTACCTTACACTGAGGTTGTGGTGGCTATACTGCTATTGTAATTGTTGGGGGGCAGGGTGGGCTGTTGCAGTAGCTTGTTGCATTTTGTAATATTTTTATTTACATGCTTTTATACTTACTTCATGACTTGATCAGTAATCTGTAGAGTTTGTGTGTGCTAAGGGGAAGTATAAATATGCAGTTGACCTGCAAAACTAAGAAACTGATCTATTTCATGGTTTTGACTTATTTGAATGGGAAGCCAGCAAGTTTGTGACATGACATTCTGATTTTCTTTTGCTGGGAAAATTTTTTAGAGCTATGTTTCAGGGCTGGAGAAGACAAATCGTGACACAGGAAAATTATGGGGTAGTTTTTGAAGTGGAATTAGTGTGTAGTCTTGATAGAAAAGTTGCTGCCACTCCACCTTCTCACTACTATGTGGATTTTCATGCAGTGAACTAGAACGGTGAACTGACCCTGCCAGTCACTACACTGGGGCAGTTTCCCAATTTGGAGAAATTAATTGTGTGCTTTTACAATGCAGAAGGCAGAAAAAAAAAGTAGCCAGGAATGAAACTTGGCAGATGAGACTGCTGAATCCAGAAGAGAAAATCACATGGTGGTTGTATACAATCAGTGCATTCTCATGCCCCGTGAGCCCACCACATACTGACCCATGATGTTGCTGGGCAGAGGGGTGTGACTGACTGGCCTGTAGTTCCACTGGTGTTCCTTATTGCTTCTCTAAAAACAGTAGTTGTGCTTCCCCTTTGCCAGTCATTGACAGCTTCACCAGACTGCCACGACTTACTTCTCAAATGTGACATTATGGCTCAGCCACTTCCTCTGCCCATTCCCTCAGAACCCACGGCTCACCCGGTGAGCCTCCTGGTGCTTCTGCCTGATTTCCTCATTGTTGGGATGCTTGGAATAGTGGCCCTCGAATATTATATTACAGTCATGGGAATTCAAGACTATAGACAAAATAATGAAGTCTGGAATATTTCACTGGTCAGTCCATCAGAATATTTTTGACATTATATTCACTGATATTACTGGGGATTATGAGCAAAGGAATATTGTCATGGTCTGTCATGACTCTGTCTTAAAACCAGAATGGTCTTAGTGGGACTTCTGCTCAGATCTAGTCTGTCAGCTCAGCTTTCACTAATTCTAAGGGTTAACTTCTACTTTAAGTGCTTGAGTAAGCACAAAATACATTCACAGGTAGACTGCTCCATGAAATATTTGATGTAGAGTGAAATGAGAATCTCCCTGTCAATAACAGTGATTCATGATTATGAATCATTCATTATTATGAATTATGCTTAAATACTGTCCAGTCAAGTAATAAATAAATACTTAACCATTCAGGGGTTAGTGTGTTTTAGCTTTTATTACTAGGCTCATGGAATGAATTTGGCAATGGTTTAAAAAGAGGCTCGATATATATGTATTTCTAAAATGCCTTTTTCTCAGTATTCTTGAAACTGAAAGTAGTGATTGTGTTTTCTGCTGCTGTAAATAATTTCAGCTCCACTGATTTCAAAATTACTTCACCCCTTTCACCACCAGAGAATTTCTTCATTGATTTCTCAGTGGAGACATTTGTATATAAATTATATACTACAATAATGGGAATTATTGTAGCATATATAGAATGTGGGAAACAGGTCTCTGAAATGAAGTTCATATTTAAATAAACTGCACAAATGTAGAAAGCCAGCCTGGCATAAATACACACAGATCCTAGCGAAGTCTCCTCATAGTGAGCTGTGCTCAGATGGAAAGTCAGAGAGCTTATTGAAACCATGCCTCCTGCATTCATCAGTCTTTGGTGGTGATCATGCTTGCCCCTCTGCCTGGAACTACCTGCTCTTATCACATACATCCTCTTTTTTTTTCCTGACCAAAGCCTTCTGACAGCATTGATAAACAGATAGTAAGCCAAGATAAGACACTACCAGGTCATATGATCCCTCAGCTAAGAGCATATAGATTGAAACGACTGAATCAAAATGACTGTGATTTGTGGTGTTAAGTGATTACTAATGTAATACAGGTAGCCTGAACATAAATATTTTGAGGACTGCATGCAAGAGTGATAGCATATGAAAAGATTGGAAAACTGTTGTGTAAGAAATAAACAAGCTGACATCACTGCTAAAACAGCTGACATGGGATGATAAATGAACCTGGGTAAGATATGTGGATGAGTATGGAGATATTTAAGGTCTTGAAGGAAAAAAATAATTTAACCTTGCTGTGATTAGAGAAGAAAAACCAGGGTGATGATTCAGTTGCATAAAGTTAGGATGACAAAGGAGGTGTGTTTTGTGGAGATAGGATAGCTGGCAGTGATCAATGGCAGGTATCAGAGGGGCTAAAGAGCAGTAAAAGGTAGCAAATAAGCAAGTGAGTGATTAGGATTTGTCAGAAGCTGTCAGACTGTAAAAAGTGAGCTATTTAATAGATAAAGAAAGAATAAGCATCTTGGTTTTGGACTGGGTTCTGGTTATCTGATTACCAGTTTAACGAATTCCTATTAGTTTGACTGAAGCTTTACAGGCTGGGAGCAAATGAAAAAAAGCCTTCTGTCCTGAAATTACAGTCAGGTGTGCTGGTTTCTCCCCTCCCCAGGGAAACACCAACCTGTTGCCTCCCTTTATAACAAAGGGAATGCTCAGTTCGCCTGGAATGGGGGGCAGAGTATCTACAGGGAAGAGGGTGATGTAGAGCATGACTTGGCTGCAAGTGGAGGGCATATTTATCTGAACAAAGGTTGTTTGCTTTGTATTTCAACAAGCAATAATCAGTTAATTTTCTCTGTGTAATTCTTGGTTGTTATTATTGCTTCCATTACAAAATTATAGGGTAAGAAGAAGAGGGGGCACAGGAAATGAGTATTGCTAAACAGGGGAAAGGGAAATGCATTGCTTAAGCTTATCAAAACAATAAGGTTAAGTACAGTGCTGATGCAAACAAGAGTCTCTCTGTGCCCTATCAATCTGTGGGTGGCTTCTTCCACTTCCTGTTCTGAAAAGAGTGACCAGGGTTTAATCATTCTGCTTTAATTATAGCATGAAGGTGAAAATGCCCAATTCTTGGGTATGTCTGGAGTGTCAATAAGGCATGTTCTGTCTTCATACCTTAGGAGAGGGATGGATGTGTTTGGCTATATTAGCCCTAAATGTTCCCTGGTTGATGTCTGGGAAGGATTTTTACAAGGATTCAGCTGAGAGCATGGACATTAAGGGATATAAGTTCATTGGACTTCCTGTGCTATTTTCCTAAACTAGCCTGTGACACACGTGGCTAGGTTCTGTATTGTGGAGTTATGACAAAGTGAGGAAATAAAGTCCAAAAAGAAGAAGTGCCAGTTTCCTTGACGGCATGAAGTGTGCCTGTATAGATAGAGTATAGGAGAGTTTTCAGAATGAACAGCAACTTGTATTGAACTGAATACAAGGCTACACAAGGCTGCCCTGTATTTCTGTAAGGATGGATTCTTGCACTTTCAATATTCTTGAAAATATTCTTCCTAGTTTCATTTTTTTAAGATTAGAATGGCAACAGATAATGAAGAAGAATGTGTGTTGACTCAGAGCAATACTGAACGCTTACAAAATTTGCAAGTCAAGCATTTGCAGTACACAGAATAAGAACTAGGCTACAATTAAGGGACAGCAACTGGACTGTTGGTAGTAGTGCCCAAAAAACCTACCTTGAAGACAGGGCAGAAAATTGATTTAATATGAGCTTCTAGTTACAACACTGTGGTTACAGGAGTGAGGTAACTGCTGGATATATGGTTGAAGAGATGAGAGATCTGTGCCTGAGGGAGGAGTAAAGATCTAGCTCCATTGCAGCAGCAAGGCTCAGTGATCCAACACCACCTTCTGTGGGGGTAAGCAAGATTTTTCCAAGCCCACATCTGTCACTGAGGAAAGGCTGACATAATAGGCAGTGGAAACTCAGAATGTAAAATTTGATTCCTCCTCACAGAGTTTCATGCTGAGTCCAAATTTCATTGAAAGCTGGTTTGTCAGAGTAGCTGTGGGACACTGAGTGGATGGCTGGAACTCGCTGCAGTGATAGAACCAGATTCCCAAGACAGCTGGACAGAATGGACAGAATTGTCACTTCAAAGCTGTGGCAACATGCTTATGTTAAAGGAAATAAACATCTCTGCTTCCCTGCAGGGTAGCAATGATTTTGCATTTGTATGTGTCACTGGTGTAGGTGACAGTAGCTGCAACGCTGCTTTTAGTTCAGCAATGCAGGTAAGTTACTAGAACACTTGAAATCATCAGAATGGTTAGCAGGAGGATGAAAGGGCTGGAAAATCACCAGTTTATAAAACTTAAGCTTGAAGATGAATGTAAGAGGGGTCTTGATCATGATGTATTAATACCTACACTAGACTGGAAATCTTGTAACAAAGGGATTTTCAATTTATTGGTCAACGATGTAAGAAGATTTGATGGATAGAAAATGGAAGCTAAGAAATTATTACCACAAGTAAGTCACATTTGAATAAGAAAGGTGACAATGGGAACAATTTGCCTATTATTTCATCACTGTTTATTTTTAGTCAAAACTGAATGCTCTTCTGAAGATAGTGTTCTCGTTCTCTCACCCTAAGTAGCTGATGGTGGCCTTAGCGTGTAAAACATTCATATCTGTGCTTTTCTGTTAAGCAAGAATGCTAACCTACTATAACTTGCTCTTGCTACTGAGCTAGAAAACAAATCAAACCCATAGTCCTTATCAATAAGGAATTGTCTTTTTACTTTTTCTCCTTAAAACAAGGTTTAAAAGTGTAATTAATGCTCAGTGAACAGGGTATTTTCCTCTTTTGTGAGCTGACAAAATGAACCAGCTTGGATTGCAAGATACTAGGTTAAACACCAGCCTTCTTGACATATAGTCAAACTGAATTTATGCTGAATAATTTGATTGGAAATCAGATCCAATTATCTTAAATTGGTCATTCCAGACTAACAGAGCAATAAAGGGCACTGTGTTTGTTGATGTATTTGACCCTGATATTACACTCATGTCAAAACATGTAAGCACTATAATTCCAGCTTAATTTGTACCGCACCGTGCCCTCCCAAATGCTGTGCTCAGAACAGAAGATGAAAGGGCTGTTGGTCTTTCAAACATACAAAGTCCTTCTGATTTAAAGCAGAAAATTACTTCTGAATTTTGAATTGACAGAATTTTTAAAATTGTTTTGATCGATAAAAATATGACTGTCATCAAAATTAGTATGGTTGAGACTTTTTCTTAATGGGGGTGGTTTAATGTTCAAATATTGCCCAAAAAATAAAAGGAAAATAATTAAAAATACAATTAAATTTTTCTACAGTTCCAATCCTCATGTATGCCTAGAGCCAAAAGAAAGATGATGTGTAGCTCCTACTTCTCAAACTTACTCAACAAATGATGTGTAGCTCCTACTTCTCAAACTGTGCATAATACTTCAGATCAATAATGTAGGCATAGCAAAATTGATACAAAACCAAATATGTTGCTGGAGAACTACTGGTCCTGCATAAAGCTGCTTAGGTGAGTCTTTCAGGAGTGGTGGCCCCCAGTATTTTAACACTGATGATATTATCCATTAAATCAAAATAAGAGATGAAAGTCTGTGTTTGATTCTTTGATTGTCTTCTCGATATAACTTCAAGACCTACGCAAGAATTTAAAAGGGGAAATAGAGACGTACACTCAATAGCAGGTCTGTCTTTCTTTAAAACCCTATTTTCTTAAGTATATTCATAATACTATCTTAACATCACACAGGTTATTAATATGACATTGTCAAAGGGCAGATTTCATTCCATGACATATTGGGGGTCACTTTTGATTTGTTTTGTTTTGTTATTTGTGTTGTAAGCCTTTACCTGGTATTTTATTCTGCACTGGTATTTTAAAGAAAAAAATTATATTGGAATTTTTCATAGTAGTTTCTAATGTAACATCTACTTTTGAGAACCTAACCTGTAGGTATGTTTGCTTGTGAAGGAAGAGGTAACATAGGTAAGTGAGACAAAAGCAGAAAGGAAAAAAAAACTGAACAGAACAGAATAAACCAAGCCTCTCAGCCTAGAACTATGTTACTGGGTCGTAGCATAATCAGGAGTTGAAAATCATAAATCATCATCAATAATCTTATATGTACTGAGGATGCAGTGAAGCAAATCAGAAAACTCGCTAAGCCTCCTGAGTACGGAAATTTCCTAAAGAACCTGGGGTGTGCAGAGAGCATAGTCATCGCCTTTCAGTCCACCACTTTTTTCAGACTTTTTCATTCCAAAGAGTATTGCAAATCCTGTTAGTTTTCATTTGCCAACAACGGCACAGTAGAAAGCAGCAGTATTCAGTGTTTATCTGCACCACTGGATTTATTGAAACTGCCATTCCTCTAGATCATTACATCTTTTGTTTCTAGATTACATCACAGAGCAGCAAAAAATAAGTATCTTTTAGGCTATCTTCAAAAATGGTGAAGAAGGCTGGAAAGCAGTATGATAAACATAGGGAAAATGACCACAAACAGGTCTGTGCCACCATTCAAAGACAGTGTGAGAGCAGGCAGAAGTGTTCTCTCCACAGAAGAACCATATGGAGTGCTGCATGAGCAATGGTCCTTGTCATTGCTTGGGCCCCATCCTCGTGGGTGCTCTCCCTGGCATGAGTTCACTGGAAGACACTATTCACTAGCACCTCCTGGTGCTATTGCTCTGCACCCCAGCCTACCTGAGCTCCAGTCTGGGCACTGCTACACCTGCGAAATGCCAAAGAGATAATGCACTGGAGGGGGAAACCCTGCAAGAACCACCAGTGCTGTTACTTCATGTTTTTCAGGGGTAGGGTTAGGGTTGTGGCACTTTGCTGCTCCCCTATGTGGCACCACTGTTACTTCTGTGAACTTTCCTTTCTGTTTAATTGAAAACAAACCCAAACAAACAAACAACTAAAAGAAGCAAGAAACCAGGAAAAGCCTTGCAAACCTTTGCGAGCAAGGTGACGCAGCACATAATGCATGGGGCAGTCTTTGGTCAGGTGCAGAATCAGGTGGACTCCCACCCTGGAGCTGTGGCTGGACAGAGGGGCCAGGGCTTCAGCACTGCCAGGCTACCACTTTCCATAGGCAACCAGTGCCGAGAGCTTCCCAGCCTCAGCGTGGAGCCAAACACAGGCCCAGCTGCACTGGCTGCGCCCAGTTACGGGCTCCTGAGGACAAGAGAGACATGGAGCTCCTGCAGCAGGTCTGACAGAGAGCAACAAAGGTAACTAAAGAGTTGGAGCACCTCTTTTATGAGGAAAGGCTGAGAAGCTGGGCTTCTTCATCCTCAGGAAAATATGACTGTGAGGTGTCCTTATCGGTGTCTGTAAGTCTCTGAAGGGAGGATGCCAAGAGGATGGACCAGGCTCTGCTGAGTGGCTCTGAGAAACAGGACAAGAGGGCCGAAGACAAGAGGACAACGGGCAGAAAATGATGAACAGGAATTTCCACCTGATCATGAGGAAGAACCTCTTTACAGTGCAGGTGACTGAACACTGGAACAGATTGCCCAGAGAGGCTGTGGCGTTTCCTTCACTGGAGATATTCAAGAACAGTATGGACAAATCCTGTGCCATGTGCTCTGGGATGACGCTGCTCGGGTAGCGAGGAGGGACCCGGTGACTTGCTGCTGCTTTCCAACCCCACCGATCCCGCGGCTGTGCGAGAGCGGCCGAGCCAGCGCCAGGGCCGGGCCCTGGGCCGGGCCACGTGAGCGGCGGGCGGGGCCGGGCCGCGCTCTGACCCTCGC
>WBNO01010673.1:12548-50149 GCA_013400575.1 Peucedramus taeniatus
GGGTGGGTGGCGGACCCTGTCAGAGGAGTCGTGTCGCGCTGTGCCCTGGCGAGAGCCCCGAGCTGAGGGAATAGCGCCTCCCCCATAGTTTAGTTCTAGTAGTCTCGTGTGGTGCTCAGTGTCTCGGAAAGGTTCTTTGCAAGTTTTCAGTTGTTGTGTCACCAAAACGTCGGGAAGACTAAAACTATCACTGTGATTTAAGTTTTAGAGTGTTAGCGTCAGGTGTATGTCTTGATAAAGGTGTGCTTTTTCATACATTCAGAAAAGGACATGTATGTATCTGCAGAATCTTGCTAAAGGTAAAGTCTTTAGCTTCTCCATTCGCTCTTCTGTTTCTTTTTAAATTGATATGTTCAGATCAGAAAACTAATGCCATGGCTTAATATCATGGTAAATAGTTAAAAATAAGGAGTCCTGAGTAAAAATCGGGCCTATATGTCCATTACAAGTTACCATCTAACTGGCTTTAGCCTCTTCTGCTTGCCTTGAGTTTTGAAATAGAGCCATCTAGAAAAATGTTACAGTTATAGATAAGTTACATACTAAATGTTGACTGTATTGATGCTTAAGTTTTGATTTATGTCTTACAGGGGATATCTTGACAACATTACAGCAATTGGGCCCAGAACAGTTGGAAGTCCAGAAAATGAAGTTCTTGCAGTTAACTACCTCTTAGAACAAATTAGGGGAATAGAAAGAGAAAGCACGGATGCTCACAAGATATCTGTAGACATACAGAGGCCCACGGGCTCCTTCAGCATTGACTTCTTAGGAGGCTTTACTAGTTACTATGCAAACATAACCAATGTGGTAGTGAAGCTGGAACCCCGCAGTGGAGCTGAGCATGCAGTGTTATCCAATTGTCACTTTGATTCCGTACCAAACACCCCGGGTAGGTCCATGTGTTTGATCCATGTTTCTGTGTGTGATGTGAGCCGCAGAGCTTGGCTCATGGATTTCTCCTACCGAGTAGCCACGTTAGAATAATGCATGTGTTAACAGGTTTTGTCAACTTGGTCTCAGTGAAATTCATTGTTTAGAGTGACAGGTTGATCCTGTTAAACTCAGGATTTCACTCTCACTTTCTGATAGGCAGCAATTTACAGATGCTTATTTAGATTTCTGGAAAATTTGGTTATATCTGCCCTTCTTATAATTCGCTGCTTATGCATATTGTTCATGTGCTGTTTCCACCCATCATCCAGGTCTTTTCACACTTCTGCACTGAATTAATCCTGGTTTTCCTTTCACAGGATGCTTTGTGCCAGAGACTGTGCCCACCCCCACTAACGAGTCTGTTTTCCCTTCCTTTTGCTGGTATCTCAAATTTTCAGTCTGATATGCTTAAGATTTTTTTCTTTCCACATTCAAAGCTACTGTCCCAAAAGACTGTCGTGATCAAAGGCTGGAGTACTGTTACCTTGATAGTGTGTATGTCTTTTACTGCTAGTTTAACTGTCACTGTTGGGCACTCCCTTATTCTTGTTCCTTTATATTTTTTAAATTTAATCCTGTTAAATTGTTATTGCAGCAAGGGTGTAAGCTGCTTTGTAAATTTGTGGGTTTAACAAAGCTAGGAAGGTATAGGTCTAAAACACTAAATTTGTTGTAACACTCACCACAGGTGTGTGCCTGTTATTACAGTTGAAAAACACCCACAGATGGCACTCACCAATGGTGCAGCTTTTACTGGAGTTTCTTCATTTACATCCCACGCAATATTTTATTTTTTTGGTGGTGAGCCTTCTGTTCTGTAGCACATGTGACTAGTCTTCATTATTAAGGAAACAGTTGAGTGTTAGCTAGAGAAACAAAAGCTTTTGCTGGACTCCTGCCTTTTTCTGTCCATGAAGAGTATATAGAACTACTCTTTCTCCTCATTCATATTTGTACAACATGAGTCTCTAAATTAAGCTTAATAAATGCATGATTATTACATATGCTCTGTTACTGAGGAACTGCAGAGATGATAATTACTGTATGTATAGTCTATGTATGTCTACCTAGACTTAGAGTATTTCACAACTATAGTACTATGATAACTAAAAATTGTTTTCAAATTGATGTACTATGTAAATTGTGTGTTGATTTCTGTGGATTATAAAACAGGATTATGTTTACATCAATTATTTTCTTTACAGTTACTCAGACACTAAAATATTTACCCAACCTTGCACAGAAGTGTCAAAAACATAGGTGTAGTTTGTATAGGATTTTGCAGAGGAGTAAAAGAGGGGTATAGGAATCTGCAGAGGAGCTAGAAACCATCCTGTGTGCTTGTTCTTAATCACAAAGCAGCCTAGCCTTTTATAGCAGCAAGGAGCTGCTCTGCCTTTTGTTTTCTTAGTATGCTACTTGCACATTACCTAAGCAAGAATCTTTTGTTTTCTCTTCTCCCACATTTCTCTTAGCTATTTGCTTATTTTCATTACCAAAAAGGTGGGCTTTTAACCAGAATCAGCATGACTCAAAGATCAGTGAGTAATACATTTGAAAATCAGATAATAAAATATGATCTGCTTGTGGTGCTTATATACACAAAATGTGTGAAGCAAATCTCAATAAATCATTTATTTTAGAAAGCTTGTGTTCCTTGTGAAGGAAAAAGCATAAATTGTGAATTCCTAAAACATGTCTCTTTTTCTGATTCTACTACTCTTCAGTTTATATGGTCTATTTGATTCTTTTCTGATAAACTCGACAGCAAAAACATCCTTGAAATTATCATTGCAATATAATGTGGTTTTCTTAGTTTACTGGTATCTGCTGTAAAATCTGTTACAAGCTCCTGTCAGTTTTGTTGTGTATGAGGTATTGAGATGTATTTTCTCTGCAAGTTTGTATAATAGTCTGTGGCAGCATGGCTGCTTTTATCAGATGTAAGTCTGTATGGCTCTTGAAGCCAATAACTTTTCTTTTTCTTAGCCTCACAGCAAGGCAGGTAAATGACTAACCTCACTGTAAACTGTATGCATCTGCTGAGTTTCCAATACAGCATTTTAAATAAAATAACCCAGTGTGGCTAAGAGCAAACTTCTGATAAATTGAGGTAGCAGTTAAGGTCCCTTCCAGCTCAGAATGTTCTGTGATATTCTGTGAAATTAGTGAAAACCTGTGACAGTCAGGGCTTTAAAGCAGGTGTTTGGGTGGCAATCTGTGGAAAGCTTTTGTCAGACAAGACCATAATTTCTGAATAACAGGGTTGAGAAGGGTGTATTGGAAAGATTTCAAATTGATTTATTCTATGCAATAAACTAAAGCTAAAACCTAGACTAAGATTTATGTTTATATTAGGAATATGCCACTTTCGTAGCAGGTACTTCTTAAGTTTTGCCTGGTGACAAGCCTTGGAAAAGCTGCTCTTTTTTTTTTTCTTTTATGTGTAAGTTGAACATTTTGAGCAGCTAACAAGTGTACCTAAAGAGCATGCTGAGGCCTGAGCACACCATTGTTGGCATCTCAGTGCATGTCAGCAACATGCGTGTAACCCAGGCCCATAGGAATGAGGTTTAAATTTCTGTTTTCTCCCAAATTTTATTAATTAGAGCAGGATAGGGAGATGCTGCAGCTTGCACCAAAGTGAGTGAAGTGGGAAAATGGGAGACTGACTAAAAGATGGCTGCTTAATCAAGATAAAAAACCAGTGGGGCGTGGGAGGTGTCAAATTGTAGTGTTGGGTGAGAAAAAGACAAGAGATTAGAGTGAAAGGGGTTTCTGCAGAGAAAGAGGGGTGGTGAAATGCATCTGATCATGAAAATGTTTTATTGTTATGTATACCTTATGGAGGCTTTTAAAGGTGTGAATTCTGGTATTTCCTTAGCTTTATTTTGCAGTATTAGCTTTATGTTACTTTGAGGTTTTGTCCTCCTAATTGGCTGCATTGTAACAGCATTTCAGGGTGACTTGTGTGGGAATGTTTATTTTTTGAAATTTGAGAATGCTGTAAATGAGAATTACATCCTTATTTGTTCATGTTGTATTTAGGAAAACAGATAATGATCACATTGCTTTCCTAGTAACCTGGTTAGTCTGCTTCTCTTTAACAGTAGTGTTGGATCTGATATCTTGTTATTCACTTGCTCAACTTCTGAACATAATTTTTCTTTCACCTGTTGCTTTCAACGGGCATAGACAGAGGGTACAAGCAGTACCAGAAAATATACTAAAACTTAACACAATTGTACTGCAGTTATATTAAAACTGAATTAGCCTAAACCATTTTTCCTCTCTTGTCTTTGTTGCAAATCTGTGCGTTTTTTGTAAGCCTTATTATTTTGTTGATTATTTTAAGGTGCCAGTGATGATGCTGTTAGCTGTGCAGTGATGCTTGAAATACTTAACACACTTTCAAAATCATCGGAGCCCCTGCAGCATGCTGTCATATTCTTATTTAATGGTGCAGAGGAAAATATTTTGCAGGTGAGAATGTGCCAGAATTAGAAATTATACATCAAAGCAGTATATTGAAGCTTTTAGCAAATGAAAGATATGTCTTGTGTTTAATGTCTTGAAATATTCATTAATTACCTGTCTTTTCTGAGGAGAATGTGTATAACTTCAAAGGGAAAAATGCTCTTGGACTAAGGATATTGTCTATATTAGTTTAAGTAGAAGAGTTGCATTTTCTGCATCTGTTTGTGTTATATGCAGTCTTGAATGATGGAAAATAACATTTAGGCTTGTCTGGTAGATGTTTGACCTATATTTTTTTGTTTTCCCATCAAGGCTAGTCATGGCTTCATTACACAACATGAGTGGGCCAAGTCAATCAGAGCTTTTATTAACCTGGAGGCAGCAGGTGTAGGAGGAAAAGAACTTGTTTTTCAAACAGGTATGAGCTTGCATTGTGTCCAAGTTCTACACTAGGATAACTTGATCATAAATTATGCAGACTTGAAGGAATATTGAAAATGACTCATAAGCAAAAGACAAGACAACCTCTGTGCCTTTTTCCCAGTCCTGTGCAGCAGTTAAGTTGTTCTCAGTCTTTAGATAGTTACAGGCTAAAGCACTACCACAGAAGTTGCTTCATAGGTGGGAAGCCTGTGGAGGCCAGAATAATAGAAGTTGTGTTTCCCTTTTACTTCAAGGTAAAAAGGAGAAAAACGGTTGCATAGTACATATATCTTAATACTCATACTTTCATGTGTCCCATTTATTTTTCTCAGCAGTTCTTGTAAAATCTTTGCAAGAACTCCATGTTAGAACTCCATGTCATGCTCAGGAATCAGCAAAACTTCTGTATTTTGTACGCTGTAGTTAGACCTGTGCCCCATCTTAGCTGGACTGCAGACCTTTTTGTACTCATGAAGCTGCTTTAGTGTTTACTTGCACTGAATGCATTAGCGGGACAGACTTTTTTCTAAACAGAAGTATTGATGTGTGATACATACATGATGGATTGGAAGCTTGGCTAAAGGTTGTGACTTCATTAATGCTAGGTCTTTTTGGGACATGGCTTATCTGCTCTGCCAGTGAACACAGGAGGCAACAGTGGCTTGGGTTTTTTTTTCCCTCAGGTGTAACTAATTCTTTCTCTCAAGCATGAGTCATTCATCCAGCACAATTGTACTTACTGTATGCTCTGTGGGGCAACAGTGCTAAATCTCCAGTGAGTTACTTTGCATTATTTGTTACCATGAGAATGCATATCCTAACTGAAGTTTAAAAAATACTTGCTGTGAATTTTCTGCTCATCTTTTGTTAGGACCTGAGAACCCTTGGTTGGTACAAGCCTATGTAGTTGCAGCCAAACATCCTTTTGCCTCTGTGGTGGCACAGGAAATATTTCAGAGTGGCATTATCCCAGCAGATACAGACTTCCGTATCTACAGGGATTTTGGCAATGTTCCAGGTATGTTATCAAAAGGCATGTCAATACACATTGCATTTTTATAACAAGGACACTGTTCTGTGGTTGATTATATGAACATCCTCAAATTTGGTCTGTCTGTCACACTGGGAGGGAATTTCCGTGTTCCTTTCCTAAGGAAAGAGTTTTTAGATTGAGTTTGTCATACAGTTTGCTAGGGATGATTTTAGATGACTGGTGTTTTCCAAAAAGAAGCTTCATGGTAGAAAAGTTTCCTGAAAATCAGGAAAAATACTCCAGGAATTAGCAGTACTCTGTTAAATATTCTGTTTTGAACCGTTTTGGTTCATGATGTTAATAACCTGCTTGCAGGAGTGAAATGTTTGTCTCCATTCTAATGGATAAACCAAAATCATCATCTTTAGAGATAGTGACATTGTCATTAATTAATGCATTTTCATTACCCTTGGGTTTTGTTTGGTTGGGTTTTTTGTTGTTGTTAGGTTTTTTGTTGTCGTTTTTGTGTGGTTGTTGTGGGTTGTTTTTTTTCTTTACTGGTGGTGGTGTTTTGTTTGGGGGATTTGGTTGTTGGTTTTTGGGGGGGTTTTGGCAGGTTTTGTTTGGTTTTTTTCCATAATCAGGACAGGACAGAAGCTTTTTAGTTTTGCTAATCTGTTTACAGCTTGCTGTCCTTTCTATGGAGAATGAAGCATGGGAGAGAAATGCAAAATGTTCATTTAGTATGAACATAGTTTAAAAGACTGTACACTTCTGTAAAGTCCTTGTTGTCCAGGACAAGCTGTCATTGGAGTCACTTTCAAGAAAAGTGATCTTTTTGAATTGATTATTAGTACAGAGCAGTTGTTCTGGCATATTCTGTACTGTTCTGAAGTACACTTCTTGTCTGAAAATAAAGTAGCTGATTTTGTACAATGTCTTCTTTGTTCAGAATCATACCTGAATGGTAAATGATTTCTCACTGACCTCTGGGGTTTTTTTGTAAACCAACAAAAAAAAAAATTAAGTTAAACAACTGCTTTGTTCTTCAGAATTGAGACCTAATTTGCCAAAAATTGTGAGAATTAAGATTGCAGGTAGCAGCTTTTTGTATATGCAGCTGAACAGGTGAATGGGATACACTGAATGTATAACTAATGAAGCAGAATAACCTTTGGATTTTGGTAAATACTTTTGTTTACACATTAGAAGTACAAAGAGCGCACGTGGAATTTTGAGAAGGTGCTCTGTAGTTTCACAATGCTGCTTTTTGTTACTTTTCAGCATGAACATTGATTGAAGTGTTGCAAGTAAGCATTTGGCAAGCACCTTGTACATTTTTTCTGAAGCTGAGATGATTTGGTGTTTTCATGTGTTTCTCCAGTTGAGTACAGATGTCGTGGGAATTGATACATGCAAAAGGACAGATACTTTAAAATGTTTTAAAGCTGTTCTCTCTTAAAGACACTGGAAGTCCAGTTAGTTTTCCTTCTGTAGAGAAGACTACTTGGTTCATCTCTAAGGATAATGTCTGGGTTACAAAGTAGAGCAGCATTTTCTCTGAGGTATATGGGAGGCTTTCACATATTTGTTTTGGGGTTTTAGGATTGCATAGATTTTAAAAATGCTTCTTTTCTTTTTGTAGGAATAGATTTGGCTTTTATTGAAAATGGCTACATTTACCACACAGAATATGACACATCAGACAGAATTTTGACAGATTCCATTCAGAGAGCAGGTTGGTATTTTAAGGATTCAGTAATTTACTAAAGAGTAGTATTGTAGTTGCTTTTTCATTTTGCTGTAAGACTGCTGTAGTATAAATTAATAATTTTAATTACACATTTGTACATGTTGGTCGTGTTCTCAAGAACAAAGAATTAACTGAATACATACCTTTTAAATAAAAAGGAAATATATTTGGTCAACTTGGGAAGATAAACTTTATCAGCATCCAGTGATGTTAATTAGATTCCAGAGTTGCTTTCAAATCAAAGTTATTGTCTCTCCATTGATGCCTGATTGTTCAGCATTCTGTGTTCCTTTTATCTCACTAAAACCCATTACTGGTTAATGTTTCTCATCAGAAGCTTTTGAGTAGGTTAGTGGAGTAGAGACTGATCTGCCAACAGAGGTTTTTGTATGAGAATGGACCTCAGTCAAACTTACTTGGTAGCACACAGACTGGGTAAACAGGATTTATTTTCTACAACCTGACAGTTTGTGCTAGTAGCAGGCTGTCTGACAGAATGCAGTAAAGAAAAAGACAAAGACCATTAATTTCCCAGGAAAAGCTAGCATAATCCTAAATGCCTCCAGGATTTTGACTATTCACTCTTCAAGTTTATACAGAAGCCAGCTTAGATGGGCCAGCATGAAATAAGGGTTTTAAACACTTCCTTGCACCAATTTAGCTGCAGGACAGAAAGTAACACTTTAAAATTTCTGTTGGAAAGATGATTTTAGTGGTCATGATGGTTTTATGTAGAACTTGTCCCACTAAATATATCACAGATTAAAAAAAAAAAATTACTTTACAGCCAGTAAGCACTTCTAATGGTCTAGTAAAAGCAAAATGAAAGTTGATAATGATTGTTCTCCTTTGGTTACCTGTGTTTTGGCTGTACTTTGTGAAAGGAAAAGGTGATTGGTGCCTGGAGACTACAGAGTAAAGTAGTGGTCTTGTCTTCATGGTCATGTAGGGAAGGAAAGGCAAGTAATTCAGAGTCACAGAAACCTGGAGGGGTCACTTATTGGTGAGGAGAAGAGGATGAAGATTAGGAAATTATAAACTCTTCTATGGGCTAGCCTTCAAATCCAGTGCTAAATATCAAAAGTGAAGTGGAGTTTATGGGCTGAAAGCCTGACTGTTGCCTTCACTGCGCTGGTATCTAAGCACATGAGACTTCCCAAGTATACTTATTTTGACAGCTGGCTAGAATAACTCCTGAAAATACTATTCTGTGTGTACTGTCAAATATCCTTTTGAGTATAATAATTTCTGTATTCGTGTCTTCGTTGAGGATATTTCTATACAATATTTCAGAATGGTTATGTTAAAAATGCTGTGTGGTAATTTATTAACCTTGATATAATTATATGATGTGTCTGCTCTTTTAATAGGTGACAATATTTTAGCTGTCCTAAAATACCTAGCTACATCAGAAAAGTTGGCTAAATCTTTTGAGTATCGACATGGAAATGTTGTGTTCTTTGATATACTTGGTTTATTTGTCCTGGCTTATCCTGCTCGTGTTGGCACAATTATGAACTATATTACAGCAGCAATTGCTTTTTTTTATTTAAGCAAAAAAGTATTACAGCCAAAACCCAGAGGTAAGTCTAGGTAATTTTTTTTTTGTTGTTGTTGTTGTTGTTGTTGTTGGTTTGTTTTTTTGGTTTGGTTTGGTTTTGGTTTTTTTTTTTTTTTTTTTTTTGTTGGTTGGTTTTTTTTTTTTTTTTTTTTTTGTTGGTTGGTTGGTTTTTTTAATTGCATTACTCTTTAACAAATAGCAATTATTAGATGCAGAATTGTAGGTGAAAAAGTGTTCAGGCCATTACAGCATCTGGTCAGTTGAACTTCAGAAATTAATTGTAGATGTGCGGCATGCCATAGGAGTTGTTTTGTGTTTAAATCTTGCATCTGAGTATTAATGATGGTGGAAGAATATGATAGGCCTAGATATCTAGCATTTATGAATCATGATTTTGTCTCTTATCAATTCACGAAGATTAAAATTAAATCTTTTAAAGATCTGGAAATAGGAAAAAATTGGCGAGTGTCCATATAATTTTTTTATTTTGTTAATTTACATATGGTGTCAGAACAGTGTTTCTTCAACACCTGTCTATAGGCAGGACCAAGTAAGAAAAAAAAAAAGGGAAAATAACAGCAAAGCTTAATAGTGTAAACCAACTTAAATCTAATTAGACCTTCTTAGTAAATGTAGGAACATGCCTTTTTAAAAGAAAAAAGGCTTAAGAAAACACACTCATCTCCTCCTCAAAATTCAGAAAACATTTTTGGAGTAAGAAAATGTTATGAGAAAAACAACTCTTTTTTTTTTTTTTTTTTTTTTTTGGGGGAAATGAGGAGGGTGGCTTGGGTTTTTTTGATGGTTTGGTTTTGTATTTTTGGGGGGGAGAGTTTTTATTTTGGTTTGGAGTTTTTGTGGTTGTTTTTTGTTGGGTTTCTTGTTGGGTTTTTTTGTATACTTCAAAGTGGAACCGTGGCTCCACTGGCCCCCAAGTAACATCTTTGCTATCAAGAAAGCTGTAATCTGCAAAATACACCCAGTATTCTGGGAATAAACATTGCAGCAGGGATATGTGCAAATAAACATTCAGAGAATTAGGCTAAGTGATGCAGACTATGCTGTTAAGATATCTTCACGGGGGATCCCTTTATTTTGGTCATTAAAGTAGTTACACTATGGGGTAATTAAAATTTGGATTATAATCTCCAGTAGAATACAAAGTGTTGAATGAAGTTGCTTTTTTCTTCTTCATAGCTGTTCATAACCTGAAGAAATTACTGACTGCATTCAGCTTAACCCTGATGAGCTGGGTGTGCACACTGGTGGCAGTCCTCATGGTGGCAATGTTTGTCTCCATCATTGGACGGGCTCTTTCTTGGTACACCCATTTCTATGTTTCTGTGTCTCTCTATGGCACTGCAGCTGCAGCTCAGCTCATTTTTGTGCATGTGCTAGCCAAGAAGTTCTTCTACAAGGTAGGCAAGGCTTTGTTGTTATTGTTAAAGGGCAATGAGGTGTTTAATCTGCGGAATACCTACCTTTTGAGCTGCTTAAAAAAAAAGACAAAACGTTTTTAGTATTTAAAGTGTCACTGTAAAAAATTGCTTCATCTAAACATAGGGATTGTTCTGCTAAATCAGAGAGGTAAGAGCTATGTAATTTAAGGCAGCTTTGACCTTTAGAATATGTGCCAGAAAAAAGGCAGGAGCCTTTGTAACTTAGATCACAACAACCCTAGGCAGTGCCACAGGCTGGGGCAGAGTGGCTGCAAAGCTGCCCACAGGAAAAGGAGCTGGGGGTGCTGGTGAGAGCAGCTGAACATGAGCCAGCAGTGCCCAGGTGGCCAAGAAGGCCAATGGCATCCTGGCCTGTACCAGCAACAGTGTGGCCAGCAGGAGCAGGGCAGGGATTGTCCCTGTGTATTCAACACTGGTGAGGTCACACCTCAAATCCTGTGTTCAGTTTTGGGCCCCTCACTCCAAGAAAGTAATTTTGGTGCTGGAACGGGTCCAGAGAAGGGCAGTGGAGCACAAGTCCTGTAAGGAGCAGTTGAGGGAGCTGGAGTTGTTCAGGCTGGAGAAAAGGAAGCTCAGGGGGGATCTTATCACCCTCTGCAACTGCCTGAAAGGAGGGCATAGCCAGGTGGGGTTTGGCCTCTTCTCCCAGACAACCAGCAACAGGACAAGAGGAAATGTCAAGTTATGCCAGGGAAGGTTCAGATTAGATATTAAGAGACGTTTCTTTGTGGAAAGGATTTTCAAGCTCTGAAACAGACTGCCCAGGGAAAGGGTTGGGTCACTATCCCTGGAGGTATTTAATAGGTGTCTAGATGTGGCACTTAGGGACATGGTTTACCAGTGGCCTTGGCAGTGCAAGGCTTAGATCAAATGCTCTCAAAGGTATTTTCCAACCTAAAAAATTCTGTGATTATTCTGATTTGTAGTTGTTTTGACCACAGCTGGAGATCGAACAGAGCTCTTGGTTGTCTGTCTGTGTTCTTCTCTGTGATAGCTAAAAGTAGTTTAGGCCCTTGCAAAGCTCAGTGAGGATTTGATGTTTTACTTTTCCATTGCTGTCATTTGTCATGATTACTGTCTGTCTACCTGTTTTGCTTAGCATTCTTTTTTATGGACTAACCAGTGTGATTTAACTTGTGTAATGATTTCCTAATTATAGATTATAACAGTCCCATATGGTTTTGTGTTAAATGTGAATCGTCTTGAGGTATCTGATAGATGACACTCTTCCAAGGCAGAGGTTGACTACTCAGGCCTGCTAGGTTGAGGTTTTAGGTGCAGTAATATTTAGTCATTCAGCTTGCTGTTAATTATGCCATCTTAGCCGTTTGGGTGGGTTTTAGACAAGGAAGTTTAGGAAGCCTTAATTGTCATCCAAATACAAATGTTTGAAAAAGTTTTAAGAACTTCATGCCATTTGATTGTATGAAAAGTTCTGAGTGGATCCATCATGTCTTTCTCTGGAACTGGGGTTTTAAAAATTTTTTGGGAAGGGGAGTGTTAAGTGATACACATTAATGTGTATATATTACATGTATATATTATACATGTATTTTTACCAAATACATGTATTTAGTGTTTTCCCTTTGTGGAAAAGATGAGCCATTTATAAAATAGATGCAATGTTACCATTTTCCAGTTTTCTGGATGAGCTGGCTCTGATTTTCATTAGCTGTTAAGATATTTCAGGCTCTAGATCTACTTCATGCCTACTGGTAATTGCCTAATCATCAATGCAATCTGATGATTGCCTAATCATCAGATCAACCATCTGAAAATCAGAAGTGTTGCATGCTGTAGCTTGCACCCCACTGTACAGTTAATGTTGCTTCTATGACTTGCATTTGACTTAAAAGTTGCATAAAAATTTTGGAAGCCAGTCTCTTCCTTGGCTATCAGAGGCAGTGCCTATTGATGGCTCAACAGGTTGTGAGTTGATAAGCTTTATGTTTTGAAATAGGTTTGGCAACTTGTATGTTTCTTCACTCTCCTCTTTTTTTTCCTTCTTAGCCTGAAACTGAAGTAGGTGCTTTCTGATAACCATTGTTCATGCAAGCTCTCCCTCGTGCTACTAGCAGGATTTGCAGTTAGGAATCGTGAACTGCAAACACTGCAGGATTGCCCATGTAACTTAAAAAAAACCCCAAACCCAAAGCAAATAATATTTTTGATGGTTAAATTTCTTCTTCCCCACCCCTGAAACACAACTGCTGTCTCACCTATGATGTCTTTTTTTCAAAACAAGTAACATATTTTAATAAATAGACTTCTGAAGTGACAGCTTGTGGCATGATCTAAAAAGGCACCAGTATAATATTTGTGCACTAGTAACAGTGCTTGTGTATGAAGTCAGTTAGCAGCTGTCCAAAAACAAGCTTACATTCTCAGGAGGTCCAGATAATTTTTTCACCTGTAAGTATTATGTAGTTTTTTAATATGCTGTGTTATTTTTTTTTTTTTAAAGGGCCTTCTTTGCCTGAAACACTAGCCTTGTGTATTCTTTGTATTGTCATTTGTACATTCTCTTCCTCCCTCTTCCCCAGCCTGTGTAATCTCTTTTTTAAGTTATGTCAGCAGATTTAGAAAACTAATAAAAAAGATATACTGTCATGGATAATTCTGTACGATAAGAGGATGGTGAGATGATGCTTGTCAAAATTGTTTTGCCCAAGGAAAACAATTATATACAAAGAATGTGGATTTTTCTATGTGTTCTCATGAGATGAGATCTAAGGAATGTGCACAGTAATGAAAAGTATTTACTTATTTTTGTTACAGAATGTGAATGAGCAGTACCTGGGAGATGTTTTCTTTGATGCCTCATTGATGATTTGGTCAATAGCATTGGCTGTGATGACTCAGATGGGCCTTTGTTCAGCATTCATTTGTACATTATGGGTAGCATTTCCTTTACTCACTAAGCTGATGATCCACAAGGAATTCAGCCAAAAAGGTATGGGTTTTGAGGGGCAGATAGTGTGTTTCTAAACTTGTACCCCTACTCTTATTTAAGCAAAAGAAATTTCAGACATTGAGTAGTCAAATTAACTAAGTCACATTTTTGTAATGAAAAAAAGTGTTGTTGAGCTAAAGACAGTTTGAAAGTATGAGAAGCTTTAAAAAAATACACTGAAAAACATCCCATGTCTCAGGCTAAAAGAACAGTATATGAGCATATTAGTAAGTGATCAGAATTTTGATGAATAGTAAAGGTTCATAAAAATATTGTAATATTTAAATGATGCTTGGGACAGAAAACGTGTTTGAATTTTTTTGTACCACAAGATTAATTTTGTGGTGGTTTTGAAAATTACACTGGTGTTTGCTGTGCAAAATGAGGTCTCCTTTCCATATCCATGTCAGGGATGAGGACCAGTATTGTGAATTGGGATGAGCAGCAGTATATCCTTGTGAATATGCCAGTAAAGCTGTGTGTTTATGTCCTTTTAAGCTTCTACTTTTTTGTCTTGTATTTTTTCCTGTTTTGTATAGGTGCCACAATAAAGTTTATTGTGATGTACATGCTGGGGATGTTCGTTCCCTATCTGTATATGCTGTATCTTAGTTGGACTGTGTTTGAAATGTTTACACCTGTCATGGGACGAAGTGGTTCAGAAATTCCACCAGATATGGTGTTGGCAGGATTTATTGTGATCTTCACTATGATCCTGTCTTCCTATTTTGTAAGTAGAATTTGTAAATGTTGTTTAAAACGCTTAAGCTTTCTCTATAGTTTAGAATAAGATGGGTTTTATAATTAACACTGGAAATTAGTGAAAATTTGAAGTGGAATTTGAAATGGAAGTTAATGAAAATGTCTTAAGCATGACAGGAAAGTTCTAGAACATGTGTCAAAGATTGCACACTGTGTTAGTCAAAAAAAGTAATTGAAGCAGAGCTTATATTGCTCTATGATGATGTTGTAAAGACGGATGTAAAATACGAAATGTAATGCTGAATTTTGAGCAGAAGATTCATTTTAGGTGTAATATATGACTGAATAATACATGTACAAACTTCAAAAAGAATACTCAGATTTGTAGGCCTTTTCTGCTGCCATAGAACCTGGAAAGATTCTGTTGGGTTGTTGTTTTTTTTTTTTGGCAGATGTTTTAAAAACAGGAAAGTTTTGAAAATTCCAGGAAGTACTCACTTTATTCCTTTTTATAAAATGAATCATCTTAAAAATACTAGTTTTAAATACTGAGATTAAAAAGAAGTGTCTTGTATGAGTGGTACTTGCAATTATGTCTTTTTAATGTACTTTCAGTTCCATAATTGAATTTTAGAATTATACAAGTAGTGTCTTACATCTAGGTGTTGCTGTTTTATAACTGGACTGTTTTTTTATTCTCTAGATTAACTTCATTTACCTTGTCAAAAGTACAAAAACGACGCTAGTAACTTTAACTACTGTGTTTGTAGTCACTCTGATTCTCGTTTGTAGTGGAATCTTCTTTCCTTATAGTTCTGATGCAGCTAATCCAAAGCCTAAGCGAGTCTTTCTCCAGGTAAGAAAAGCTTTGTTTGTTGTAGTGCCTCTTTTAGTTCAAGAGTGTTTGGTTTTTTCAAGGCTTAATATCCCCGTTCTTTCTTGGTTTAAAACATCTAATGATTATTCCTGGATTTGAAACAATTGCTAATGTTTCCCTTGTTCACTCTCGGTGTTCAGCTCATCTGTGTCAGAAGACCAGGCTGTTTTAGGGGGTTTTAAATGGGTGAATTGTGTAAACAGTGGTAATTTAAAAAGTAAATGTGGTTTGAGGTGGACTTAAACAGTCATCATCTGATGGTGTTTTTATGGTATGTTTCTTATCTGAGTAATTCTTGCATTTATATTCATAAATCCTCGGATATGTGTTCAGTGCTGAAAGGTCTACTGAAAGTGCAGTAGACCCTATGGATTCACATGGAGGATATTTCAGAATCACCTCTGACTCTTGAAAACTCCAGAGGCTCCATTATCTTTTTGTGTTTGTTGTTTTTTTTCCTTCTAGCATACGAGCAGAAGATTTCATGATCTAGATGGAAATGTGGTTAAAAGTGACTCTGGTATATGGATTAATGGGTTTGATTATAATGGAATATCTCACATAACTCCCCATGTACCTGAAATCAATGACACCATTAGAACTCCGTGCGAGGAGCAGGCTCCCTTCTGTGGCCTTCCTTGGATTCTGCCAGTGCATTTCATGTTCCGGTTCGTGTGAACTCTGCTTCACTTGAGCATTTTACTGCAAAGCACAGGGGTCATTTATGCAGTTTCACTTATACAAGGGAAGAAAAACTAAGGATAATCTTGGTCTAAAAGTAAATAATCCTTCCTCTTCAGAAGACAAGCTTCTGCCTAGGTGCTGTGTCTTCTGCCATGGGTCTGCTGCAGGAGCCGTAGAAGTTGATGTGTGGGAAATTAGATAAAAGCACCAGTGGAGAAAAAGGTGAAGGGGAGCCTCCTAAAGGGCAGTTCAGAGTAGGGGGATATATGTCTTCTGCCTTCTTTCCTTCCTGCACTGCAGCTGACAGCAGAGGATGTCTAGAGTAGCAGGTCTCCACAGAAGGAAACCAGCTGCTGTGGCTATTTCTCACACCTCAAGAAACTTGAGAGCAAAAGTTTAGCTGTTTGAAGTTGAAAATATTCTCACTCATCTGTCATAAGGCAGATGAAGGTAATGAATTGATACATTGGTGACTATTTTTCTACTAATAAGCCCTTTAAATATTTGTCACAAGCTGATTTTACCTGCCATCTGCTAGAATCAACACCTTTTGAATATTTCATGTAGTAGCAGCACAGTCAGGTATACTATGGAGAAACTTCTTGTCTTCTGATGTTTAGTACCTCAGGGTGTTGCATCGAGAATAACTTGAAACTTTTTTTTCTCCACAGGAAAAACTGGTATCTTCCTGCTCCAGAAGTTTTGCCAAGAAGCCCCATTCAGTTTAAACTTCTGTCCAAGAAGCTGATGCCCTGGAACTCTGTGAGGTTAAGCTTTGAAGTATCTGGTGAGTGAAGCTTCTGGTTTATGATTTGTGTTTATTTTTATGCTCATAATAAATCAGGCTTTGACTCCAGTACTGCAGGTTCTAGTGCCGTTCCCAAGATAGTGAGCTTTCTGAGATTAGCATGAATTAATTCAGTTTCATAGCACACTAGAAGCTGTGAGTAGTGTCTTGTAGTTCTTGTTTCTGGGGCTGGTAATGTCATCTGTCTTGAGTAAGTCTCGATTGTTTTACAGCAGGTCCTTTCTAAACCGGATCTTGTAGCATTTTGTATGTTAGTATGTATAAGACTTTTTAATACTTATTGTTATAAAATGTTCTGTATTCCTCTGTTACGTCATCATCTCACTTATCTCAGTGCTTAGAAAAAACTGAAGCATCTTCTGTAAAGACGACATTTCTGTCATGCTTTGGAAGACATGAATAGTAGTTCAAGGATGCTGTGCTGTTCCGTGGGAGAGCAGGTGGTTACTCTGCCTCTGCCTGTTGATACATGTGGACACATCTCTGTCCCTGCAGGCCCGAGCCACATGTCCCTGTACGTGCGGCCGCACGCGGGCTCGGCGCTGTCCCGCTGGTCCCTCGGGGATGGAATGCCAGTCGCCAGCCTAGGGGGAGACTACTTTGTGTTCTACTCCCGCGGGCTGCGTGCAGCTCCCTGGCACTTCTGGGTGGAACTGACGGTGAGTGTGGCACCACTGGAACCCTGGTGATGCCTTGGTCCACCCTCTTCCCACCATGGCTGCATTACTTTGTGAAAAGCATCACAGTAATTTCCTAATTCTTTGCTTTATTTGGTAGATCTTAATTCTAGTATCCCTCTTTTGATACGGCAGCTTTATAGGTCAGCTCCCATGAATTTTCTATGAGTAGTCTACCAACTTGACAAACAGCCAATGGAAAAATATATTTCTTGTCTGCATGGTCTTTGATCATAAGTTTTGCTTTCTCTGATCTTAACGTCACAGTTCTTGAAATTTTGCCTTTACTACTTTTATTTCAGAGTTGATTTTGATTATTTTGAGTAGTCCTCTTTCCCTTTCTTTTCTCTTGTTTGCTTGGTTTTGGGAAGTTATAGAACCCTTGGTGGAAAATGTACCTGTCTTGAAGCTGAAGAGAGTTGTAAAAGCTTTGTTTTCTAAATTTTCTTTTACATTATTTTCAGCTGGAAGCAAGGCTTCCAGCCTTCCTGTTTCAGTGGGATTTATGATCTGCCTCCCCACTCTTCCAACTTGCCAATTTTTTGCAGACCTGTATGTTTTTACTATAGGTTTAACAGTGTCTTATCCATCGTGTAAATATTACAGGTATCTTCGAAAATTCAGAAAGTACATTTTTCCTTCCTGCACCAGGCAGACTAAACAGAAATAATCCTCAAAGGTACTCAGTAAGGCAGACTGTAGTCTCAAGTGTGACAAGCCTTGCAAGTCTGATAGAGGTAAAGCTAGGCAGAAGGGGCTGTATATCCTCAGGATTTGCCATAGAAGGATCAGTGTAAATACTGTGTTGGAGTCCATATCTTGATTTGTCAGCAAAACAGACAAACACAAACATTGAAGTTGGAGCATGTGGAAGCTGTGTAACATGTCAGAGGCACTGTGATCTAAACAGCTGGTTGCCTGTTCATTTCAAATTGAACTCCTCATGACATGTTGAAGATAGGAAGTGTTTTAACAAAGAGGACAAAGAACTGCAGGATGGATTTTGTTGCATAGATACTGTCTGTAGAAAAGTGCATCTGAATTGATCCCATGTTGAAAAGTCATGAACAATCATAAAGACTGTGTTGTCCTTTTCTCACTTTCAGGCCCCAGAGAAGCACTCAGATGGAATAGTCTCCCTTGCCATAGCAGCACATTACTTTTTTGGAGAAGATCAAAAGTCACCTCAACTCAATGCCTTACTGGAGAGGTTTCCAAACTGGACATTTTCTTCTGGCTGGTCCTGTACCTATGACCTTTTTGTCTTTTAATTTTGACAGCAATGCTGCAGGGCTAATAGGGTTATCCCTGATGCAGCATGCTCTTGTGGCAAGCACTTTCTAACAAGATGCCAGAGACTTCAGCAAGAATTTAAAATATTTCAGCAAAAGGTGTTTCTTTGGCAGTTTGACTATTTAAAGACTACTGCTATCTTGGGGATATAATTATACTTTTTTGAATGCAGTTCACCTTGGCTCTTCCACTGAAGTGGCAGTTTGGCTAGTGGGTTTCTTCAAATGAAAACTGCCCTTGACAAGGTAATATTAGCATAATAAATGGTGGCAATTGTAATGGAAGGGCTTCATGGAATTATTTTGATACTATGTAAACTAAAACCCGTACTTCACTGATCCATGGAGTATCACCTACCAATCCTCTCCGTCCTGTTCAAGTCTGATCTCCAGCTAGAAGGTGTTTGTTCCTGTGGGAGCAGGGCAGAGGTGGCAAAGTCCTGAGAATTACTTTTGTCACTGGATGAAGTCAGTGGATGAAAGCTGTGGTACTCATGTAAGTTTCGTTGAGTCCTTGGCAAATGCACAATGCAGATCAATCAATATTACGGTGGGATGTGGTAATTGTTTATCCAAATTGTATGTTTATGTTAAAAAACTTAGTTCTACCCCTTTTCCTGTCTCTTTGATGTTCCAGCATGAGTGGCTAAGTTCAACCTAACTACCATCTTGTAGTTTTGTTCCTGTTGGGATCTTTCACTATGAGCACATGAGCATGTGACTTGCTCTCTCATATGTAAGAGTGCTAAGTCCACACTCCATTAAATGGATATCTTATAATTAATCTACTCTAAATTTTAAGTTACCTTCCAATTTATTAGAATTGGCTAATTTTGGTATCTCCTCTGGAGAAACTTTTGGTAGTGTGTCAGTATTGCACTTGCTAATACATTATACTGATTCTTAAAAGGTATCTAAGGTTTCCTTTCCTTAAGGAAAAGCACCTAAAAGAGTAATCTTGAAAAGATGTCTAATATTCTGGATTGCTCTTATTTTATTTTCACAGGAGGGATTTTATAAATGACTGTGTTTTAGAGTATTTTCCAATTTTAATTGACAAGCTTTGAAATCAGAAGCTACTGACCTCTTTTTTTATACTTCCCAGGTTTTTGGGGTTTTTTAGTGCAGTGGTTAATAGTTAAGGGTAATTTTTGAAATTCAAAAAACTTGGTGTATCTGAAGGAACTTCAGGTTTTTTTCCAAATTATATATAAAAGATTTGGCTATATCAATACCATGCTACAAATGTAAATGGTTTTTTTTTTTAATGTCATGAGTATTGTCTAATGTCATACAGAGCAAATTTGTGCAGGCATCATCATTTCGAGTAGAAACATGCTAGTACTGGTAAGTTTGCAGAGCACATGAAAGAAAATTGTGTGACAGTTAATTTCTGTGAACTGTGATGGATAACAACTCTCCAGTCAGGTACTTTTCCTTTGGATTGTTCTATAGTTGTGTGTAATAGTGGAAAGAACTAGTGTCATTGGTTGCTAGGGACATTAACAAAGATTGTCAGCTCACTCATGGACTGGGGTAAGAGGTTTAATTACTGTAATCACAATGAACTGGCCATCAGTATCTTAAAACCTGTGGTTTATACATTAATGTGCATTAATCATCACTCAGCTGATTGTATCTGATTTGAAAGTACAATCCCTATATTATTTAAAAGTGCTATTAGTGATTTGAAAATCAGAGTTATGAACTAAAACTCCTGTGTCTTGAATCTCAATGAATGTGTTGTACTGTACTCTAGCTGATGCACAGCTAGTTAACTAAAGCTGCACTGATATTTACCATCTTCCTCAGTTTTGATTTTTGTGTTTTGCTTATGATTTAAAGCTTTAGAAGTGCTGTGTGAAGAATTCATACTGGGAGCCAAAAATATAAAAATGCCAGTTGGCAATTTCTGAAACTTTCAAGTGAAGCAATAACTTCTGCTGTCTCAGGATTTAATCCTTGTTAAATAATTTTATTATGAGATATGTCTGGTTTGTTGCAAATTTCTGTCTTTGTAAATAAAAGCAAAACTTGATTGGTGACACTTGATTTTTAGCATGATTAAAGGCTGTATATTTGAGTTTTCATTCACTGCAGTAATGTTTTACTTGAGCTTGAAGTAGAAATACTTCTAAGAGGTGCTTAGTTAGAGCTGTGTGGAGGATAAGGTTGGCCAGAGAATGCAAAAATCGTCTTAATGAAGAAGAGTTAAAATGGGAATTCTGGCTGGTTTCCTGGAGAGGAAGGTGGTTTTTGAAAACGATGTGATACAGAGGAGTCGCTGGTAGCCAAGCTAAGTACTCTTTGCAAAACTGATGGTTGGGACCAGTTTTATTGTTAATCTAAAACAAAAAAACAGGATGGAAAAATTCACTGTTTGTGTCCATCTGCTTCCCTATTCAAGTCTAAGCAGATGAGTGTTCTGCTACTGTGGGTTACTATTTGTCCCAAAAAAGCATTGTGTGATTTACTCATTGAAGTGTATGAAAATGCAAGCAGCTGGTAGCTTTAAGGATACAAGGGCACAGACTAGAAACATTATTTATTCTTAGCAGAAACATTAAACAGTTGGTTAGAATCACCTATGCTAACCTGAAACAATTTACATCCACAGCATTTTCTAAATTGCTTTCTTCTGTTTTTCCCTTGTTTTGATGGCCTTGAGAATCTATTATGTTTTCTATTAAAATACATATTTCTGAAGCTGAGTACTAAGCACTTTATCAATTTAAGCAAAGGAGGCCTCTACATGTTGTTGTTATACAATCTAGTGCATCCTTATAGTGTGTCACCATACCTTCAAGATTGTCTGTCAAGTAGAAGCATGCATTTGAAGAAGGAAAAGTATTGGGATAGGTGCAATGAACAGGAAAATTTCAGCTATCATACACAAACTGTTGAGCTGAGTGGGGCTGTTTTGTGCTAGTAAGACCTGTCTTTAATGTCTGTCAGTCTGTTGGATTGCAGTTCTCCTGGAGAAACACTAATCAAATAGACAAGATCTAACAAGTCTATACAGAGGTAGTTGTAGCAGGTGGGACATAGCTGAGGAACAGTTTGTCTGCATGGCAAAGCTGTTCCATACTGTTCTCCCTTGAGGACTAAACATAATCTGACTTGTGATAATTGTCTGCAAGGGCCCTGCAGGATGACCCGTTTTAGAACTTGGTATGTGGTCTTGGTGGAGAATGGTCGGAAGACATGCGAAATCAGTAAACCTGTGTTCTGTGGTTAGTGTCAATTTATGTAACTGTGGCTTCCATTTTTAGGACAGAGCATTCATTCTCAACTTTCATGAAAATCCCTTTCAGTTGGGAATAAATTTATCCTAGAAATTAGCCAGACTCTCCTCTTCACTGTGGAAGAGGTTCTGTTGGGCTACAACTCTTCATGGTTCTGTCAAAGCTGTTGGGTGCAGCTTGAGAACATGCTAAGCATTGAAGCAGAGTCTTGAGCAGGAACTAACAAGCCAGTTTAGGAAGATCTGTATTTCAAGCAGGATCAGTCAAGCATCAGTGTTCCTTAGCAAACATTTTTTTTAAAAAAATCAGTTTCAGAAAGGTGAAAGAATCAGTCTTAAAAACTAGCAGTAATTAAAAAGGAATAGTTCTTTCAGTCTGTTCTGAGAATGGAAGTTTCAAAGCTAGTAAGTGCACAGGTGAATTAAGTAACCATCTTAGAAAGCTGCCCTTGCAGAGTTTATTTGGAGATACTGTTTTCAAGGGAGGAGGTGGTGGTTTGTCCTGTTTGGGTGGTTTTGGTTCGTTTTGTTTCGAGGTTTTTGTTTTGTATTGTTGGGTGGTTTCTTGTTTTATTCTTTTGTATTTGTTGGGGTTTTTTG
The DNA here is from genome assembly GCA_013400575.1 of Peucedramus taeniatus. NCBI lineage: Eukaryota > Metazoa > Chordata > Aves > Passeriformes > Fringillidae > Peucedramus > Peucedramus taeniatus. Next base: position 34,969 of record WBNO01010673.1, read on the forward strand.
GGGGTTTGGAGTTTTTTTGGATAGGAAACAGTAACTTGAAAAAAGTAAGGAAAGAGTAGTTAAGTGCCTTGTGTCTGCTGTGTAGTAGCTTTAGGCTCCAACTGTGGACTCCTAAAGTCTTCTCTCAGCGCTCTCTGATTAAGTAAGCCCAAGGAGTTTCCTATTTCAGGGGCCACATGATAAATAGCACACTCAGCAAGTTTTTCTCTCTCTCTTCTCTGCTTAAACGCTGGGATGACTTAGACCGCTTACCCTATGCTGCCATTCCTGTCACTGCCTACTAGAGTATTTCAACAGTGTTCAGCTCTAGGATAGGAGAGGAAGCTGAAACACTAAGTTGTGTCTGTTGCCTTCATGTTTCTCCTTACGTGTGGGAAATCTCTCTGCCAGTTGAAGCCAGCTTACCACCCTCAGCAAGTTTTACCCATCATCTTTTATAATATCATTATAGCCATAGACAACTTCTCCCCTCTGTTTATTATGAAAAGAACCTCCTTTATACAGGTTCTAGCTAGATTATGAATTCAGGTATTTCTGCTTACTCAACAGTGGGTCTCAAACCTGTAGCTTAGAGACATTTTGGCTCTAAAACCATTTGAACTGGTTTCTTTGACCAAAAACAGGCAGAGGAAAAATTAGCTTGCTTGGGTTGACAGAAGTGATTGTGAAAAATTACCTTCAGAAATGCAACTTGATTGAAGCAGTTTTGCAAGTATACCCAGTGTGAAAGGATCTAATAGCAAGGAATATTGAGTATTGTTGCTGTTTTTCTGAGGCAGTTAGTTTTGAAGAGGATGAGAAACAGATCAAGAAAGCTTGATGATATGCAAATTGTTGTGACATCAGCCAGTTTTATGTGAGCCGGATACGCAAAGTGAAAAGTGTTGACATGCTGGAATTCTATAAAAATACGTTTATCCTCAACTGGTTAAGTGGCCCGTTTTTCCTATCTTTAGTTAAATAGTGCACATTTGCAGATGAATGAAGTAATGGCTCCTTTTGGGGGTCCTGTTTGGCTAGCTCCAGACCCCCTAAGGCTCTGTTACCTCGTGAACAAAAACAAAAGACTCGAGCTGCTCTTTCCTCGAAACCAAAAAATCCTACAGCTTTATTGTAGAGTCACTCCAGGGGGTCCAAGAAGGTGAGAAAAAAAGGTGAGCCAGCCGGCCCCGGGGGTTTTAAACCCTGGGGAAGGGAGCTGGAAGAAGGGACTACAGCCAATGGGTACAAATGTGGGGCAGAGATAACCTGGGACAGGACCACCACCACGGGATATTGGGGTGAGGGGTGTGTGAGGGAAAAACCATGTGATAAGAGAGGGAAATCAAACATACTATTCAGTGCAAATTCCCAATCACCCAGTGCAAAACAACAACTAAATAAACTATTTGGTGCAACACTACAGATGAATAGACCTTTTCTTTAGCCTTGGCTATCTGGTCAGTACCTACCAAACTGTGACACCCTCCCCTCAGCAGACCAGGTGGAGAAAATAGGATGAGAAGATTCATGGGTTGAGACAGGGACATTGGTACCCACAACAGATGAAACAAACTAGACTTGGAAAAATTAATTTATTACCAATTAAAATATGATAACTGAACACTTATTCCAAACCTCCCCTTCCTTCCCAGATTCACTCTTCTGCCTTCTCTCTCACAGTGGTATAGATGAACTGGGGATGGTCAGTTAAGAGGTCATGGTCAGTCTGCAACATTTCCTCTCTGCTGCCTTCGTCTCCTCAATATTGCCCTGCTCCAGCATGGGGTCTACTCCATGGGATAGAGTCTCTCATAAACAGCTTCAAAGTGGATCCTCCTCTTGCTGGGGTGATCCTTCAGGAAGAGACTGTTGCAGCATGGATCCCCGTGGGCCACAGTTCCTGCCTGAAGAGCTCTTGCGTGAGCTCTTTGGGCTGCAGCTTCCTTCAGGGCGCATCCATCCCCCTGCTCAGTGTGGGTGCTCCGGGGCTGCCACTGTGGGTATGTGCTCCAGCGTGCTCCACAGGGGGTTGCAGGTGGAGAGCCTGCTTCCCCATCATCTAAAAGGACTGAGCTGCTGAGCAGTACCACAGCAGTAAGGGGCTCATTAGCAAGACTGTTAGTATATAATTTAATGTGTGTTTACTTGCATAGAGCCACAGGCTCCAGGGAATCTCTGTCCCAGTGTCTGGAATACCTCCTCCTGGTCCTCCATTATGAGCCTGGCTGCCTCCAGGACTCTTCCTCACTCATCTTCCACAGCATTTTTTAATCCTTGTTAAATAAAATACAGAGAGGAGGCACCAGCTTGCATTTGTTGGAACTGGCTCTATTTGGCACAGCCCCCCTTGCTACCACACCCTTGCCACCTAAACCCACTACATCTCTTTTCACAGCAGCAGGTGGATGTAACTTCAAAGACGTACTAATAAGGTAAAGGTTAAATACCTTCATTCTGTAAAAAAGCTGCAGGAGTATAAAAACCAGTCTTCATCAGGTGGTTTCTCTGAGAGCTTTGTCTCTCTAAGATGGCCTGAATGGCTTGAAGTCAAAAATAGTTATTTTTCACAGGAGTAACTTCAAGTAAAGTTGAATACATTTGTCTTTTAATTACAAGTATAACAGCAGTGAAATCAAAATACAAAATTAGCACGTAAAATTTGCATAGAGATAATTACTACTAAAGAAGTACAAACTTCTAAAATTTCACAACTAAAAAGATTTACCTGCTAAACAACAGTAGCACAGTAGTAAGATAGGAATATTAAGAATGTTAATATATCAGTTAATGTATGTTCTACTTGCACAGATCCAAAACCTGAACAGCAGAATGCTGACCAGGATGGGCTTGGCTTACATCATTACCACAGAACCACAGAAAAATATTAACTTGAAGCACAGTTTTTATTTCTTTTAACATAGATTAAGCAGGTTTCTTTATCATAAAAAAGCTTTAAGTATTATCCCCTTAAAACAATAATGAATTTTGACGTCAGGTCACAACAGGCTTGTAGGTATGATAGACATTATCTGTAACCAGTAGCTACAATGCAGAATAAGCTTAATGCTGGGACTCAGTCTGAGTTTCTTTCCTCTAACTTCAGTCTCAAGTTTCAGCTCTTAAAATGAAGTTCAAGTTGCATTCATTAATAGCTCCAGCTTTCCACATAATACTCGCAATTATTGCACTTGTACTGGTTGTATTGGCTTAGTAAAGCCATTCTAAAGCAACAGTTTATTATCTGTACATTTTAAAGCACTTGATCTTATCTACAAAGGAAATAAAGATGATAAAACCACAAGTCATTTAAAACTTAATTGTGAATAGTCTTAATTTCAGAGTTTAAATGGATGTGCATTTAGTAACTACACTAGAAAAGCAACAGATGCTGTAACTACCCTACAATGACTAGTTTGGTCCATGTCATTAATCAAGTGATGTTATAAAAAATAAACTAGTTTATTGTGTATAAAATGAGTAATGTTGAATTTTTGTTCAGATTGCACAGTACAAAGAAGCTAATATCTAAATTAATACTGTTACAGGTAGTTATTACATAGGGACAGCAGCTAGAAAAAATAAGTACCTCAAAGCAACAGACTTCTGCAGCCAGGTTTTCATAACATTGTATGAAAGTTAAATATGTCTTAGTTAGAAGTATGCATACTATAAAATGTTTGAAAAATGTTTAAGTATGAGCTGTTAAACTAGTTTTCCATAGCAAGAGTATATGATTATTTACATTTTAAAAATCCATTTATCAGAAAAGAATTTACAATGAAATAAATAACCTTCAGCAGTCCCTTAACCCAACTACAAGATCTGTTAAGTGGCAGTAAAAAACAGGTAAGCCACCTTGTGTCAGTGTTAGGTCAGTAAAGTATGCCTCATCCAGAAAGAAGTGCAACTCTGCTTTAACTTTACTAGTCATCTAGAAACATGCAAATACACATAGGTACCTCCAAATATGGTACAGTCTTGAGTATTTGTACAAGATTATTCACAAAAACATACAATATATTTTACAGTCCTTTAATACAAAATATCGGTATCAAACCAATCTGAACTGCATTGATCAGACATTTATTAGGCAGGCAAGCTGCAAAGAAAACAGTTTTTATATTTAATCCCCTCTTCGCCTTTTAAACTCAAGCAAGATATAAGTAGTTTATTCAGAATGTGTTGGTGATGCAAAGGTACTGATGCACATTGGCTGAATCTGTCTCCATGTGTGTTCACTCTCCAACACTATTTAAAGTAGCAAAATCTAAAGCTGCAGTCTGGCCATTGCATCAAAAAAGAGTCATGCCTCCTTCTGAAATTATTAGATGAAACTGGTGTTTAGTTATCCCCACTAAAAATTTCAAAGATTGAAATATTAAAAAACCAAACCAAACAAAATTGAAAAAGGAGTTCAAATCCAAAACACAGAAGCAGATCTAAGAGCTGGTTTGCTTCCTTTCACACCTGATGCTTGGGAAGTTGTTCACCTTCCATTTAAGACACAACACAGTCATAACTGCCTTCCTGGAATGAATCCTCATCCTCTGTCTTAGCCTTGTCCTCTTCATGTCTGCTTGCATTGCTGCTGCTAGCATCACTCTGAGGATTAGTGCCATGGCTAGATGATGTCCTGTTTTCCTCAGCTCTTGGGCTCGCTTGTTCAGGAACCTTAGATGGATTCACTGGCTGAAATGCTTCTGGTTGTACTTGCTCTTCTACTATTTCATTTAGTTTCTGGATCTGTGGTTTGATGATACTTAGAAATGGCTTGTACCCAGGGCTAGGAAGAGAATGGGACAGAACACCATGACTGAATTAAAATTAGTACTTGTCATGTGCCTGAAAAGCAGAAATATTTATAAATAAAGAGAAAAGAGCAACCCTAATCAAGCAATAAAAGTTGGAAAGCTGGTTGCTCTGGGTTGGGTTTGGTTGGTTTGTGTTTTGGGGGTTTTTTTCCCAGTTTGATTACAACTCTCTGAAGTGAGGTTTGAGCTAAGACTAACCTAATAACTCCAAGTTAGTTTTTAGGTAACAAAGTGTCTACAGTTCAAATGAATACAAAGGTGGAAAGTAACACTTACCAATCCGTGGACGCCCATTTGTCAACAGCATCCAGGCCAGTCTTGATATTCTGACAGATTTCTCCATCAATATCAGAGGACTGCATGACACTGAAAACCTGGTTGATAACTGAAGATTCTCTGAGAATAAGGCCTATGACAACACACCAATCCAGACATCCTGCTTCCATGAAGATATGTAGCAAGTACCTATATGGAAAAAAAGGCTGTTTATTTTTCTACCCCCAAGACAAAAGTTGCTGTGTACATTGTTTCTTTCTCCAAATGCTGCATGCCAGCAATTCTCAGTCTCAAAGGTGTCATTACTTACCGCAGCTGCACCTGTGACTTGTGTGGGCCTTTACTGGCCAGCTCTAGAGAGAGCTGCTCAAGCTCTGACTGAGTTAAACTTAGACTGGAGAAGTTTTCATCCACCATGGTCCAGTCTCCATCCACCATAGAACTTGTTTCAGTCAGGTCAGTTGCTGAACCAATGCTGCATTCATCACCTATCAAAAACACTCAGAAACATAAGGGAAAAAAGAAACTACTTACTTTAGTAAGATTCAGAAATTCTGAACTACTTCCTATAAAAACTGACAAACAGTAATGCTTTACAGTTCATCACAGTTACTTCAGGCATATTGTCCATCCCACTTCAGCATTCTTCTTGTCCCACTGGATGGCAGAACTATTGTTGCAGGAATGCAATAGTTTTTCTAGCCAGTAAAAATAATTCAGGAAAATTATTATCAGTAAGGGATCCTAGGTATGTGTTGGCAATCATCATAAAAGCACCAATACAGCATCTTGCATACAATCTTCCTAGAATTAAGTCTAGGAAGGGATACAGTCTGTCTAAAATTCTGCTTACTTAACTTTTAATTTTGTTAAAATGAAGTTTCAATATCAAATTATTTTCTTCACTCAAAACCACGAAGATTTCGAATGCTTTGTAATGTAAATATTTATCTGCACAAATTACAAAAAGAAGTATTTCCAGTAAAAACATGAAGAGCACATGCAGTAACAGAATTTTCAAAGGAACAGTAATAACAAGGCTAAAAACATTACAGTGGTGAGTCACAAAGGCACCTACTCTTGAGAACTATTTCCATATTAAAGCAGATGCATCTTTTCTTGGAAAATGTTTAGGAAGTCAAAAAGTTATTTGATCATCTTCTTGTCCATGAGTACCAGTCCTGGATTAGTAATTTGTGAAATTTTTATTAGAATTCAGCTTGCAATGTTTTAAAGGCTATTAATTTAGTTTCTTTAGAAATAAACTGCTTCAAAATGCGTACCAAAGTCCATTGAACTCAAAGGTCTTCATCAAGCTCAGAAAAAACCCCCACATATACTTGTTTATAGAAAGAGCAGTAATGGCAGCAGTAAAATCAGTGCAATGAAAAGAGATACTCATTTTCTTGCAGTCTCCAGATATAAAAAAAAAGAGAAACAGGAGTGAAAATAAAATGAGACCATGCCCAAGCAGACAGAGAGGATCTTCAAATGCTCTGAATCTCACAGAAGGCCCTACAGTTGAAAAAATTAAGAGATTGTAGTTCACACTAGATCACTTAGATCTTTGCCCTAATGGGAGTGGAAATCACATGATTTAGATACTGTTGAAAATGTTACTCTGTGCTCAAGGACAAGAGGAAGTATACAAAAATTTATAAAGACTAGAATGGTTTGACAAACTTTTCCCATCTCTTTCTACATTCAGAAAAAATACAAAGTACAATTTCTCTTTCTATTTTAGTAAGCTCATCATACATCGCAGCTTTTAAAAAACAATTTACATAAAGTCATAGAAAAAAATACAACTATTTGATCTTTAATTTCCTCAACTTCCTCAATAAGTAATGTATTTAATATCATCCTTAAGAAATTCAAAAGCACAAAGTTCATGCAATTAGAGCTGTCCAACCCCTGCAAGAGACTGATCCATGCAAGAGACAAAGAACCAAAAAGTCACAACATAGGACACTCTTCCTAGCCAGACTGAAAAAATACTGAACTTCGAGTTATCACCACAGATAGAAACTTCAGTAAATATCTATTTCATATTCAACTTCATGTACTTGGACATGTACAACATGGGCATTACCTTTCTTTTGTAAAAAATTTGGTTCACTTTTCAGTAAGTCCTTTCTTTTTTTTTCTCCTGAATTTTTCTTATCAGTAGTTGAGAAGGGACAGTACAGCAATGACACACAAATATCAAAATAAAAGAACACACGTCACATTTTTCCAATGAGCAGATAGAAGGAAGAGTGACTAACCTTTACTTAGTAAAGGAGAAAGGAATGCATCTTGCATGTGTGGTCCGTGGGATGATACAGTGTCAATTTCTCTCTGAGAAGAGCTGATAGTACCAAGCCAGCTGCGACTGCGAGGTGTGTTTGAAATCCCTGTGTCCATTTCCATGTTTACAAAGGTGTCTGCAGACTGAGATTTTAGTAGTTGCTCCCCCACAGCTAAAAAAATCAAAACACACCATAGAAAATCATGTAAGTATCCAAAAGGAAATTTAGACAGGCATTTAATCTCTCCAGATAAAATCTCTCCAGGCATTTCAGGAAGCTAAAACTTGCATCTAAGTCAATATTCAGGGGACCAATGAAATACAAGGAATGGAGCAAGTTTAGGCACTTCAGGAATTTCTGACCAGCTTTTTATGTGAGCACTGGCATAAAAGAAGTATGATATAATAAAGTGTTAGCATCAACAGAAGTAGTAAATAATGATGCTGCTGCTCAGAAGAGGAAGACTTGGCAGCAATGTCAACCTTGCCATATGGAGATAGGTAGCAAGTGTCAACTTTGCTGTAAGGAGGTAAGTTGGTGAACTGAGAGATCGGTAACATAAAGGAAGTTTACAGAAGTCTTCGAAGTTCTTACCATCTAACAAAGTAAATTTCAAACATTAGGAACATTACTATTTAATTTTAAAAAAGTTAATCAAATTTAGAGACTATGAAAGAATATTGATTTTAGTAATTTTCTGCATCAGAATTTACACTGAAGCAATTTCCATGTTGAGTTCAACATCTACACTGATGTCCAGTTCAGTACACCTGAGAAAGCAGATTTCAAAAGAAATGGTAATCACACAAGAGATACTGTTTATGCTAAACAGAATCTCTTCCAGAAATACACTCTGTGTGAGAAAGCTGTGCAGGTGGCAAGCCTCAGCCTGTTCTTATCTTGGCTAAACAGAGGCAGAACAGACTGAGATTCACAGATGTAGCATTGCAGGAGGGAAATCTAGTTCATATCAAACTCAGATGTTACTGTACCTGTCTTGTACTTTCCATTCTTGAAAGGTGAATTAATGGATGAAGCTGGTATAACTGGAAATGGCCAGAGGAAATCCTTATGTAGCTTTTTCAAAGCACACACAAAATCCTCCACACGGGCAGCCCTGGCTCGCTCCTTGCACAACCAGCCGATCAGCTCAAAGCCCAGCTGTGCAGCAAAGCAGCCAAGGTCTTTCAGCTTGATTTCCTCCAGCAGACGCCGAGCATGCCGCCAGAGCATCATGTCAATGTACATGTTCTCAGCACAGTCACTGTCTTTACTCCACCTACACACAGCATAAAACAGCTAATTGAACACTGGTAAAGCTGAGTCACAAAGGCCACAACTGCAGAACATCGAGTGACCAGAGTAGCAAAAGGGGAGCTTTCTATATAACAGCAGAAGCAGTTTCCACCATTCCTTGCTGTTTATATTCTCTAAAAGATCCCAGTGCCTCAACAGGTAGGTGAAATAAAGGATTTAAGTTACACCAGCAGCAGTTTTTAGAGAGCATTAAACTATTAGCAATGCGGAGAAAAGTAAAGAGAGATAAAAGGCAGATGACATTGCAATGTTTAGAGAAATAGTCAAGTATTGGCCTAGAATCCTTCCTATCAAAACCTTTAAGATAGTATTCTCCATTAAAAATTACTAATTCAGAATTTATAATGGGATGGTTTTAGAAATCAGGATGGGGAAAAATGCCAAAGCAAAGATAGTAATGAATTTCAATTCAATACTACTGCTGAACTGTAAAACCTATCAATATCAAGTCAGTATACAGCAGCTTTAGAGGGGTTCACCCCAAGGCATAAAAGGTTCTATTTGTACCTTGGAAGCACACTGCCAGATCAAGATGTGCACAGTAGCAGAGCAGTACACTGAGTATGCTGCCAACTGTGAGCTGTACAGAACATATTTTTCAGCAAAACAGGTCCTTTAAATATGAGGCACATGTTCTCACTAGCTACTTAAATTACTATACATGTAATGTGAACCATATCCAGCGGTTTCAGAGTCTTTTGGTCAGCAATATCTATGTAAGCATGTCTGTGCATACATAAAAACACACATACATATATTTACATGTGTAAGAATGTATTTTCCCAAGAATGTTATGAGACACAAACAAAACAAAAGTTGTGAAATGATAAATGCAAAAGATGTAGAAGAAGATTGTGACAAATCTATAATATAATTTATTTCTATAACTTAAACTGGTAAGAAAGTTAATCCTGTACATAATAAAGTGGGGAAGGAGAGGATATTACCTTTTTCCAGATGGGCCAGAGGGCATACTCAGTGTTTTTGTCAGATTAAATTTGCTATGGAGATTCTCTGCTGATTGGGATAAACTAATGCTGCGATGCCTGAAGAATTCAAAACCACCACTTGAACTAGGTTCCTAAAACCAAGAAAACCAAAACATACACTCAAAGGACTAAACATGATACATAACATGAAGATTAATCATACACAAGGCTTGATGCACAATATTTACTTTTCTCATCACAAACCTGAGTTGTTGGTGTAGCTGGGGGTGTTTCTGTTTCTCCAGAGCCAATGGCTTTAAGAAATCTAATCATATGACGACAGAGATCCCACTTTCCTTGCTCTAAGGCAGTATTAAACAGGAGAGTAGCATGTTGTCTGCTAACTGCTGGAACTTCCATATTCTGCAAGTAACAAAGCATAATTAAGTGATTTACTTTTACTATAGAGCATCAGAAGTTCTATTAAATCAAGCCACACTGCTTCACATTTGAGTGAATGTGAAGAGTATAAATGGTAAATTTCATGCTATAATTTTCCTGTTGAAAACAGTAAACTAATTACTTACACTGCATGATCTTACCACCCTTCATAACTGGACATATCAACAGAAAACTGTTAAATTAAAGATCTGTTGAACATGCACAACTTTGATATGACATTATTTTTAAAATACTGCAATATTAGTAATTATCAGCACTCTTGTGATATATCTGGTGCCATTACCTGTAGGATAATAAGGTAAGAGGCAGCTGTATCCAAGTCCTGGGCCATTAAGCACTCTTCAAATAAGTCCTTTGGGTTTCCAACAGCAGCAAAAAGGTAATTCCACAGGGCATATTCTGTCTTCCTAGCACAATGAACAACTGTCTGCAGGAAGAGGGGGAATTCTGTAATGAACTTCGCCACAGTGGGAAGGAGAGGGTCGGGAATGGGTTCCCGCGAGGTAGCTTCTTCTTCCAGCACTTCATGAAGCATCAGTTCTAGTACATGAGGAAAGTATGGTAATGTGGCACAGGAGTGGGCCAAAAGCAAGGCTTGTTCACCGAGGTTCCTAACCAAGAGCTGGCGTAAAATGTGATGGAGGTAGATCTGAGAGGTTCTCTCAACAATGGAGAAAGGAAAGAGAACCTCTAAGTGTTCTCTAGCACTGGTTTGAGTATATAAACAGTCATAGAGCACAGTGTCATTAACAGCACCAAGAACCAAGGCATCTTCAAACAAAACAGCCAATGGGTATATGTTGATGTGGAAAGGCAGCATGATCCGTCTTGACAGAAAGGAATGCGGTTTTCGATGATCTCTGGGAAACAGGGGAAGCCAGACTTTCATACCTGCCCCACCACAGCTGAGCCACAGAGCCTCCAGTAAGTGGCGTTTCTGTTTGTTAATCCTGCAAGTAGTCCATACATTTTCAACAGACTGGGCTAGGACAACTGGAGCACAAAAAGGCAGCTATTTAAAATGGGAAAAAAAAAAAAAGTAAAAAACAAGTTTCCATTATTCCTTTTATTTTTACCCTATTTACAAGAACTTTATTTTCCAGCTAAGAACTACTGTCTTCAAACATGTTATTCTTCTAACAAAGAAGAAACTAATCTGCTTCTCTCTTATCTGCATCCTAGCATGTGACAAAAGACCATTTAATACTTATGTTAACTCAAGACATTTCTTTCATTTTTTTAACCTCCATAATACTTAGTCAGGAAGGAGAGAGGTAAGAATAAAGGTGAAAAATAAAAACCTGCTCTCTGCTTCTTCACTTAGCCCCCAAGTCCAACCTAGAACTGACAAATCTTTATCTGAATTTTCCAAATTTCACTCTCCAAATGTGCTTGTTTCACATGGAATTGGTTTTCATCAGCTCAGAAGAACTGAGAGTTCAGTAATTGATTTCTATTGTTATTGCCAAGAACTTTGTAAATGTACTCTGCAAAAAATGATAATGTTCCATAAACATACAAACAGTTCTGTACAAACTAGAGATTTTCTGTTACTGGTGCATACCAAATTTTGGGCAGTATCTTTACTTTTAAAGCTTGTCTATTTCATTTCAATATAACTAGCAAACATGAGCAAATGCTAATATACTTCCAACCAACAATTCTGTCTGTAAGCATAGATACTGCTTTGCTTATAGTCCTATTTTCTTCATGTCTGGACCATTCTCTTGCACAGCTTCTTCCATCACTGACATCTTTGAAGCCATATGCAATACTCCATACATATTTACTCACATGCTTTCTTTGATTAGGATTATTATCTTTATCCCGTATCTGGGGTCCAGATCGATCCCTTTGCAACATAATAAGTTGTCCTGCTAAGTTAAGCATAATACTTTCAGCTTCACAAGCCTAAGGATAGAAAGAATATTACGCAAATTATTTAAGCTTTTTGAATTTTAATTTTACTCATAACCACATTAAAAACCCAGAAAAAATGTAAATTAAATGTGCCACTTTACAGAGATGACTAACAACTGAATTCAATATAGAAGGACTCAGAAAAAAATCAAGAACCAGTTCTTGTGGAAAGGAGTAAATACTGTCTCTTATTCACCAGTCTCATTCCCCGTGTTTAATATGGACCTTTTCCAACTATGTGTCTTACAATGGGCAATCCACCAGTATTCTAAGAAAAATAAAGCTCTGTATTCTTATCAGTATCATCCCAGTATGACTGCCAGTATCTAACTGCAAAGACTAACACTGGTACACAACCCAAGAGCTGAGCCAAAAAGAGCTGAGCCACACTTGTACAGCATCTTGAACTTTTCTTTAACTGCAATTAGAGAAAAATTGTTTTAGTAAGATGTGTCAAGAAAGTAAAGTATTCTGCTAGCTAAGCCTACTCCGTTTTTGTTCAAAACAAAAACCCAAGTTCTCTTTGCATGTGCTTTCAGTGCCCTGACAAAATTCTGAAGTTAAGACAGGGATCTTCACATCTTAAGTCGTTGTTTGGCTGTTGCAGAATTGACAAAGAGTGCCTTATAGGGTTATATGCCATCTTTTCATTTTTCTATTTATTCTTTGAGTAACTGACATGTTGTTGCAAGAAAGGTAATTCCTAATGCCATGGATTGGTCTGGTTTTTGACTTTTAATATGCAATAGAGCAACATACCCTTGACAGAGTTAAATTTAATTTGTTCACCAAGACTTGGTCCCAAACTTTGCAAGTTAACAAGAGAAGGTATGAAATAAAATCTAAACTCTTACTTCTCTATCCACCCCCTCACCCCAATTCCCACATAAAATGTCTATATAATGAAGATCAGAAACAAACACGTTCTGGATTTTACCACACAGAAGAGCCACTGATTTATGACTGATTTATCAGCCAGGTAACCTTTTAGGAGTAAGCTAACAAATTCTACCAAATTTTGAGACCTGTTACCTGCTGAGGCATCTTCAAGGTGATACCAGTCTCTGTTCTCACTGATGTCAACGTAACAGACACTACAAGAAAAGGATGAGGAATGTACCGAGACATGGACACTTCTTGAAGAATTTGGATACTGGCAGTAGGATTAAGACTGAAAGGAAAATGACTACATTTAGAAATTTTACAACACTACTTAATATGAAATAACTACCTTGAGGTAAACCTAATGAAAATAAGCAACTTATCCTCAGCAAACAATTTACTCTATGGAACAAATTACATTCCTTTAATCAGGAATCAGTAGAAATGCCCACATAGCTACTCTATATAGTTACCAAACAAGCCTAAATTGGGTTACTGATCTTGATACTTTGGGAAATACAGATATGTGTGGGTAGAAGACAATATCAGATACTTCAGAATATGATTCTATTGACCCTTCAATGAGATAGTTTCCAGGTTTGGATTCTGTTAGGAACTTTTTTTAAAAGCATGAAAATATTTTTCTCTGAAGTTCATCAACAACTTGCTTTTTTCTACCACAAAAAGGTCCCTTCTTGCTAAAAAGAAGATCCCGTAACTGTAAGAAAAATCACCTATTTAGGCATTTAAAAAAAAACCCTGTCACTGAATCTTTATCTTCTCCTTAGATTCACTAATCTCATCTGTCTGAAAGCATGTGGCATATTTTATGCTGCTACTTCATTTGCACTAAAACTAAAATTATTCAACACCACACCAAGACCAAACCTTTTCTCTCTTCATCTTTCCAACCCCGCTGCCACTTTCCCTTCACTAATTACTGCTTCTAATGTTAGAAACATGTTTTTAAAATACTCAAATATGTGGGTATCTTTTAGTCCTTTTTTCTCCTATTCATATTCAGTTTTCAAGTTCCTATAATTTAGGAACATGTTTGTTTAGACAGCTGGAAATGTGCATATGTCAGCCACTAACTACCTCTACCTTGCACATGCCTATCAGCATGCATGCAAGTGAAAACACTCATGGACTTGTGCATACCACTCTGTATTTTAAAAGTCTGACTCCACCAGTTATCACACACCTTTGTATTATTGTAGGAATTTACTCAGACTGAGAGCAGATCTACAGGTACCTTACTGCGAAAGCATTCAAACAGTGACACTCACCCCTCAGACCTTCTCTCAATACTGTAAAGGCAAATGGAACAATCCGCTCTGAACAATATCACAATGTCCCGGAAGACACTCAGCAGTAACGTGTTTGCTTGCACTTTGGTGATGTGAGCAAACGCGTTGTCAAGGTTAGACGTTCGCAGGTAGATTCTCAGCTGCAAGGAAAAGGAGTAGTTTGAATACAGGTTCTGTTTACCAACAAGCTAATAGTAATTCCACTTCTGGTTATTTTCTTTATTGTGGAATGCCTGTCAAGAATTTCTACCAAGACATATTACTGAGTTTTTGTTTCATCAAGTATTTTATCCTTTGCATTTTATTATTACATCCAAAGCAGTTAGAGCACAGTACAGTCAAATCTGAAGTACTGAACAACAATCATAAGGAAGGAATTTTATTCATCAGTTTTAAAAAACAAAGAGTAAGTAAATCTCCTCTGTCCACATAGTTTAAAAGCTTGCAAAAGTGTCCCAAAACACTGTAAACAGGTATCTCAGAACACACCTCATGCTAACATGCAAAAATGTCACTAAGTTTTCAGAACAATGAGTAGACTCACTGTATTCAGCAGAAAGTAGTCTTTAATAGCAACAACAAACATTTTCTGCAAAGAATTACTTATATATTAATATATAAACTCTGAATATGACCAAAAGCCACCAAAGTTTATAGCGTATAAACACGTCTATAATACCACAGTAAACTTCATGCTTATAATACTACTGTCATACAGATCAGATATTCTAATCATTGTATGTTTACTTTGAAGAAAAGTATCTCACCTCTTCCTGGTGATCATTTAAATTATAACATGCAAGAACAATGAAGTCATTCCACCATGCTAAGCCACCTGTTACCATCATAGTTTGCTCCTGGAAAGAAAAAAGCAAGCAGATGACATATAGGTATGTATTTTTATATACTTAGAGAGACATGTACATTATATGGGTAACTTCTTAAAGCCATGTGTGATCTCTATAAGCTTTACACATAGTGGCAAGACTACGTATATGAAG
>WBNO01010679.1:1015-25043 GCA_013400575.1 Peucedramus taeniatus
CCTCAGACACTGTCTAGAACAATGGCATCAGTAAAAGACATATGAAAACCCATTATGACTTTCAAAGATATAAATCTCAATGTGTTAAGTAGAAACTGACTTAAACCCAAGAAAAATCTTGAAAACAACCTTCCATAGGGATGAGGTGAGGAGATTATCAGTTAGCGCCATATCCACAACTGCTAAAAAGAATTAGCCTTTAGTATGTTCACATTGTCTTGGCCAAGGATCCTGCCACTCAATTTATCCAATGCAACTAAATTTAAGAACTACATTCGACTGCTAAGCTTGTGAACAGACATTTAGCTTTCTCCTTGGCAGTAAAACTAGGGCCCAACCAACCAGACAGACAAGGGTCCCTTTATAGTGTAACAACGATCAAAGTCAAAGAGTTACCCTATTTTAAAAGCACGAGTTTCTGTCACCAGACAAAACACACAAACTACACTCTGCGATATTTCTTCGAATCTCTAACTTGGTTTTCTTTGTTGACAGTGGGTTGATAAAGTCATGGAGAGGACAGAGCTAAAACTTCTTATAGCAACTGAAGAAAGGACTGAGAAATTCAGTTTGGACCACAAATATTTTACTGTACAGTGCTGAGAACAGAAGTGAAGATAAGCTCTTTCTATACCATAGTCTGAAGCTGCACTACTTGAGATAAGCAAAATAATCTGGTAAGTCTCCAAAAAGTCAATACCAAGAATAGATAGAGGGTTTGCTTCACCCTCCCAAAGCCATCTGTCTTGAGATACAGTAAGTACACGAGGTTTGGCAAATAGGGATAAGATGGCCAAGTGGTTCTACAGTGCATTTGTATTATAAGGACATTCAGCTGACTAGAAAGTGTTTTCACTGGATATTTCAGTGGTACTGTCCTTCAGAACCATTCCAAAACTGAGCTTTCTCTTTACTGACTACAAGCCTGCAGCATGCCTTCAAGAAAATCCCTCTAAAACTCTAGCTCAAATAGAGAAATAATAGCTCTCTAATAGAGAAAGAATGCAGCACAGCAGTATTTTAAAATAGCACTGCTTCTGCATAAATTTATTCTCTCTAAAGAGTAAAGATGTAAACATTTTTATTAAGTTCACTGTATGGTTTCCATGCATTTAAAGTGATCGAAGGCAGTGGTTATTAATAGAAACACTTAGGTATCATTTATTACATTTTCCATTATGGAGGAATTTTCAGAGATAACTTTGGAGTCCTTAGAATGCTCTCTTCTCCTTTAGCCAATATGGCCAAATCTTTGCAGCACTAGTCTCTAACTGCTAGACACAGATCTCAAAATTTACCTCTAAGACCAATATGTTTAGCTACACTTAGGGTTTAGGAACTGGAGAACTAAAAACACTGTTCCTGTTGAACATCAGTACCAAAAACAGTTGAATAAGGTTAACATTAGTATCACAGTCACATAAGATACAGTAAACAGACAATACTGGTCTAGTATTAACTCCTCTAAACAAACAAATTGTTAGTCACACTTAGGTGTTTTTACATTTCTCTCAACTGAAGTTACTGTCATTTTTGAGTCAGAACTCTGTTAGGTTAGTTACAGCCTTACCTTGTTGCGTGTTTTTACTTTCAATTTAGTCTTCTGTTTTCTTTTCAACTTTTTCTTGCTAAAAAGTTTCTTACTTCTGAAAAATAGAAAAAAAGATGAGAACAAAATAAATAAACTTCCTTCTGTACCCTATGGTAAAAAGCACGGAGGGGAAAAAAATGTCAGAAGTGGTCTAAATTTTTTTCTCATAAGCAAAGGGAATAATCGCAGGTAGAATTTCAGAGTATAAATCAGAATACAAAGCACTTAAAATTCTGCTTTCCTAATGTTCCACTGAATTATGGGCTTTACTCTCACCAATTTAGGCAGAATATATGCTAGGAGAGAAACAAGTCCCTGAGCTTTCTATTGGCTTGCCTTATTGTTTCTATTACTAGTTCGTTAGTGCCACAGCAATGCTAGAAGCTAGAATTATTGACAATTCTCAGTAAAACAACCTGTTAGTACAGAACATTGCTTTGCGAAGTCTTTATCACACAAAGATTCACGCCTTCCAAGACAAAAAGTAAGCTTTAAAAATATATCATTTAGCAGAAGATTCAGCTGATGGAAGAAACTGCAGTTTCTTTACCTTTTGTTTGGACTTTTTCCACTCTCACTTTATAGACTTAATGTCCATTCCCTTACATTACAGATCTAGCTAACACACACTCCTCTAAGCTCTTTTAATCTTCTCCTGCCCACAATTCACTCCTACCACTCTTTTTCTCCTCCATTTTACTACCCAGGAAAAAAAAAAGACATAATACAAAAAAGACACCATATGCACATACACTTGTTCTGTCACCATCACTGAGATTACTCTGAAATGCGTGGTTTTTAACATACTGGTTTTTCAGATTTTAAGTCCTCTAAAAAAAAGGAAAAAAAGTCATATGTTACCTGTGCAGCATACAGCTCACCTTACATAGGTCTTCAAGCAAAAGCTACTAACATTCCTCTGTACCACAAACTTTACTCAAATAGCTTACCGTTCAGATTAGTTGAAAAAAAAAACTATTACATCTGAAAATCACAGGCAGTGAGAAGCTGCATTTTCAGTAACGGACTAAGAATCAGAAGAATCTTAGTATTTTATTCAAACAACTTTGTTCTAAGCAAAAATATTGAGGTTCTAAAAGCATAGCGGTTACTGTCTTGGACAGCATTCAGACTGCAAGAATATAGAAGCCTCATGGTCCAGCAGTTAAAAGCTGGAAAAACTGAAGCCTAACAGCCAGCAGCAAGAATACATGCTCAGACAAAGAAATCCTGCAGAGTATGCCAAGAAAGCTGCCTCCTAGAAATTCCACTACTTTTCCCCTCTTGACGTATATTAAGAGAAAGGTATGTTCCTCAAGACACTTCCTGCAGAAACAAACCAGCTCACCACTTCGCTTATAAGGAACAAACATCATTATCTTGAACTAAAATAACTGATTCAGTGAGCGGGAAATCCCTCCCCATCCCCAGAAAGTTAAAGCCTACAAAGAGAATGGAGATGACTGCTCAAGGTTCCCCCAACAGTAAAGTTTCAATAGGTAACAGTATATAAGCTACACGAGAAGCAAAGAAAAAAAACTTCACATAACCTTAACTGCTCAAATTTCAACAATCAAATTCCGTAGTCCAACTCAGTATTTAGTTTTTCTTCATTAGACATGTTTTTCTTCCTTATTAGCATTTATGCAGTTAATTCTTGTTCTGCTGTGAAACATGAAGAACAGCGCAGCCCCTTCTATTCTGTAGCCACTCAATCTTCTGCTCTGGACCTAACGACCTTTTATGAAACTTGCACCCTAACTTTCAGTTTAAAAGTCCTGATGAAAATATCTTCTGGGCTCTCTCAGGCCACACCATACATAAACCATGTTGACCAGAGCTGAAAACAATACTTCTTTGTTTGCTGTTAGGAAGAGGAAGAAGAAATGTCTCATATGCCTCCAAGGTCACACTTTTAACTGCATTCCAGGTATTATTTGGCAGCTCCACAGCAATATGGCATAGTAGACCTACTTAACCCAGACTAGCATGAAAACATTTCCCTAGAAACCTCAAAATTGAGCTCCCAATATTCTTTTTCTATCTGTGCTAATAATTATGCCTTTTAAACACAGTATGATTTGCACTTACCACAGACAACTTGATAAGCATAGCTTTTTTCTTTTTGATTTAAAAGATACTAATTCAAGTTGCCAAGACATTTCAAATTTAATCCTTCCTGCCAAAATCCTTGAAAACTCTCCAAATTTGTCACAGTCTGCAAACATTATAAACACTTTTTCATCTTGTAAATATTTCACTGGACCAGTCCCTGTAATTTTTGCAAGTATTTCTTTGTGTTTACACATACATCTGAAAAAACCTCAAATTAAGCCTTTTCCCTCCCCCCAAGATTGGGCTCATTTCCACAGTAACAAAACCTCTGTCATTTGGCAGATTACCTTCACTTGTCATCACACCTACACAATGTTTTTTCCAATTAGCAAACAGGAAAGATCCGAAATGGGTTTACTGATGGTGCTAAGATCTCCCTCATTCATACAACAACCATTAAAGATGCTGCAAGTAGCAGCACAGTCTGACTGCTCCACTGTGGCAGTCTTTATCTTCACCAAGTTTTGGGCTTGAATAATTTCACATGGAAACAGTTTGGGATAGAAATGCCATAGTAAGAATCCACAATTACGTCCCTATATTTTCTAAAAACGAAACCTCAAGGAGTTGGGAAGAATACTTTCTTCCATATCCAAAAAAACCTTCAGAAGAAGTACGCAATTCATTAATAAAAACTACCTCATCACACTAATTTTATAAAAAGTTCTGAGCAACCTAAAATAACTGTGCATAACACTGATGTATTCACAATGTATCTGCATGTAACAAAGATACATATGATTGTTCACAGTTCTAGTGTTACATACCATAACACTAAGATGTCTTAATATTCAGAAAAAAATACATTAAACCATATACCAAAACACTAAGATGTTTTAATATTCAGAAAAACATGGGCAAATATATTAATGGAAAACAATGCTAAGCAGATTATGAGTAATTTCCTGTTGGAAACCACATGTGTTAATTCTAAGCCCAACTCATCTACTACCTGAAGATTAACAAGATCTGATATGGCTCAGGTAGATTTCTTAGCTAATTTATTAGTTATATTGCTGGTTAACAATTGTAAGCTGCTGCTAGCTGTCATTTGTAAAGGTCTTGATACTCTGTGCTGACAATCAGTTTCCGCTGGCAAAAGGTCTTCAGTCTTCAACTTCTAACTCAGTTGTTGATACCATTTTGTTCATGGAAAACAAACACTCATTTTCAACAAATCTCAGGCAGGCTTTTTGCATACTGCTTCAAGACATTATAACACTGTAGAACAAGTCTGAACTGGACTACAAAGCAAGTGCAAGTCAAATGCACAGAGAACATGAAGACACCTTGACAAAAAGTACTTGTGGCAAATGGACACAAAGAAAGAGTGAATGGTGC
This sequence comes from Peucedramus taeniatus, assembly GCA_013400575.1. Lineage (NCBI taxonomy): Eukaryota > Metazoa > Chordata > Aves > Passeriformes > Fringillidae > Peucedramus > Peucedramus taeniatus. Next base: position 6,063 of record WBNO01010679.1, read on the forward strand.
TATTACAGCCTTTAGAGAAAAAATCTGTTGAGAATAAAATAAAACCCTAAAATGTTCAAGCCTAGAATATGAAATAATTACCTCAAATCAAAGGCAGAAAAAAAAGGAGAAAGGGGAAGATGGGCAATAACCAGTTGCTTTACAATTTAAAATAGGTGAAACAACTGTTTAAATGACATGATTGCAACTTCTAATCAGGCTTGTAGCACCTATAGTAGGAGGAGTAAAGGCATGCTTTAGTTTATTTGTTCTAAACCAGAAGTTGCATTAGCTAGTACTTGGACTATATGACGCATTATTAGGAGAACATTGTTCAATCGTCAACACCACCACTATTACTCTAATTAAAAGAGATGAAGAAATGCAAACAGAGCATCTTCCCTGAAGGTGCAACAGTCTTGAACTGTAATTGATAAGCCTAAATTTGAGAGGAAAGCTTTACAGGTTGAGTGTGTGTTCCTCCCCTCAATGCTGTTACTGAATTACTCAACATGGACTAACATTATGTTAGTGTTACACCTGCATAAGATCTTCTAGATTTTATGTTACACCAAATGTGTGTCTAATGAATGGAAAAAATATTCCATCTCTGCTGCTGCGGCAGAATAGGAACAACAAAAGTCTTATTTAAGCGCTGTCTGACCTAAAACCTTTGCTTCTGAAACATGGTACCAAAGACCACGGTAGCTAATACAGTATTAGACACAGTTGTTCTGCTGTTGAATCTTTGAGTACACTTTTGAAAAATTTGTGAATTTAGTAAACCACATGCTAACACATGCTCAATATTTAAAGGCTTCCAAGTGACTTTAACTCAGTGCATTTGTCTAAACTTGCTTGCTCTGGTTCAAGGGCTACCCATCTTTGGGAAGAAGTTTACTGTTGACAGGACAGGTCTAGCAAAGAGTTGCAGTGTTCAGACAAATGACAAATGTATTCTGTTACTCTGTTTCCGTAAGTGCTTACTCAACACAGTTTAAGGATTCAAGGGCTTGTGGAAACTTGCTTACAAGGCAGCAGCCACTCAGTAAACACTGAAAATGAAACAGTCAGGTTCGTGGTATCAGACAATTCTTTTGTTTCCTCCAGTAGGTGAACTATTTCTGCTGGTGATCAGCTCAGTTAGACAAGATGCAGGAAGCATTTGCTTCTGAACAGCCCAAAGTGAAATCCCAAGCTCAGACTGTCAAGGAGACCACAACAGAAAGCTATTATCACTCATGTAGTCATCACCAAGTTTAAGGGTGTTTCATCACAGCACCATTTTATTGGATGCAGTGGCAGTGCAGGTGAAGTTCAGGAATGTGAAAGAAGGGAGCAAGACAAAAGCAGGATCACAAAGCTACACTTCCTAAGAACAGACTTCATCAGTCAAGAACAGCCTGTTGTTCATCAGTCTTCTTTGAAGAATCCACAGGATACAGTTCCCTGGAGATAAAAGGGTGCAGAAGAGCTCTCCGATGCCAGCAGTTTGGGGGAGCTGACTCACGCTCTACACACAACTTGCAATGCTGCATCTGGAATACCACTACCAGTTCTGGGTGCCCCAGAACAAGAGATACTTATTTACTGGAATGAGTCCTGAGAAAGGCCACTAAGATGCTTAAAGAACTGGAGGTTCTGACGTATGAGGAGAAACCAAGCAAGCAGAGATTGTTTAGCTGTGAAAAGAGAAAACCTGGGAAGGTGGGGGTGGAATAGCCTCCATGTGAATATCTTCACCTCCATCTGACGGGAGAGCGCAAAGATGATGGAAACATACTCTTCTAAGCAATATCCAGTGACAGGACAAGAGACAATGGAGAAAGAAAAATAAATACAGGAAGTTCCAATTACACCTATAAACTGTAAAAATGGCCAAAGACTGGAACAGGTTGCCCTGAGAGGCTACAAATTCTCCTTCTTTGAAGATACTGAAAATAAAATTGGACAATGCTCAGAGCAACCTGCTCTAGTTGATCCTACTTTAAGTGCTCGACAGTCTCCAGAAGTCCCTTCTAATTTCAACTATTCTGTGATCTTCACCATTTGCTCATAAAACAAAGTAAAATTTGACTGCACAATAAACATGTTTCTGCATTGTGTAAAGTGTGTATTTTTTCTCCTTCTGAGTTTTGCATTTCTCCTGGTGTCATGCCATGTTTCTGATTATGCTTCCAAGTAGAGACATACTGAGCTTTTCATCTGTTCACCATCTGGATCAGCAAACAGACATCAAAATCAGGCATAGGAGCAATTTCTATGGGGATTAGTCAGCATAACCAAACCTACAACAGTACACAAAGCTAACAAGAGAATGAGGGATGAAAACAACTTTACCACACTTAAAATACATGGCTGCATTAAGACAACCCAGTTACTTGAACTGATTCACACTTTCTTGGATATAACCAACACCCACAGGTACACTAAGAAGGGCATGACAGAGAATATGCTTTCATACAAGAATCAAGAGCTTCTCTGTGTAGATGAACCGACATGGACACTGTACAGGACCTTTAATAAGACTTTTTTTAAAAAAAAGCTTGTGCACACAGCATGTGTGGAAAACTAAAACATAATTTGTCAAAAGGAAGGTACTCTAGAATCAGTAAAAAGTGTTTCTGGAAAGAACCCCAAAAGGTCAGCATTTCCATTTTCTGGTCTATCATAGAACTGAGGGACCTGGTCCATGACAAGCTGATTGTGAGTCAGCAGTGCCCTGGCAGCCAGGAGGGCCAACCCTGTCCTGGGGGCATCAGGACAGCCAGGCAAGGGAGGGAATTGTCCCCTCTGCTCTGCACTGGGGCAGCCTCACCTCGAGTGCTGCCGCAGTTTTGGGCACCACAATGTATGAAAGACATTAAACTGTTAGTATCCAAAGGAGGGCCACAAGGATGGTGAAGGGTCTGGAGGGGAACTGCATGAAGAGCAGCTGTGGTCACTGTTCAGCCTGGAGGAGACTGAGGGAAGACCTCACTGCAGTTACAACTTCCTCATGAGGGGAAGAGGAGGGGCAGGTCCTGTTGACCAGCACAGGACTTGAGAAAATGGCATGAAGCTGAGCCAGGAAAAGTACAGGCTGGATATCAGGAAAACGTGGTTCATCCAAAAGGTGGGTGAGCACTGGAACAGGCTCCCCAAGGAGGTGGTCACAGCACCAAGCCTGACAGTTCAAGGAGTGTTTGGACAGTGCTCTCAGGCACATGGTGTGACTCTGGGGGATGGTCCTGTGCAGGGCCAGGAGGTGGACAATGATCCTTGTGGGTCCCTTCCAACACAGCATATTCTATGATTCTAGTTAAATTCCACTGCATTCCCAGCACCTCTTTTCCCTGGAGAGATATTAAACACTGCCAATGATCACACTCCCACCATGTCCTATGAAATCCTACTAGAGAACTCTTTTTGAGGTCTTTTCTAAATTGTCTTTATGGCAATTAAATGCTATTTTATATATTTATTACAAAAAAAAAATCAGTTTATTTTTCTCTTTTTACACAATCTGCTTGATTTTTTTTTCAAGTCTGAGGAAAAATGAGTCTTCTTACAATTAAGCAGTCTCAGTTCAGCCTAAGTCATAACTCATTTACATCACTACCATCTAATTTCACTATTCTCTCATAGTAACCAGTCCTTTTTCACAAAACAGTAAGGAAAAAAAAAAACCTAAATGGAAAAAAAAAGTCCCACAATCTTGAAATACAAACAAAAGGTCAAGAATTACTTCAGGTTTTCTATACAAAAGAAACTCTCAAAATTTTAAATAAAATTCAGAAACACTACAGCAGTAGCATGGCTACTTCTGAATCACAATCGCTTTATAATTTTATAGAATGTGTAGAATCTCTCATGATGTACCTTTTATTCATTGCTGATTTTACATTTTTGCTTACTGGTTTGGTAGCGGGATTTTCTGAAGCTAAACATTTACAATCTTAAGTATATCTAATCTTCTACAGTTTTGCATCCTCTGTTAACTTTTTCATCTACAATCTCAATTCCAACTCTGAAATTGTCAATGAGAGACTATACAGTTCAGGACCTAGGACAGATCCAGATGCAGAGCAACAGATACTACCTGTTCTCACAGGCTTCCCCCTCGACAGCCATTCCACAGCATCTCTCCAGGGTGGGCTCCTGCGTAGTTTTAAGTCTACTTTACAGTAATTCTATCTAGAACAGAGGCAGCCAAATCATCAGGCTGAAGGCAACACACCTAAAAATTCTAGTTGAGGAAGGATACAGTCTAGACAATGATACAACAGGAGCAACAGATGTTGCTTTTCTTCCTTGCACCTGCTTGAAAATCTTAGAATCATAAAATGCCTGATAGGCCCCAATTAAGTCACTCCAAAGCTTTCCCTTTTGCAGGCTGAACAATCCCAATTCTCTCAGCCTTTCCTCACAGGAGAGGTACACCATCCCTCTAAACATCTTTGTGGCCCCTCCCTTGGACTCACTCCAACAGGTCCATGTCCTTCCTGTAACAGGGACATACCTGGATCATGTTCAGTCTCTCACCCACCAGCACCCCCAAATCCTTTGTGGGGGGATACTCCATCTGTTCCTGTTCATCCCCCAGTCTGTGTTAACAGCGATGGCTGCCCCAACTCAGGTGAAGCACCTTGCCTTGGCCTCAATAAACCTTATGAGTTTCCCATGGGCCCTTATGAGATTCCCATAAATCCCGTAAACCTTATGAGATTCCAGTCTTCAGTGCATGCTTCCTGGTGCAGGCCCAAGGACGGAGTGAGAGCTCTGATATACTTACTGATCTGCTATAATAAGATACATCAGATCTGCATCAGACTTTCCTGTTGTACAGAAAACCAGGTGTTCTTCTGATGAAATACAACAATGTACATTTTTAAGGTTTTCTTCCTTATCTTCTGTAAACAGGTAATCTATCTGACACTTGATCCCACAAAGATCAATACCATTATGAAAAGCAACTTAAAAGCAACTGCAGCTTCTGCTGGACTTCCTTATTTCCCAAGCCATTTACTCCATCCTCTGAATTGCTCTAAAACAGTTCTTAAATTTGTAATCCAGCTTCAAGGCAACTTAATATCAAACACAGAGAACTACAGCTAATAAATATCAGTTCACTTGTCAGCAAGAAACTTACTATGTACTCATCTCATTGAGAAGTTCAACTGTAAGAGCTTCAAAATAAAGGAAAAGGAATACTAAAGAAAGAAGAGTTATCAAGTCTGCTCAGAAGATCTGAGGAGATCTCAAAATTGTGGGACTATCTTACTTTAAAGGACATCCCAACTTGCTGTCAACAACTGAGAAGCATCTGGCAAACAGCCAAAGGGAAACAAAGAAAAGAAGTTGTTCAAGAGAAGTTTGGAACATACAAGCAACTGCTCACACGAAGGTGTTGACAATGATAAGAAACAGAACAAAGGAAGTGGGCAGAGCTTCAATGGTCTAATCTATAGACAGGGAAGAGGTTTTATGACCAGAGAACTGAGTATCAATAAAACTACATAGAGGCTGCACGCTCGCAAGAAGATGAAGAGGCATCATGTACAGAACACAACCAACAAGCCTTGCTGTAAAACATATTGAGTTGCTGCTTGCATACTCCCTACTTTGGTACCTCTCCACATGTACATAAGCTCCAGTGTTCAGCAGTCTTATTTCTATGAACTGGACAATTACTTTTTTTGAAAACAACTATTTAAGAGCCTCTACATACAACATCTCCCATATTTAGGTATGTACTGCATCCTTGCAAACAAAATACTTTGACTTCTTCTATCTCAATGTAATCTCAGCACAATTATTTCAGCTGCCAAGAATTCTAGCATCTGTAATGAGAAACAGCCTTAGAAAAAGCCCCATAAAGTAATCCAAAGTAAACAACTCACCTAAACAAAACGCTATAGACCTTCTACAAAGCCAGCATACAGAAGGCATCACTTTAAGCTATGTGCTTCAGCTTTGCATCTTTAACTGTAGAACGGGAGATGCTCAGGAAATGGCTCTAACGTTAGGTCCGGTCTATACCAAACACCTAATTCTGTCCTCACTTTTGTGTTTCTCCTTCTAACTAACACCAACACAAATCTACCAATTAGTGCCAAAGTGGTGCAAGTCAAGAGGACCCAGCAAATGTTCCATGACATTTAGAAGTTGTTGAAGCACCCTGCAACTGAACTTTCCTAAGGCTTCCCATTATTAACTTTCCGTCCTTGCATATACCTTCCATTGATAACTAAGTAGCCAACGTGGTTATCATTCCTTCTACTGCTGTAACATCCAGCACACTTTCAATCATGGGGAAAGACAGTGTCAGTAGGTTGCAAGAATAAAGAAGGAAAATAAACATCACTCAAAACCTCCAATTTGCTCTTATCTTGATAAACAAAATGTCTGCTTACAAACAATAGCTACAAGAGCTTTTTAATGCTTCATTTTTCGTATCACCTACAGTAATACCTAAAAAGTTTTCAAAAGAACTGGCCATAAAACAGTTGACAGGGAACAAAATATGTACATATAAACTGAAACCTGGCACACAAATGCCTATCATACAAATATATAAACTCTCAGTGTAATGCCAAACTAAGTATTGGCAAGCATTATAAAATAAACATGCACCAAGTATATACCCATATATTTATATCACAAACTGAACGAACATTTCACAAATCACAAATAGAAAAACATAAGAATATTGATTTCTGAAGAAATAAATACACTAAATCTTTTCACTTTGATTTGGCAACAAGATCTACAGAACACCTGAGGAGAAATATGCTTTTTGCAAAAACTGGTCAGTATCCCTGGATTTTAGAATATCTCTGAAAAGAGGATTATTGCATTGTAAAATACTTAATGAAAAATACCTCCATGAAGCAGTTGCTTGACCTTCCCTTCCTCTTTGCACAGTTGCAAGCAAGATAGGAAAATAAGATACTGCTTCTGCCAAAATCACAGCCAAAGTAGCTCAGCTGCAAGACAGTTAGCTCACAAACCATATTTTTGCATGTTGTTCAGTTTGAATATGATATTTGCTCCCCAAGAAAAAAAAAAAAGTGGAAGCCTGGAGAGAGAAAAAGCTAAGATTTTTGTAGTAATATTTTCAAACTGAGGACTGCCACTAGACAACATCCAAGATTTCAACACACAAAACACCTTAACTTCTTAACTTCAAAAATACTCTAAATAATAAATTACTTACATTTGGATTTTGTTACCATGCAGTTCTTCCTACAAGAATGCTTGGACAAATATGCCGCTTTGCTTATCTGAAACTGCAAGTGAACCTTTTCAGCTCCTCTCACATTCCCTTTACTCATATCAAGCTATAGCGTGAAGATCTGATACATGTTTCTAAAAATATGTTTACAACAAAAAGAAGGAAGGACAATCTCCATCCTGTAAAGAATGAGGAAAACGTGGAGGTACTTAATCCCTTCTCTGTCTCTGTTCAGTTGTCTTCTCAGGGTATTTAGCTCTCATCACCCAAGGAGAAATGATGAGTGACTTGCTACACCACTTAGACACATACAACTCTACAGGGCTGGGTGTGATCCACCAAAGAGAACTGCAGGAGCTGGCAGAAGTGCTCACTGAACCACTTTCCACACATCACATCAGCAGCTCTGCCTAACTGGGGAGGTTCCATTTGATCTAAAGTCAGTGAATGTGCCACCCAATTACAAGAAAGGGCAGAAGGAGAATTCAGAGAAGGAACTAAAGCCCTGTGAGCCTGACCTCAGCACTGGGGAAGGTCATGGAGCAGATCATACTGAGTCCCATCACACACCACATACAGGACAACCAAGTGACCAGGGCTGCCAACATGGGTTTATGAAAAATAGGTCCTGCTTGACCAACCTGATCTCCTTCTATGACCAGGTGTCCCACTTAGTGGATGAGGGAAAGGCAGTGGATGTTGTCTACCTGACCTTTATAAAGCCTTTAGACACTTTCTCACAACATTTTTTTAGAGAAACTGGTGGCTCGTGGCTTGGGAGAGGACTCTGCTGGGCTGAGGCCAAATGTGTGAGGTTCAACAAGGCCAAGTGCAGGATCCTGCACTTAGGTCTTGACAACCACTTGCAACGCTACAGGCTGGGGGAAGGGCTGGAAAGCTGCCCATCAGAAAAGGATCTGGGGGTGCTGGTTGACAGCTATTGAACACAAGCCAGCAGAGTGCCCAGGTGGCCAAGAAGGCCAATGACATCTGGGTCTGTATTAGAAATAGTGTGGCCAGCAGGGCCAGGGCAGTGATCACCCCCTCTACTATGGACTGTTGAGGTCACACCTTGAATCTTCTGTTTCGTTTTGGACTCCTCACTCCAAGAAATATTGAAGTGTGCCCAGAGAAAGGCAGAAAAGCTGCTTATGTGTCTGGAGAACAAGTCTTATGAGGAAGGGCTGAGACAGCTGGGGTTGCTTAGCCTGGAAAAAAGGAGGCTCAGGGGAGACTTTCCTCCACACAACTCTGAAAAAAGGATGCAGCCAGGTGGAGGTCAGTCTCTTTTCTCAACTAACCAGCAAGAGCACAAGAAGAAATGGCCTCAAGCTGGACCAGGGAAGGTGTAGATTGGGTATTGGGGGAAAATTATTCAGCACAAGGGTTTTCAAGAAGTGGAATATGCTGCCCTGGGAGTGGTAGAATCACCACCAGCAGAAGTATTTAATAGGTATGTAGATGTGGCACTCAGGGACACAGTTTAGTGGTGGACTTGGCAGTGCTGGGTTAGAAGTGGAACCCAGTGATACTAAAGGTCTTTTCCAACCTAGACTATTTAATGGTTCTGTTTCTAGTACCACAACAACCACCATCTTAAAACACAGCTCTGCTGGAAGATTTGATTGTTCAGCACCATGTTTGCTCCCTGTGACACATCTTCTCAGAGGACAAATAAACTTCATATTGATCCCATCTCCTTCTGGTTTATTTTCTTAAGGATTATAGAATCACACCATTCAGGTAAAGGTATCTGTTACGGTAACTTTTATTTTTTTACTGTGAGGGTGACTGAGCACTGGCACAGGTTGCAAGCACGGCTGTGGAATCTCCATCCATATTCGAAGCCATCTAGCAACTGGCTCCAGGTGGCCCTATTTGAGCAGGAGGGTGGACCAGCTGAACTTCAGAGGTCACTTCCAAGCCCAACCATTTTGTGATTCTGTGTCTGATTCTGTCAAACTTCCTGTTCAAGCAGTGTCAGAGACAGTAAGCTGCCTACTACCACATGCAGCTGCACTTTTAGTACTACCAAGGAGATATAAACCTCTCTGGACAACACCTGCTGATGCTTGACCTTTCCCATAGCGAAGAATTGCTTTCTTGGAAGACACTGGAATTTCATTAATTTTAATTTGTGTCACATCAGGCACAAATTTGCACCATGTCAGGGTGGGGGACAATACTGAGAAGTATCTGGCTCCCCCTTCTTCATTCCCTCACTGCATTAACAAAATCACTCCTGAACCTTCTCTTCTCCAGGCTAATAGTCCTAGTCCTCTCAGCCTTTCCTTACCGAAGAAAAGCTCTCCTCTACTGGGAAGCCCAGAACTGGACACTCCAGATGCAGCCTCACCAATGCTGAGCAGAGGGAGCACCTCCTTCAAACAGCTGGCAACACTCTTCCTAATGTAGCCCAGGAGGCTGTCTGCCACCTTTGCCATGGCAGCGCATTACAGGCACACAGATAGTTGCCAACCAGTATATCAAGCTACTTCTCTGCAGAGCTGTCTCCCAGCTGGTCAGCCCCCCACTGCTATTTCATCCCTGATGCAGGATTCTGCAATGCCCCTTGTTGCACTTTAAAATTCCACTCAGCCCCAATTTCCAGCCTGGCTGCATCCCTCTGAACACAAACACAATCATGCAGTATATGATGAACGCCTCTCTGTTTTGTCCCATCTGGGAACTAGCTAGGGGTACGCTGTCCCAGCATTCAGGCCATTATTGAAGATGCTAGACAGCATTTGCCCCAGTATCAGCTTCAAGGGTACATGACTGATGACTCCACCTGGACTTCGTGCCACAGATCACAAACCTCTAGGCCCGATCAGTCAGCCAGTTCTCCATCTGCTTCACTGTCCACTTATGTAACCCATCCATTGTCAGCCTGTGCATGCTGTGGGAGGCAGTGTCAAAAGCCTTAGTCGTACAGCACATCCACTGCTCTCCCTGCCTGGAAGGTATCTGTAGATTGCCTACAGTTATTTTTCACCAAGGCCTACAGATTTTTAAGGAATTCAGCTGTGAGAATCATTAGAGTGGGAAACTATTCAGCTTGATAGGAGGACCTCAAAACAGCACTGAGAGCACAATCAGTATTTTCCCTAAATAACAAAAGCTTTGTATTTTTTGATTGCTGACAATATTATCTCAGATGATCTCAAATATTTAGAATTATTGGTATTTTTATTTACTAAGCCTAAAATTTAACAATTTTAGTGAAATGGACAATAAGTCAACTGTCTTTCAAAGAGCCATGTGTACGCTCTCCAAGCCATTACCAGCTTACACACTATCTTCTTTAAATAATTAATCAAGCATTCTGACGTGAATTTTCATCCATGCCAATAATAAAAGGAAAGTCAGGGCTTAAGCAGTATATCTACAAATGGAAAAATCATCAAAATCCTGTCCCCTAAATCCGTAAATCAGGGTAAGGAACATCAGCTGCAATCCAATTACCACAGGCTTATAGGAAAACACAGGCAGACTAGTAGGACAGGTTTACTCTGGGCTTCTAAGGTACTTGAAAAGAAAAGGTTAAAAAAATTCAGAACAGAAAAAGAAGGCCACCCAACTCATTGATTTTCCAGTTGGAATTTTTATGTGCTATTGTTGGTGAGCTGAAATCACATATCTTTTTAATCATTACTTTAATTTCATAACTGAGGACTATTTCACTATGACAATAACTTTCTTAACAACTACCATTTTTCTGAAAGCCAAAACTCTGGAGGCTTAAGAAAGGAGTTATTCCAGCTGCTGGAATACTCTAAGGCCTCTCCGATAATGACAGAAACAAATACTACAGGTTCTAAAAATGAAATTAAAACCCACCTGCACAAGTAAAATGGAACTGATTTTCATTTGACCATGACAAAAGTGCAAAACAGTATCTGATCCCTTTTGTAACTGGAAAGGTTTCCGAAACAGCTTAAACCTGTCTCAGATAAAGAAAAGTAACTTAAAAGAAAGCATCCCTCCAAAGTGTTCTCCACACAAAGAGAACATCTTTCCGTACCAACACTGACAATTGGAGTTTCTTTTCTGTAATTATCTGATTTTTCATTATTCACTTCAATATTATGAAATTAGATCTGCAAGAACACATACAAGCAAATTCTTATTCCTCAAGTTTGTCAATGCAGATGAAAATATTCATACTTAGACATTTCTAGAACTTTTTTAATATATTTGGAAAGTCATTCAACCACAGCAAAGATGACAAGATCTGCACCTTTGGCCAATCTCCTATCTAAACACAACCACCAAAATCGAAGTGTATACAAAGCTATCTTACACAGAATCATACCAGCAGAACTTTAATTTAGAAAATATGCTCCATGAAGTCAAGGAAAATCTGTGTTTATTAAGAACAAGCCCATTACTAATGGTTAATGACAGTGTAACAGCTTTAAAGTGATTACTATCAAAAGCAAACCAAAGAAATTCTAACTTAGTCTGCAACAAATAGCAAAAGACAACTGTCAAGCAAACAACTGAAAACTCACCAGTTTATAGCTGTCAATGGTCTACCCTGTATAACAGTATATTCTAGAAATAAAAGTGGATAGAGAATCAATTGGTTCGAAGAGAAAAGGAATAGAGACATGACTACTCTGAAAACACACAAGCATAATGAAGATATATGAGCACATCTGTTGGAAAGAATTTTGCATTGGCTAGTGGGAGAGAAAAGCAAGGCCAAATCAGATAGGAGAGTCACAAGTGACTACATGTAACATGGTGAAACAAAATAAAGAGGCTGAAATAATAAAAATAGAATAAGGTATTTATTTAACAACAAGCTCATCTCAGTGTAATGTAAATGACTGGCTGCAGATCTGTATAGACACAGCAATAGAAAAGATGAGCAATGTTACCAACTGCAACACGGAGGACAGTAGAGAAGCAAGAGGAAGACTTCTGTTTTAACCCCACTGAGGTTAAAACTGTTAGCTACAAACTTTTCTAGAATGACAGAGATCATGGTCAAAATAACCTAAACACCATGGCATCTGTGAATTTAAACTACAAGCAACAGACTTCTACTTTTTGACCTTATCTGGCTTGGGCTACAATAAAGTTAATTTTCTTCCAAGCAGCTTGTATCCTGCTTGTATGGTTTGGATTTGTGGTGGAAACAGTGTTATTATACACCTGTGTTTTATCTGTTGCTGACTAACACTTCCACAAGGTCAAGGCCTTCCCAGTTTCTCACACTGCCCTACCAGCAAGTAAGCTGGGGGTGCACAAGAAGTTGGGAGGGGATATAACCAGGACAGCTGAATCCAACTGACCAAAGGGATATATTCCCTACCATATGACATCATGCTCAGTATATAAAACAGGGAGGAAGAAAGAAGTGGGGGGACAATACATTCAGAATTACGGCGTTTTGTCTTCCCAAGTCACTGGGAATGATGAAGCCCTACTTTCCTGGAGATGGCTGAACATCAGCCTGCTGATGGTAATGAAGGAAAGAAGGAATCAATTCCTCGATTTGTTTTGCTTGTACACGCAGCTTTTACCTTACCTACTTAACTGTCTTTACCTCAGCCCCTGAGTTTTCACACTTTTATCCTTCCAGATGTCCCCCATCCCACTGCAGGGGGAAATAACCAGGGAATCATGTGGTGCTCAGCTGCCCACTGAGGTTACACCACATACACCCTTTCATACCAACTATAAAGCATTTTCCAAGAGTTTAAAACCCATTACGTATGACAATAACACTTGGAACACAAGCCTAAAAAAGGGAAAAAAATGAAAACAAGGAACAGCAGTAATATAACCACACATCTCCAGTTTCATGTGGGGACAAGGAAATTCAGTTTTTAATTTTTTTGTAATGTGTACAACAGGTATAAATTTAGATTTATTACACTTATAACAACAAAAATTTTCTCACGCCCAAGTAGCCATAGATATACTAGATGCCAAGAAATAACTACCATTCAGTTTAAGTTCATCAGCACATTCATCAGTCTGAAGGGAATGAGCTGTAATATGCTATATACTATGATGCACTAAGAAAAAAAATAATATAAAGCATATAAATATGCTTTGAAACATATGAAATACTAAATCTAAAAGTACAGAAACCATCTGCCTTAATGCAGTCACAGCATAAGGAGCCTATTCTCCTGTGTTAATTTCTAGTATGCATCCTTTGAAGGGGCACAACAGTAGGTAGTGGCTATGAAAGACCAAAGGAATAGATCAGCTTCCAAATGTATTTACAACATAAAGTTAATTATAGGAGTACTATTCCACTTAGCACCTGAGCACAAAGCAGTGCTTATGGCAAGCAAGGTAAGAAAGAAAAAGTCAAAAATGTAACCAAGTGTTCAAGTAATGCTGCAAGGGATCAAGCTTTCAAAGTAAACAAAGGATTAGGAAAACAGTTTGCATAAAGTACCAAAAACGGTGTTATTGATACATCCCATGTGCTTTCTATAACGACATAAGTAGTCTTTAAATCATGGGTTTGGCAAAACATACATAGTCATATGTCAGGAGGAGAATTTACTTAAAAAAAAAAAAAATCTTCAAAATATTTTAGCCAGAAGGAAGATCATAATATGGGAGGAAAACCAAAACTAAGCCCTGACAGCTGATAGTTAACATAGCAGAAAAACAAATTCAACACGAAGTTTTTAAGTATGAAAGAAACACATTTACTGCATTTAACATGGCTAGGAGTGAGGAATGGTAACTTATTAAATTGCTCCAGCCCAGCCTTAACTGCCTCAACTTGCTACCCAACAAACCATCAGTGTGCCAGAGCAGATTGTGTAACAAACTGAAACTTAAACTAGTATGTTCTCTCCACTTAAACTAAAAAATACAAGATCCAAAAAACCCACCACAAACCATTGATTCATATTTTAATTTTTCACATTACTTACATAAATTATGATAATTATTTTTTATAAATATACACAAATAAAATTCCCATCTTAAGCCTCTCGATGTAATATTATTGGAGTCTTTCCAGCTTCTATTATGTTTCCTACACCAACACTGAACAAATACAGCCACGTTAGACTAAGAGACGACTAGAGTTTTTTAAACAAACTACTACATAAAACTGTTTTCCTTAACAGAATACAAAGTAAATAAGTAAAAATACACTATTTTAGTCATTTGCTAATCCCCATTAACCAATAGGGCAACACAGTATTAAAACATCACTACACTGCAGCTATACACAAAGAGCATAGAGCAGACAGCAACTCTCATCAGCTTTTCTAATGTACAGCTTAATCTAAGACTCAACAGCACATCAATTTCCCAATTAAACAGTTTTAGTTTACACAAGACTTGAACTTTGTTTTGTAAAATTACATCTACAAAACGTAAGAACTGAAAAACAAATAACAAACTAGACTAGAATATTTCAGTTGGAAAGGACCTATGGAGCAAACCTTTGCACAGGAATAAGCAGGAAAATGTAGTAGGTAATGTAACACCACTATAGTTTTACTAGTCTTTGTATACATAACCTTTATTTTTTTAACTAAATAAATGCTTCCTAACTCTTTGCAATTACTATTCCATATTAAAAGAGCAACAAGCTCCAAACCAAAAAAGCTAAGAGCTTTTGTAAAGGCTTTAGATCTGAAGAAATTAAGTCTTTCTTGTGTACCAACAATCAAATTAACACAAATCTCATATACCAAAATTTACTTAAAAATAGGTTTCACAAAATCTCGCAAGGCAAAGCTGAAGCTTCAGTAATATTTCTGCACTAAATTTTCAAGTATATATACTTGAAACATCCCAAATAAGCACTGCTTTACTGAGTATAAGGGTAAACTGTAAATTTTTAAAAGCCTAAAGACTAACTTAATGTCCAGAGGATGTATCATTTACAATTACAAGTGTGAATGAGGGCCAACTTTCAAAATTTGCTGTAATCATCCAGCTGAAACAATCAACATGAAATTAACTTGGCTGGCTCTTCTTCAGGCAAAATAGCTAGTAAAAACAGCCATCTAACTTCTGGTAAATATAAAAAAATCTTACATTCCCATCATCACTGAAATTTTCCTGGCCTCAGTAAGGCCACGACACTAGAATTCACAACACAAACAGAAGTTTTCTTTCTTTGCAGGATCTAAGTTGAAAGGCAACTTCAGCAACAAAGTAATGGTCATTTTGGCATGAGTATGAACTTACTGTCATTTTAGAGTACACTGCCATTGTAATATAACAATTTCAAATTAGTCCAAGTTATGTAGTGAACACTTCCACTACAAAACAGGTCACACTAAAGCCATTATGAATTATACAGCTATCCATATTTGACAAGAAGTCTCAAAGAACATGCTGAGCCTGAGAATTCTGGCAGTACATAAATAGGTGAAAGGACAGTAAAGGGACTGGCAACTCAGGGACACCCCCCAAGATGCACAAGCAATAATAGCAGCAATTCAAATGGATAGGGATGTTTGTTAGAATTAAGTTATACTACAGAAAAAGTGCATCTGAAGACAGTAAAAAAGTGAAAATCAGAAATATTTTATTTTGCTAATACAGAGCTTCGGTACAGCACTAAAACCAGTACCCACTTGCAGTTTTGTCCACCCAGAACCCAGTATACAAGGCAACAGTTGAACATGGATTTTTAGTTGCCCTCTGAAGAGGCCAATACTTCCTGCTAGTGTTTTACACACTTTAATGGCTACACTAGACATTATGCAATTATTTTCAAATATTTCAGTGGCCACAAAGCAGAGACTATAAACTGAGGCACGCTTGGAGCAGGTTTTTCTGCCAAACCAATCTTGAATTGACAACTAAATTTCCCACTGCTCGTAGTACTGCAACAGATCCTTATCATTGTTATCTGCACAAAGACAACAGCTTGTTAATTGCAGAATTAGATACTTTTTTCTCCTTCCTTTCATAAAATTATTAGGCTGATACGAGTGACAAAAATAAGTTTCTTTGCTCCCACCTCTCTGTACACAAAAATCTTTGTGCAACCCTTCACCTCACGATGTCACAAGTGCAATCACAAGGTGAGCCAGATCAGGGAATTAGTCCGGATTACAACAAACCAGTTTTGCCAAGTTAATTTTAACCCAGAGTGAGTCTCTAATCTGTTACTGCAAGACACTACAGAAGTATTATGTCAGCGTGGCAGGGGGAGCAGGCACACCGACCAACCCATCTCCTGTGGAGACCAGTGTTCATGACACTGCAGCTTGTATCACATGAGGAAATGCAAAGCACTGCTGGTTCTGTTTCAAAGCCAATTACTGCATCCTACTCAACACGTGATATCCATCCCGTCCGATGACAGCCAGCACAAACACCTTGCAAATGTGATACTAATCTTGTGACTTTCAGATAATCTCCACCATGTTTGATTTCCTTGTCTACACAAAAGCATTTTCATACTGCTTGCCAGTTATTCATAAACACTAAAGTTAGGTTTGGAATAGAAGCACTTACTGAGACAGGCATTGGTCACGGCCCATGAAGTGCAGAGTATAATTCTGCAGACTTGAAGCAAAAATTCCACATCAACTTATTGCAAGTAGGCTGCACTATATTTCTTTGCATTAGTCCTCTTGGAACACAAGAAGAATTTTATTACTGTTGATAAGCAAATTTGTTTAGCTTTTTTTCAGTTACTTCAAGTCATTTTTCTAGTCACAAACACTCCTACCAACAATCTTACTGATTAAGATGCTTCAGATTTTCCATATATATAAAAACCAAGTTAGGACTTCTGTCATAACCTATATTATCTTAAGCACCATTTAATTTATCCAGCACTGTTTTCTACCATAGCAATAGCCATAGCATAGATGCAGTCACAGTTAAATTTAAAGCTGTCTTTAGAAAATATTTGAAATTTGTATTAGTTTTTTAAAAAGGCATATTTTTGACCATTTCTGTTTAAGTCTACCAGGCGGCTGACGTATTTTGCATATTTTGACACCAATATGGAGAGAAGGTGGAGATCACAAGCAGTATCTTGGCAGCCATCAGTCTGCCACATAAGATAGTGGGGGTAGTGATAGCAG
The DNA here is from genome assembly GCA_013400575.1 of Peucedramus taeniatus. NCBI lineage: Eukaryota > Metazoa > Chordata > Aves > Passeriformes > Fringillidae > Peucedramus > Peucedramus taeniatus. The sequence goes on from WBNO01010679.1 coordinate 23,304, forward strand.
GAAACTAGATAATTATTAAATATTCCTCCTCTCTAAAGTCCAATACACATTAGCTGTATTCACTAGTTTTAACTACCTGTCATTTACTTGCCAAAGCTTAATATAACCTGTTTGCTCTGTACAAGGAGTCTGTCTTCTTTGACTTGACCTCAAAAAACATCAATTAAAAGAAGCATTAACATTTACACCCACCTAAAGCTAGTATTTTCCCCAATTTTAAGTATAAGGGATAGCAGTTGAATAATCCTGAAACCAAAAGACGTGGAGGACATGACTAATGCAAAACTACAGTTTCAAAAAATATAGACCCCTTAGGGCAAAATTCAGACTGGTATTTGAGCACTGAGGAGCAATTGCACAGCTGATTTCTTTGCATTTAGTAGTATCCTTACATGTAGCACTTGCAATCCTGGGATTAAATGACATGAAGCTCAAAAGCAGGAAGAGATTTAATGGAAAAAGTATAAACATTGGACTAAGGCATGTATGGAGTAAGAAAACACTTGCTGGTCTTCAGGGGGGAAAGAAGAACTATAGTTTCCCTATCATACACTCTGAAAAGAAGTCAGTAGCTGCAAAGATGTCAAGTACCCATGTCATCAGCATCTACCGTAAGCAAATTGGGAAAGGTATGTGTCTTATGTTAACTCCACTCCTAGACACAGCTTTCTGGGGCGAGGGGCATGGGGGTAAGCCCTGCAGTCAAGTCCGACTAAAAAAACCTGAAGAAGCCAAGCAAGCAACCTCCCCGTGGTTTACAACCGTTTGCAAACTTGAAACAACGGTGACTCAAAGCCCTACAATACGACCCGGCCACCCACATCACAGTCTGAAGAGCAGCACAGGCTGAGAACACAGGAAGGTGCCGGTTTCATGTCATCCACATCCTCAGCGACCTCCGGAGGGAAACAATGGGGAGCGCCCGGGCACCACGGGGGAGCCCTTCAGACAGCGAGACCGGGCACCCCGACACGGCCTGCAGGGCCGGGAAGGTCCGCCCGGGCCGGGCCGGGGGCTGCAGGGTAAGGGCGGCCTCCCCTCTCGTCCCCCGCGGCTCCGCAGCGCTACAGCCCGCAGCCCCCTCCCCGCCGGGGAGCAGGGCAGGGCGGCATTCCCGGCCGGAGAAGCAACAGGCACCCTGCTGCGGCCCCAGAGCCGGCTGGCAGGACCGGGAATGGGAGCCCTGAGGGAGATCATCCGCCGGGGGAGCGGTGCTCGGGAACCAGGTGGGGCCACACCGCACCCCACAACCCCCCGGCTCCCCCCCGCAAGGCGCTGCCTCCCTCCAGACACCGAGGCTGCCTATAAGGCGATGGCAAAGGGGGAACATGACCTAATGAGAAGGAGGAAAAATAATGCAGGGTAGCTAAAGGCAGCCCCAGTACATGGAAAAAGCGCCACGGTCTCTCGCTCGGGTAACACAGCCAGCGGGAGCCGCGGGTGCCCTGCGTAGCCTGTCTCGGGAGAGACCACGGGATTCAGTCCGTTCCGGCAAGCCTGGCCGGAGCGAGGTCTGCCCGGGGGCCCAGCACTGGCATTCTCCATCCCCCCGGGGGAGTTGGGCCCGCACACTGGGGCGGGCACAGGTAACTCTGTCCCGGAGGGCCCGGGAGAGGGGGCGGCAGCGCCATCTGCGCGGTATCGCCGGCCAAGCGAGCGGCGGGGCCCGGGCGGCACCTGGGCAGCCCGCGGGTTACATCACCGCCCCTTCCCTCCGTCCGTCCCCCGGGGCGCGGCGGC
>WBNO01010681.1:0-17408 GCA_013400575.1 Peucedramus taeniatus
GGATTTGGAGTGGCTGAACAACACAGGGCTTGAAAATGTAATGGCATGTTTGAGAGCTGGGAAATATAATACAAATATATTTGTATTATACATTGTTTAATTACCTCACAGTGGTGGGCTGGGGGGGAGGGGGGGGAATCTTCCAGTATGCCACTCTAAAATCACCCGAAAATTATCTTAAAATTTAAAGAATTCCTATCACTAAAAATATGCTCAGCCATAATTTGCCATACTTCATTATGATATGCTACTGAAAAATTTGATAATCTCTGATCTTATGAATTATTAATTTATATATAGTCTCATGACTTGCTCTGAATGTGAATAGAACAGGGGCACTTAAAGGTATTTCCTTAACATTTGTATTAAAACAAATGCCAAACTCTTGATTAGATATAGAACTTGATAATACTAAGCAGTTTATGCAAAATACAACTAATCAGGAAGGTAGGGCTTAGGAATGTTTATTGTTGCTTAGCGTGAAAGAGAGTGTAATTAAAATGATAAGGTAGTCATGATTGGAATAAATTATTGAGGTTACAGAGATTACACCTTAAAGCATTTGATTAATGTTGAGAGACCTTGATTGTGAATACGTTCTAGGCCTTTAAACATTGAAAAAGTCGATCCTAGAACATAATCCTTTCTTCAGTGGGGCTTTTGCAGACTGAACAAAAATCTTATGCTAATTTTTTATTTCTCTTCTTCCATATCTTCTACAATTTTATCTGCATATTTTTATCTTTGTCTACAAGTATTTTTTACCTGCTGTTTACCTACAACTTAGAATTATCAGAAAATGTATGGAAATGTGTTTGCTAATCTGAGGCATGACTGGGAAAAGAGGCTTACGTACTCCTGAAGAAAATCCAGTTACCAATTAAGATTTTCATTAAAATATTTGAGTCATAGTTAATTTGCATTAGGATTTATTATCTGAGCAAACCTGACCTATTAAACCTTCTAAATCTATTACTGTCAGTTAATGTCATGATTACAGGAAGAGCACATGGTGTGCCATGGAAACACAGCTGTTCCACCAAATTTTTCACTTGAAATCACCATTGTGCAGTTTAGCACTGAATTATTAGACACAATAAATTATTTTATGCTAGCCACTCTCATGTCCATCTTCTTAATATTTTCCTTGTCATTATAAGTGCCTTTAGCCTTGCAGGGTAATGAAAGGTTCTCGTATCAAGTCTGATTACTACTCTAATGTTTTCCAGGCATGCTTGGTGATGAGCTTGGCATATGAAACAATTTCCTACAGTAATAAAGCTAATTAAAGTGGGCAGTCATCCCCACATCACTCTTTAATGAATTATAATGAGCTCATTAATCTATCCAGTCTCGCTCACCCCATCTATTGACGAAGCTTCTCTGGCAGTATAGGATAGAACACATGCCCAGGAAAAAAATGGACACTGAAATGCATCTATTTTCCCATTTTTGGCATAAAAACAGGAGAAAGCAGAGGTATGCTTTAAGTGGAATATGCTTTTTAATAATCAGAATTGGAAAGGGTAAACAGCTAAGTCCAATGGTGGTGAAGGAAGACTCATGCAGGAACTTAATGAGGTCTAGTATTGCACTGCAAGTGATAGAATAATTAATACTTCTGTGGCACACACATATCATGTAAAATATGACTTACAAGAAATCTTTTAGTAACTGGCTCTCTGGGGAAACTGCCTAAAGAAAATAACATCAAGCTCATTTTTGGCTGAGTTTCTTGGCATTTTTCTTTGTTTGCTTAAAATGAGCAAAGAAGAGCTTGAAAGGTTATTTCATAACCAGTTTCATAATAACAAATACTGGAGAATTAAGTGGTAAGATTTATGAGTGGAAAGAGATGATTCATGCAAATATACATCTAGAAAAACCACCTATTTTTCTTTGATTCTAAGCCCACGACTTTCCCCATCTGTAACAGATAAAGTCTAGTAATAGCAAATCACAGCTAACTGATGGAGTTACCTGCTTCTTACTAGCATTCCGATGCTCTCAAGTCAAATCCCACAGGCATATTTTTAAAATATTTTTTGCACAGAATTTTATCTCTATTTGGCTTTCTGCATTGATACGTTTCCATACATGGTAGCTCAGAAACAAGGAGAGCAGTTTTGTATTAGCATGTTTATTATGCTGGTGAGTGCAGTACTAATTAATTAGACTGTACTGTTTTCTATACTGCTTAAACTAGGTAGGTATTTAGAGTTGGTATTGTTTTGTCTGAAGAGACTTAGATTTTTGTAGTATTATTGTAGTTATGCTGTCATAGGACAATTACCTTAGGATAGCTGTTTTTTTTTTTTGTCTCAGTTACATGATAAAGCCTTGGTTTTGTTTTTTCCTCAAAAAATCATAAGGATAAACAAGTGTTGTCCTCTGTAATGACCATAATGTCAGTCCAGAAATTTGATTTTCTGTATGTATGCAAAGTGGAAGGTATTTAAAGATTGATATATCTGCATAAACTTGCAGCAAAATGTTGAATGTTGGTTGAACAAAGGCTTACTCTCAACTGAAAAATGCATTTCCATTTAAGGTCAGTAAGGAGTTGAATATGGAGTAGAGGAGGGAGTCACGCTGAATGTATAGTCTAGTTAAGCTGATTGACTTCACTACAGTGAAGTACATTGACTGTAATTCAGAATCTATTCTTGACTTCTGATAAGAAAAGATAAAAACCTTGGTGGTTCTAGAGAAGCGCTGTGTGTCAGAGCTCAGTGTATTAAATGGCTGTAGATGAAAGAGGAGATACAGGTTTCTTTATGTGAAGAAACAAGTCCAGCTGTGCTTGGCAAGTGGGATAAAGGCATCTAAAAGTCTTCACGTTTTGCACGTATAAATTTTACGTAAAGTGTAGCAGAGTGTTCAATCAAAATGATTGACTGATTCGCTCACCAGCTGTGCATCATTTTGCTATTCACTGATATTTTCTTTAAAGGGTTCGTAATATTGTATAGGATGTCTATGTGATAGTCTTTAAGAAGTAGTAAAGTACAAGTATTAAGTATAGAGGATGTCATGTTCTCTCAATAGACCTTCATGATATAAATATAAAGAGTCAGTAGAACATTTGGGGTTTCATTATATCTAAATATGAGGGTTTCTTTCTTTTCTGTGTCACCATGGTGGATCTATGGAACCTTTTGGAATAAATTAGGCTGGTGTACTCAAAGATTGCCAAAGAAAAGTTATTTGTTCTTTGCACACGATACCCAAGCATGCAAGCATTTGTATATTTGATCCTAAAGACTTCCCTGGAATGGCACATTATTTTCAAAATTTTAACTTCAAGCAGAGCTGGCTGGATATCTTCTCCTTTCTTACTCTCTTGAGTGCACTTAATAAGATTACTTCTGTTAATTCTAATGTACTTGGAAGATCTAAAAACGTATTCATCGCTTTCTTCCCTGAATCATCCTCATCAATCTAAAAATATTTTTAATATATTTTTATTCAGAGCCTAAAGAAAAACTTTGCTTGGCTTTAAAAACAATAATAGTAAAATAAAAATACGGGGGTTTTTGCGCAAGATGTTGTTTTGTCACATTTTTCCTGACAAATGGAGGAAACCAAGGTCACTATTTCATAACGCTCCCCTTTCTTCCCAGCTGAAATTTTCTTGTGATTCTAGGAGGCAGGAAAAAGAATATTTTAAAGCTGATATATTGAATTCAGCATAGAAAAATTATTATTTTGTCACATATACAAGCTGATAGTAGGAAACTACAGTGGATCCAGGGGAGATTTGAGCTTAGTGGCCTGTGCTGTGTTGGAGCTAGAAGAAACTTTTCTATTGATCTCCTCACAGGGTAGCCAGGATCCAATTTGGACTTGTCTCCTTCTGTTTAGACAAATGGGGTTTTGTTTAGGACATTTTTCTCTGAATATGAAAAAATACACTTACTGGTATGGTAGTAATCAAACTTCTACAAAAATGCTGCAGGTTGGCAAATATTTTTACTTTACTTTTTTGGCCTGAACGTTTCTGTCATGCTGCTTGGTGGAAAGAAACTGACATACAAATGAAAATGTAACTGCATTTCAATTGTAAATTAAATTATACTTGTACGAAGTTATAGATTTTATGAGTATTCTTTCATGTGATTCAGTCTATGTGTATTAATATGATTAATTAGGTTGTTTGCCTGGAAAAGTGTGAAGAGGTTTTGGTTTTGCTGATTCGGCATTAGGGAAAAAAATTGGATATGAATATTTTATCATTGATGATAATGAGAGTTAATAGGACAATATTAAGCTGCTAAACATACAGTTCCAAACAAACAAAACCCCACCCTGATTACAGAAGGCTTTCATCAAATTAGTAAGTGCAGTGAGGTCTTGTAGAGAATTTGCAGTGCTGAAAAAAAAATGTTGGCTAAGGAAGCACTCTTGGCAAATACTTGAAGAAAAAGTATAATTAAAAAAATTGGTGTTTGTTTCCACATCAGTAGATGCTTTAGCAGCATTGGGGGAGCTAATTCAAAGAATAAGTCTTGAAATGGCAGTTTAAGAGATCTCAGAATAGTAATGGAACAGCAGAGAATAGGAAATCTCTTGCACCAGCTACTCATTCTGAGTACGAGTTTGATATGACAAATTGTTGAACTGCTAACTCTTGCCTGTTATCTATTGCTCTGATCTTTGTGGCTGAGTGTCAGATGGAAATAGACAACTGCTTTTGTTTGTTGGGTTTTTTAAAAAAAGTTCTCGTAATTTGAGTTTGTTTCTGGTTAAATTAGTAGAAACTGTTCTGGAAAATAGATTTGCTTGGAACATGAATGAATATAATAAAGGAGGAAGAGCAGAACTGACTTCTTAAGATTTTAATCAGACCTCAGAAGAGGACTCTGCTGGAAGAGTCATGCATGTGAATAAGGATGACCTGTTTTGTGTAGTTAACTCAATTTCTAAAAACTTTTCAACAAAGCCCTTCATCAAAGGCTGTTAAAAAATAAGATGAGTAGAAAAGTCTTCTCTTGAATTAATGGCAGATTAGATGTACAGTACAAAAGACATAAGTAGTTGTTTATTAAAGGACGAATTATACTTCTAGAAGGTTCAGAATAATCAGAATTAATATGGAGTTCAAAATGTTGCAGAAAGATTTCATCATACTAAATGATTTAAAGATGAAAGGCAGCTGAGATTCAATGTCAGCAGACACAATGGAGTACTAAGGGGAAGAACCATCCTGTTTTTCCAAATGAGGGAAAAGAACTTTGAGACATGGTGCATAGTTCCTAGAAAAGACCTCGTTAGTACTTACTAAAATAAAATTTAAAAGAAAAGGGACTTAGAGTTGAGCATTTATTCTTAGTAGAATCCTGATTACCTGGTTCAAATGAATGACACAGTCCAACTGGGAAGGCTGGAGGATAGGTTGTTAGCAGAGATACAGGATGTCCTATGTAAGGAAGAAGATACTTGCTAGCTTCAAACAGAGGTGACAGTAGTTAGGCAATAAACATGTGATTTATAAAGCAATAGATGTCACAAAGGAGATAAATAGGAAATACACCTGTCTTTTCTTAAGGAAACAGGAACAGTGACATTGTTCCACAGCAGGATGAAAATCAGAGGAAGGTTAGGGGTTTTTGTTTCACTTGTTTTTCTCTACATGAATGTAGAACTTATTTAGGGCTATCACCAAAGGAGACATTGTACTATATATGTGAATTCTGGCCATAAAGGGAGAATTGGTGGATTGATTATATTGGGAAAAATGCATTCATATCTTTTGTTATGCTCTTGCCTGCTATTCATTATTTCTGCAGGTTAGCTATGTCTTGGGCTTCACCTGGTATAATCAATAAGTTTTCATGTTCTGCAGTTTATTAATCAAACTTAATTCTTTAAAACTTAATGCTTTTTATTATCACTCAGAAAGAGAGAAATTTCAGCTAGAGTTAAAAAAATCCAAATTAATTTGCTCAGTCTGTATTTCAGAGTTAACAGAATTTAGCTCACTATGAAGAAAATGTTGTTAATTTAGCTTTGTATTCATAAATGTCTGAATCAAAGTAGCATAGCCTAAATAGTCTCTTTGAGTGTTACCTTCACGGTAGGATATCAGTTGAATCCTAGTATTTAAATAGATAAAACTGCCCTATTTCAACCAGTAAAATATTGATTGGCAGGTTCCATGTAACTGAACTTAGAAAATGTTGTAGTATTGCATAGGTCTTTTTTTAGGATTAATCACCCTTATTTATCATTAGAAGACCAGATCCTGTGCTCCACAAACTCCATTTGATTTCCTGATCAAGAAATAAAATAGAGAGTTGTTCCTTTAGAAGTGTCATTTGAATACTGGAGCTGTGTGGAAAGAAGATGTACAAAATGATGTCTTTTTCTGATATGATCAAGGTTTACAAAGCTGATTAAGGATTTTATTTATTTGTGTTTTTTTCCTAATGGAAAGATAACTTGGAGTGAAACTCTGCATGTGCTGGGTCAAGGTGGTCATGGGAAATGGCTCTGAGCTTTTATGTTATGGACTTGCTGTCACCCTTGTTCTGGGCTTCAGCAACNGATGGCTCTGAGCTTTTATGTTATGCTTTAATGGGAAATTCTGAAGCATGGACTTGCTCTCACCCTTGTTCTGGGCTTCAGCAACAGCTGGCAGGACAATGTGACATGAGAAGCAGGAGAGTTAAGTGTGACCATTGCCTGCAGTCAGCAGGGATGCTCTTTGGGAGCATTGTTGGGACTCCAGCCAAGACTAACCGGTCTGGCAAGGCACCAAAACAGTAGATGAGCCAAAGGAACAAAATCAATGTGCCTTGCACATGTGAAGAAATGCAGCCAGGCAAATCCTTTCTCTCTTGGTGTGATTGAAAGGGATTGGTAAGCAGATATGAAGTGATGCTGTAGGTAGAGCTAGGGAGAGCACAGAAGGGGAAAAGTCACACTGTGTACGCGAGGTGCCATGGTGTACTTACAGCAGGGACCAGACCAGTGACTTTGTTTTGACACATGAAACAAATAATACAGGCTAGGTCTCTCTGCTAGTGTTAGGGTCTTTAAGACTTTCATTAAAACAAGAGTAACAGCTCACAATGCAAGTACTCATGATCTGACTGAAAACTCATTTCTGAAAACACGGTCTGTAATATCCAGCAGTCTGCTTGTGTAATCTCAAATAGGTAGATGCTTTTCTTTTGTAAAACATGTTAACACAAATGTGTCTGAGTTTGGAGAAAGATAGTAGTGGTCTTCTGAAAATTCCATGTAAGATCCACAAAACTACTTGTTGCTTTTCAGATGTTGAGTAGTACAAAGTGAATCACAGAAGACATCCACAATCCCTCTCTAGACTCCTATGGTGCTTGCAGAAAAATACTGTACATGGTAACTCTTCAGTGTTTTCACTGAATGTTCTAGACAGTTATCCAGAAAATTATTAATTTTTCTGTGTAGATCTGCTGCATAACTGAGAGGAAGTTCAACTGTTGTGGCATTTGTGTACCTTTCTAGAGCTGATACTCAGTTTTAAATTTCTTAGCTTTGTTTGTTACAGGATTATTTTCTTAAGACACTATATTGTAAGTAATTGTTGATTTTTGGAGTACCCTAAGTTGGTAAACAATCCATTTAGCATCTGAAATTCAGTACATTTATCAAATGAATTTTATTTTATTCTAAATTTATGTCATTTCTTTGGAAACATAATCTTTTTAGTATCAGAGGAGAAGCAGTAAATTTATCTTCCAGAAGACTTGGTTAGTTCTGTTTATAGCACTTTCATTACAGTAAGCGCAATATGCCTCTGTGTTCCAAAGTATGAAGAGGTATAAAGTAAGTTTTCAAATTTAAAATTATTATTCTTTTTGGCACTTATGCATAACCTGCTGCAACTGTCTTCACACACAGCACAATTTTTCATTTTGTGACCTGATCTGAGGAGAAACAGATTTGCTACTATGTTTAGCATTTTCCCAAATGAGCAGAATTAAACTAAAATAGGAAAATACTGGCACTGAGACATAACAATCGCTGTCTTAGCTAGCAACTCAAAATACGTAAAAAGGTGATAATTTGAAGAATATTCTGACTGTAAATGTATGCACTAGTAACAGGAGATTCATAATGAACTTGCACCTAAATCATAGATTTTTTTTAAGCATCAGAGTATATAAGTGAAGAAAAGGATAGATAGTTTTTTGCACACAGCTTTTGCATTTTTATGAAATACACTTGAAATTCAGTCTGCCAAACTTTTTTTGATTATCTTTATTTAATAAAAGAAAATAATTTGAAGATGTACTGTTTACAGATTATGCTAACAGTTCTCTTTAACAATGAGGTGTTAATTGACTTTTTATCAAGCATTTCCAGAGTCATGGACATGCTTACTACAATTAAGAGCATAATTCTTATTCTTTTTTTCATAGTAAAATAATGAACAGCATTCATAAAAACAATGAAAATAATAATGGCAATGTAATATGTAGTATATATAATTTATAAAGCTATGCAAAATGGCCTCAAAGCTGCAGTGTATAGAGGTATCTTATGAAAACATGCCTACAGCACAGATTGAATTATTTGGACTAATAATTTCATAGCATTCATGTTATTACTGGACTAGTAGCCTTTATAAAATATTGGCATAAAGTCATTTTGCAGAAAGATAAGGAATCAAAGTGGCAAAGGATATTGGTTTAGTAAATAGAAAATGTCACCTAGCAGACTTTTATATCTGTGGACATTTCATTGATTTTAGTTGGCTTCTGAACTCAGCTTTACTTATATGACAGTCTGTTCTTTTACACTCTATAAATATTGTAAGGGCTGAAAAAAGCAGGAGACATATTTTGCAAATGTGATCATGCCCACACTATAATTGGGCTTATTTTTCTAAACATAGGAATACATGGGTCAGATGTCTACTGGAATGTGGAGATAGCTAAGAGGCTGACTCTCACAGCCCCAGAGTATTCAAATGTATTTAGAAAGCCTTACTTTATGAGGGAAATGGTTTTTTTCCAGCTTAGTAAGATTTATTGTAGGTTTAGAATACATTGAGTGCATGCTTTCCTAAAAGCAGGCCATCCATTTCAAGTCATTTCTTCCTTAATATCTGTTGCTGTGACAATTCATTAGGAGCCAATACTGGGTTTTTGTGAGGTTTGGGTTTGGGCTTTTTTTTTGTTGTTTTTTGTAGTATAAATCCCCATCAGACTGTGTCTGCTATTTCTCATTCACATTGAGAAGCTTTTCTCAAAAAAATTTTTGGTCTTTCCACAGCAGCTTTGCCCTGTATTATAGTTTCTCAGCAGATAATGAAGCATTTCAGACCTCCTAAGGAGCAGAGATGATCCATTCCTGAATTTGCACCATCAGATATATATTGCTGTTTGCCCACAGACTAATGAACAACACAGCATTCCCCCAGTTTTTGCTGCCCTGCACACCTTTCAATAACATGCGATTTCTTTAGTATCATTCATGCAATCCTTCACTGAAACATTTTGGTTCTTGCATGAGTAAAGGATTTTCCAAGCCTCTTCTCCTGCCATAGCTTTCAGTAGTTACTTTCTGGAGGAACTATATTCAGTATTTTGGCGAGAGTTTTTTCCACAATTTTTATTCTGCTAGTGCTGCATTCAGACAGGTGTCTGGGACATTGAAATTGCCCAAACCTTTTTGCAGTCAACTGCTTGACAATATGTTTTCTTTCTTTTATTCACGCTCTTGCATCTGAAGAAAGATTGATGCCTCTGCAGATACTATGCAGCAAAATGAGATTATAACATCCTAATTCTATTCTACATTCAACAACAAACAGCTATATGCTATTCCAAGAAAGCAGGGTTCTATCGTGTGTAGCGGTGACTTGAGAAGATGAACACCATCACTCCTTCCTTTTTCTTTCCCTCGCTTTGTATGCCCAGCACGATGCCATATTTGATGGAATATTCCTTGGATCAGTTGGCTGTCTTGGCTGTTTCCCCTCCCAACTCCTTTGTGCCACCCTTTTCTCCTCACTGCAGCAGCAGTACGAGGAGCAGAAAAGACCTTGACGCCGAGTAAGTGCTGCTTGGCAAAAACCAAGTGAAATCTGTATTATCAGCACTGCTTCCAGACCAAATCCAACCTGTAGTGCTGTACAAGCTGCTGTGAAGGAAGTTAACTCTACCTCAGCCAAAATCATCCTAGAATCCAAACCTAAGAGTCTCAAGTATCCGAGATATTGCAGGGTGCTCTTTTCCAAGGCTGCAGTGGCCTGCGCAGGAGTTCATAATGCAGGGCATTGATTTCCAAGCACCGTGTCCCGCTGGAAGAGTTAATCAGAGTTTTGTTCAAATGAGGCAATGCGTGTGAAAAGCCTTAGCCCTCCATGCTTTTCTCCGAGCTCTAAGGGTAGTTATGGTCTGCATTTTATGAGACAATTGTTGCATGGAATGTTAAAATTAAGTGCCTGGAGAACTGTACGGAGCAGGAGGGGTCCATTCCTTGCATGTGTGGGGAAGATCCAGCTGGGTTCCCTACTGTTTTTTGCCAGGAGAGGTGTACTGTGGGTTTTAAGTGTTTTGAAGCTCTGTGAGGCAGAATCTTTCTTCAAGCTCTCACTAGTCCAAGGGAGTTCTGCTTTGCCTCTTAGACAAAACCTAGTGCCAAAGCTCATTGCAAAAATCTTTCCTGCTGTGGCTGAGGCACGATGTTACAGGCCTCATGGCTGTATTTGCTTGCATATGCTTTCCAGAAGATATTTTTGTAATAGTCTTGGCTATGGGACCTTGATGTTTTTCTTTTTCCACTGTGTATTGTACTATTTTATTCTAAGTTAAAAAGGAGAAATTCAAAAGGTAGCAACAGTGTAAAACTATGCTGAGAAAAAGAACTCAGAACAATGTAACAAAAATTTGAAGTACCATAGCTAATGCCATATTGTTTTTAAAACCATTTTGTTAAATAAAGACAACACTTTGATAAAATAATTGTTGCTGATACTTAAAAGCATATTTTTTAGAAGCAGATACTTTTGCTAACAGTAATGTTAAATATGTACTAATATCATATTCAGTGCTGCGGGCTGTATTCTGGCATGCACTAAAATTTTATTTTCAGCTAATGTGCCTAAACATTTATCTGCTAGTAGATGTTTAATGCTTCAATAGCATATAATAAAGAAAACTTCCATGAGTTTTTCTGTAACAGAGATAATGTGAGTTCTGGCTTTTTTATAAATTTGGATCTTTCAGAAGATCTACAGTAGTACTGAAGTAGTGTGAAAGCAGCCAGAAATGGTGTAACTCTTTCTCTTGCAGTTGTTTTAAATATTTGCAATATTGATGTGTGTGTGTCTTGTTTCTTCTTCCAATTCTATTAGAGCAGATGATGAGCAATATAATTACTTTGAAAGGTTATTATTACCTTTTATATGAGGAAAATGGGATCACGCTCTACTTTTTTTGTCCTGTATTTCTGTGTTTATTTGCATTTCCAAACACATTAGTACTGTCAGAGTGCAAGTTTATCACACTGGTTATACCCTTTAGAACCTCTGAACTCTACACAATCTGAATAATTTCTGTACTCTTATACTGCTGTTAGCTGATAAGTAGAGGTCCAGATTTTTTTTATTTTCAGAAGAAGTGTTGTGAATATACCACCAGATTGCCAAAATTTCGTATTTCTTGTCATACGGCTTATGGTTTTCTGCTTTTTTTTTTTTCAATAATAGTACTCCAAATTATTAAACTACCTAACTAAATGTTTCCATTCTAGAAGGATGTAAAAATAGGATTCTTCTGTTACAGTTGTATAACCAGCTAGTTGGCTGGTTAGTTTGCTAGGTTTTTACTTTTCAACAATTCAGTCTGTTAATTTGAATTTCTCCTCTGAGTCGTTTATCAGAACAACACAAAACTAAATGATTGATATTTCTTCTTCAAGTATGATGTTGAGACTTAAATGAACTCATGACATTCCTGGGGCCAGCTTGCCCCTGGACATGGGTTTGGCCACAGTTTTAGCTATTAGGGTCACATTTGTGTAGGTCAAATTGAATTACAGTGGTTATTTCACTAAGTGGTAAACATATTCTTTCCTCCCCCGGTTAATACCAGAACTTCTGCTGTTTCAGCTGATGTGGAACAAAAGATGTGTGCTTTCCTTTTTCTGTGGGTATCTGTTGTGCTTTCTTTTTCATCTCTCCAAGATCAAGAGCTCTGCAATAATGCTCTAAATTGATATTTCTCTGATGTTGTTTTGTATGATTAAAATTACAACATTTCATAGCTGTTTCTCAAATGAAAAGGAATGACCTGATTGGATCTTCAGTAAAAAGAGTTAAAAGATTCAGAAAACAATGAAATGGACTTCTGTGCAGGGAGCTATTCAAATTTCTATGCAATGTTTTTGGATACATTAATTTCTTTATGCAGCAACTTAGGAAATGTTATTGCAAATACCACACATGACAAAGAAAAATAGAGTTTCATTATTTGAATGTAATTATCTCACACTATATGAAACAGCCTTTTCTTGTCATGAGCAAAGTAGAAGCGTTAAGCCTATTATAACATCTCTTTTGATGTTTTTCTAGGATGGAATAAAAGATGAATGCTCAGTGCTGAAGCTGCAGCTGAAGGAGAGAGACGAACTCATAGCCCAGCTTCGTGAGGAGCTGGTAAGCAGGAGAAGCAATGGGGGCTTTTTCTGGTTGGTTTTGGGTTCATTTCCCTGATAATGTCACTCCAAGAAAAGATATTAAAGAAATACAATTTCACACCTGCTACAGAATTACTAGCCTAAGGCTATGTTAATCATTCAGATAAACACTGATAACATTGATTGTACTTTTCTAGGGACTTGTCAGCCTCTGAAGTGGCTACTGTCTAGTTTCACTGCTTGTAAAAATTTCTTTGAAGAAATTGTGTTGACAGTTGTCTCATCAGAGACAGATAAGCACAGCACTGTATACATATGCCAGAAATCTCGAAGGGCCATGCACATGCCTGTAAAATTGTCAGTAAGCTGCTGACCATAAGCTGCTTTTCATATCTATGAGATTCTTCAGTAGAAAAGGAAATAAGGTTATTTCTCCATATTTTCATAAAACAATAAATATTCTTACACTTGCTGAACCTTTATTTAGCATATGAGCTACTAATGCTTGGCTACTACTGCTTTAAGGATTGACAAAATACTTTCCAGTGACTGAAGCAAATAAGTGATTCAGCAATTAAAAAAAAAAAAACTAAACACATGAAAATGCATTTTATTGTTTTGTTAAGGCTGTGGTAACAGAATTTTAAGATTTCTTTTTTTTATGGAATGTGGAAAAAGCATGGATGTCTTCAGTATTTTTAAATAAAGGAGAGGGAGTTTCTACCTCCTCTCTCACTGCAGAAAAATCCTTTTGGGTCGCCACATTCAGGAGGATGTTGAGCACATACATTCCTTCCATGAAAGCTGCAGCTGTGAGGGCACCTAAGATTTTGTCTAAGCACCCTTTGGGACAAGGGGTTGTTTCCCTAATTAGATCTTAATTTGCTGGTCTACCTCAGGGGTTTTTTGTGCCTTTCTGTCTTGTGCCTCTTGTGCCTAGCTTGGAACTTGAACAAAATTAAATCACATCTAGCTATTACCGCATTTTTTTTACCCACTAAAAGCAGGAGTACACTTTTATGCCAAATAACTTGAGTTTCAAGTTGCATGGGAAAAATATGATGTTCATGTAATGAATGTGAAAGATTTCTTTGTTATGTTAACATCTGCAAAATAAATATACATCATCAATATTCTTTGTTTTGTATTTGGCTACATTAAGAAATTATGTACTGTGTAATTATTATCTAAAAAGACAAAATGGGACACAGGGTGCATCAAACTTCTTCACAGTCCTGGAGCATTAATTTTATATCAGTCTAGTTCAGAAGATATGCTATTTAACTGGTGGACAGTTTTGTCAGTGTAAAATTACCCTGTATTGACACAGGGAGCTGTAGTTCATTTGCTGTTAACTGTTGTCAAAATTCATCTGTGTATACATCATCTGAAGAAAAAAAGACCCACAGGGAACTGTCATAATAGACAAAAAGTACAACTTCCCATGACCATGAAATAAGGATTTCTGTATGATTGAATGTATCATGGATTTGATCCATGATTAATTGACTTCAGTTTCAACTCTCTAAGACTTGTAAAGGAGTGCAGGTGGGAGTCTTGAGACCAAGTTTAGTCATTTGAAATTAAGTTTGGAAAGAACTCAGTAGATCTGGTTTACTCCTAATTAAACTGACTAAAGCCACGTTAGGAGGTGAACATGACAGAAACTATTTTAGTTTATGAAACCTAGAAAAAATTGAGTGGGTAGGAAAAAAAGTGTTTGGTTTTTTTTGTGGTTTTTTTTTGTTTTTTTTTTTTTTCGTGGTTTGTTTGGTTTTTTGGGTTTTTTTGTGTTTTGTTCTCATTGGTTTTTTTGAGTTGTGTAAGTACAGTCATAGATATTCTTTTTAAATCTCTACTGCATCTTCTGCAATACTGCACATCCAGTGCCCTTTTTCCGGGTCCTGCCACCATGGCACTTGACGAAGTTGGCTCCTGATTAGGTGAGATGATCTTAGAAACTTCTTACAGTGTACTCTTGAGGGAAAGCAAGCTGTCTTTCAGAGCTGTTAACAATGAATTAAAATTGTAATAATTTCCAGGAAATTCTGTTAATGTTTTCCTTGCTTGCGTAAAACTCACCAAAAATTGTTGTAAAACATACTTTAATATTCTGAAAATGCTATATTTACTTATGTGTTTGTGAGACTGTAAACATTTGGAAAGTGAATGTTTACAAAAGTTCAGAACGGTCATTTTTGGCTAATGAAACTGCACTTATTTTCACATAGCTGCAATTGATTACAGGCACAGCACTTAACAGAGAACTAGAACTTCTGTTGTTGAGTCTTGGGGCAGCCCATGTTCCATTTGTCACACTGAATATGGAAATCTAAAATTTGTAAATGCAACTTGCCTGTCTTGAAAACATGACATCCTAAAGCTAATTCAGAAATAGCACATGAAAATTGATTTGAGTACGAGTCAGTTTTGTGCTTCTTGAGAAGTACATGAAAATCTGTACTTCCAGTATTCAAGCTGAATGTTTGCATGTAGGTGTAAAACCCTTGCTTAGTTGGTTTTACTGCAAAACTCAACTAACCCAAAGTGAACTTCAGGTAGATTTTGGCTCTCTGGGAGCTTTTGCTTCTTGCTTTCCTCTAGATTTGCTAGACTTATCTAGTAGTTTTTCCCTCTGGTTTGGTTTTCTTTTTCCTTATTTTAAAATACTTTTTTAAAAGCATTTCTGCTTCATTTGAGTGCATTATGAAGGCTTGAGCTGAGCTGAGGAGTGTGAGCTGATGAAGCTTCAGAACTTGCAATTGTTATGTAGCTTTTTAAGGGAGAAAAGGCTAATACTAGAGAAATTAGGATAGGCATTTAGATGCTTAGCTACAATACCCAGGTAGAAAGGATAAAATACAAGGAGCCATCACCTACCTCCTATTAAACAAAGAAGATAGAATAGTCTCTTGAGGATTTTTTTAGTTTTTTAGTGATTATTTTGTATCGATTCCCTTTGTCATCAGAACTGTGTCTGTCTTTGGAGAAATAAAGAGAGGTAGGTAGGGAAGTGGCGTTAATTACTCCATGCTTCCATTATCTCCTGAAAAATGCCTGCTTCAGAAATGTCAGTTACCCAAACCTGCTCTAAAGATACCTGGAAATGGTAAACCTCAGCAAGGAATTAAAAATTTGTGTTCAAACCATCACTTGTCTCAAAACTGTACTCACTTGTGAAAATATTATCCAGGAAATCAAATTAAGCATATTCATTCTGCAGGTAATGTGCTCTTCTTTTCTCTTCTATTTTTTCCCCCTAAAATATTCAAAATAAATAAGCATCTTTGTTTTCATTAGGCATGAAAATGTTTGAAACCTCAGCTGTCTCATACCTAGGTCTGCCTGCAACTGCATCTTTCCATATATTTTCCCAAATCGATCTTTTTCCACTGCAGTGTGAGCATTTAGAATGACTTTAAGCAGAAGATATTTTCATGCTATATTGGCAGAAATAACTGACTGCTGTTTACAGTAACATTTATTCTATTGCTGTCATTGATACAGCAACATTCATGCTGAAAAATGAGAGTTAACACCATTATCCTTTCAACCTTGATTCCCTGTGTGACTTAAGTTGTGTGTTGTGCCACCAAAATGAAAAATGTAGTGAGGCAGCTTAAGTGGATTCTGAGTGGAACTGGAGGCAAAGTTAGGTCAGGAAATTAATCCCTCTTATAGCCCAGCTGTTGGGAATATTTTTCTGCCATGGAAGTGGCTCTTTATCAAATGTTAGGCTTTCTACATTTATGGAATAGCAAGGTACAGTGCTACCTAGGTGGGCTTTACCTCAGGCTGTAGAAGTTTGCTGCTTTAGGCTAGATACTCTGGAGTTAGCTCAACAAAACATAGCTGCCCTATTTTATTTTTTAAACTTTTTTTCTCATATTTTCAAATCATAAATAAGCTCTACCTTCCCGCCCAAAACTTAGGTTAAATTATTTGAGAGGGCATGGGACTTGTGCTTTGGTTTGTGGGGAGGGGGTTGGTGGGTCATTGTTTTTAGTGAGGAGTGGTTTTTTGTATTTGTTTGTTTAGTTGCTGTATCCTAAATACAATATATGCCTGGAGGGCAAGAATGATGGCAAGCTTAGCTGTTTTCTGTAGGTTGATTTCAATAATAGGCAATTAGCCAGTTGCTCAAGTTTTGAAGTATGGTGAGGATGAGTACTTGTTACTCAGCTTTGAAGTGTAACAGAAAACCTTATATGTATTTGAATCCTGCTGATGAACTATTTATGAAAGACACTTAGGTTAAGTGTAAAAATCACCTCAAAATGTTGTTATGCCAGTAGAGATCCCTTGAATTTTTCAGTCTTATCATCACAACTTGTTTTGTCAGGCAAAGAATGAGATTCGGATAAAAAATGTCATGAGCACATGGGGAAAATAATTTTTTGAGCTGTTGTAAAAAGAGAAATTTTCATTAGTGCAGGCTACTTTCAAAAATTTAAAAACAGTTGTCCTTGAAATTTTAAATTAAATAGTTCCCATTTGAAAAGGATAGTAGTCCTTATTTCTGGAAAAAGAAATCTAGATTACTCTTTACGCTGATAACCCGTTTGCTTTACATTCTGTTAGTTCGTAGTATTACTTCATGTTGGCTGTTTTTATGAGAGTATTACAGACCCATGGATAATTTGCATAAGAACCAGCATTTGTAAGTAGTTTCAAATCCTCTTTCTTCACCATATTTAGGAAAAATTAGGAGTAGAAAAGAAATAGATTAGGTGTACTTAAACATTATTAAAGTGTCAGGCATCTTCCCCCTTTTT
>WBNO01010682.1:0-119787 GCA_013400575.1 Peucedramus taeniatus
AACTACTCATTATTTGTTAGGCTAGAAATGTAATTTATTAGAAGAAGCTTATAAGTTTCACTGCATTGTAACAGTGTTTCTGCCATTTCTTGACTTACAAATCACTGCCTAGTGAATTTAAGAACATAAATTCACTGCTCCTAGTTGTTTTTCACAGCCACTTCAGAAGTAATTTGTGGACTCTTCAGTCTTTGCACACCTCAGGCTG
Source organism: Peucedramus taeniatus (assembly GCA_013400575.1). Lineage (NCBI taxonomy): Eukaryota > Metazoa > Chordata > Aves > Passeriformes > Fringillidae > Peucedramus > Peucedramus taeniatus. Next base: position 209 of record WBNO01010682.1, read on the forward strand.
AAGACCACTTATATTAATGAGAACAGATAGGCATAAAATCTCATAACGGAATGAAATAATTCTTCATTAAAATAGAACAGGAAAAGTGATCTCATGCTGGGGAGCTCTCAAGAGCTATGCAGATTCAAACAGAATCAAAAATTATTCTTTAACCATTTCTGCTTTCTTACACCATTTTACAAGTGTCCCTCAATCCACGGGTAATGATCATTCTATAATAAATAGCTTCACTATAATAAAGAGCTTCATTTAACACTGTATCTCCTATCACTGTAATTTAATTAACTGGTGTTGACATACAGATGTCATAGGCCAAGGAGAGGTCATTGGGAAGAGGAAGGGAACAGCTGTCACAGGACTATTAAATGGGATAGTGAGCAGAGACCTTGAAGGAGGTGACAGCTGACAGGGTCCAATCAGTTGACAGTAACTGGATAGGAAGGAACCATTTCTGGGATGTACAAAACTATTTTTAACCCTTCCACATATGTTTAAAACATATCAGCTGCATATTCCATTTACAGCAGGTTCACTGAGCTGCATCTTGATGCCCCCAAGTGCATAGCTAACCTATGAGGTGATCTCTGTGAATAAGGATCCTCAGACCAGGGAGAAGAACAGAGGAGTGGGAGAAACCTCATGAGTCCAAGTGCTCTGCTACTTTTCATACACTGCTTAGTTCCTGTTGGTAGTGGAGGAGTACAGCTCCTCTGTGCAAACTCTGTGTCTTTCTGGGATCAAAGAGAAGGTCTTAACAAATGCAAAACAGTGAAAAGAAGTACTGGGATGGGGAAAACTTTGCTCAAAGGCTAATACATTTTTTTCTTTTCATTTTCAGAACTCAGTTAAACAGAAATTACAATCTCTAGCTTTTAGTCCCATTTTGCATGAAACTCAAAAGCCTTTTCTTTTAATTAAAAATAACAAAATAGTATTTCCTAGGAAGAGACAATATTCTTTCTTGTATTCAAATTTCTCATATTGCATACACCAGAACAGTATTGCAAGATGAAACAATGGTATGACACTGAGTAATGCAAAAGCTAAAGCAAAATCTAGGGAAGTCTTCTCAATAGTGAGAGATATCAGGCTCCTTTGGAACTCCTTTGAAATTGGAAGATTTTTCTTATTCTGTACTTAAAAATAACTCACACTAAATATTTTTGAAACCTTCATGAATAGTCCTACTGTAAATTTTCAGATATAGAGTGTGTATATACAGACAAGCCTATTAAGTAGGCAGATAGAGAAACTACCAATATTTATATAATGTCTTAAGGAAGACAAAAATATTTCAATCTCTTAAATCTTTCTTATTTCTTATGATTTTATATTTTTAAAGAAGTTTGACTGTATTAGTACAAAGAATTAAATACATATTAGAAATATTATGTGCCCTTAGTTTTATATAGTACTTGGTATTTAGTACTTATATATCTATTTTAATTTACATGTATTTAGAACTATTTGAAAGTCACTCCTTGATATGATCAGGGCAAGAAGCTCAAGAACTGCTTATGTCCAAAAAAATCTTGATCTATGTGGCAAATCAGTTCAGTTTTCCTGTCTCCTGCTAAGCAAAACTAAAAACTATTTGTAGCAGCCTCAAACTAAACGATAGGTATATAGGAGAGGAGCCCTGGTAAAATTTGCTGGTGATGTTGATGCAGTGTTATGGCAAAGCAAATACCCACTATGCTGCTGTTATCATAGGCACTCCAAACTTCAGCTCCTCCTATCAATTCAGTGAGTGCTGGTGAGGGCTTCGGGCTTAGCGAGTGCTAAACCACTTTGAAGATATGAGATATTGCCTACCATATTTCAGCTCAGCCTCACTGAGCTGAAATCCTCTTCTCTTGCTTCCTTTCTGTTCAGGAGCTACAAGGTAGTGGAAATTCCAAGCGTGGACTGCAGCACTTGAATAAACACAGTGCTCCTATCACACACATGCAGTTTTTTTGGCAATAAAAGGAGTACCAGCAATGCTTGGTTATATCTGCTGTCTGGACTGACTACAGTAGTACTTTTAAGTAGCAATATTTCTCACAGACTAATTGGACTGCCATTTTCCTGCAAAACTGGAAATACACCCAATAACATTCCACTTTTCTCTGCATCACCTGTTGCATAATTTGTCTTCTTGTTGGGGTTTACCACTGAACATGACTTGATTATAAGGGTGTGTTCTGCTGTACCAGAATCTGCTTGGTGCTGGTGATAATTAGAAACAACAGCCACAGAAAGTTCTTTCTCTTAAGAATTTTTTAGTAAAATGGTTCCTCTTCCATAATTTCTCTATTTACCAAATTATGACAGGCAAAAACGCCATGATGCCAGGGTGAAGTAGAGTTATTTGTTTACCTGGCAGGTGATCAGCCATAAGTAGGGATAAGCAGAAGTGCTTGTACTTAGCATATAAATCCCATAGTGGAACTGTATTTACAAAGTGTGGGAGTGAGTTTGATTTCAGTATGGATCAGCATTTCCCTCAAGCACATTTCAGAGTATTTGCATGAATTCCTTCATCTACCTGCTACTGAAGCACAGGCATGTTCTGCTAAGGGTGAAGATGAGATTCATGGCTCATTTGTTCTAACACATGATGCCCTTTCTTTTGCCCATTGGGATGCTGTGTGTTTTCCCAAATGTTTCTCTGCGTTGTTCTGGAGTACAGCAGCTTCCTGCGCCCTTCAAACCGGTAAGGTTATGCCAATCTCTTTCTCTATTTATGACCTTTCAAACAAAGATATGATGGCAGGTAAAAAAGACCTCTCCTGAAGCCAGACAGCCAAATTTTTCCTTAGTTTTACTAAACCAAACATTAATTCTTTCATAATCACTAGTTCTTTGGCTAAAATAAAAAATAAATAGTTCATTTTAAATACTCTCTTGTTTGCCATTACTCACCAGTTTCTTTATGTTTTATAGATTACTACAGACAACAATTTTCTTCACAACAGATTAATGTCTTAATAACCTGTGATTCTTTTTAGTGAATATAAAATTTGTCCTGAGTATAAAAGCATATGCCTCTTATCTACATAAACCAAGTGCCTTTTTTCTAAGATGTTGCCAGCATATCAATTCAGTTCCTTGCTTTGCCATGTTCCATGTTTTGTGCATTGACCATGACAAGAAAATAAGTTTCCTTATGTTTCCATTACCCATCATTAAAGGAAATTAAAAAATATTAGTTTTGGTTGTTAGAAAAAAACACTTCAGGACAGAATTCATTTTTAATTACTATATATATAAATAAAACTAAAATGAGACACCAGTTTTATTTAATTATTTTACATAATAATATAGTAAAAAAGTTCAACTGTTAATTATTTTGTTAAGAAATGGCTTAATCAAGACAATATTTAGCTGCCAACCCTCTAGCTTTCTTTAAATACTCTTAATAGTAGCACTCAGAGACTCTAATCCCTTTCTGCAGAGGTGAAGGAAAATCTGAATCACAATCTGATGTTGATGTCTGGGATATCCTGAGGAAAGCTCCTCCTACGGAATACGAGAAAATTGCTTTCCAGTATGGTATCACAGATTTGCGTGGGATGCTGAAACGCCTCAAACGCATAAAGAAGGAAGAGAAAAAAAGCACAGGTTGGTGAGATGCTTTTCTTCCAAACATAGTGTTCATATCTTCTTTACAGCAGCGAGATACAAGATCATGAGAAAAAGTAATTTCCTGTTCCAGTTATTACCCAGCCTTTACATATGAAATACTGATTACCAAAGACTGCAGCTATGCCCAATGCTCTGAGATACCTTGCTCTGAAACTCTGGACATACTGAACACGCTCACTTCACCAATTCCACAAGTTTGGCCCCTTATATTTCCCTGAACATAAAACAACATTCCCTACTTGCCCCCCACCCCAGTTAGTATGTCAGGTAACAGTGATATATTTAAACTATTTATTTTCATTGGTATGATACCTTTGGAATCCTTGAGCCTTTTCTAGTCCTGTGAAGTATTAATTGCCTAATTGTAACTGAGTGCTTAAAAAGTCCGAAACAGAGAAGGCAAACAGCCATTCATCAGTACTGAGAAGACCAAGTATGATTTTCCTACATGGGCAAATGTAACTCCATTTAGAATGAGTTGAAGTACGTATTCACATCCTGTTTAGAATATTCTACTTTGCTTATTTTGGTTTGTAACGCATGATTGTCATCCTGTGTTTAAAGAAAAATGGTACAGGATGAAGAACAGACAGAAAGGGTAAAAATTCAAACAGGGATGCAGAAACTGGGGAACATTTAAGATGATGGTAAACAACATGAAAAGGAATAAAGATTTGTTTCATGACCCAGAATGAAAAAAGACAAGTATAAAAATGATAAGGTCTTTTTTAAATTATTCTTTATCATAGCATTCCTCAAGAAACTGGATCCAGCTTACCAAGTAGACAAGGGGCAAAAGATTAAATTAATGGTTGAAGTTGCCAATCCAGATGCTGATGTGAAATGGCTGAAGAATGGACAGGAGATCCAAGTGAGCGGCAGGTAAAGTAGAAACATGAGAAATCCAAAAAGGAATGGGCTACAGCTTGTACAAAGTGAAAAATCTAGCTTTTCTTAGAAAGAAGGGAATAAACAGGGAGAAATAAGAGCTGAGAAAGAATCTACGCAGTGCTATGGCTTAGGGTCAGTTTGCTGTTGTCATAACTTTTTCTTTTTTCTTCCCTCTGCTCTATATATCTACATGCGGGACTGGATGCCTTCATCTACCAACTTAGCAAGTAAGTCCTAAGATTATATTCTGCTCTTTATGTGTATATCCAGGGCTCAAATGTACTTTCTCCTGATCTGGGATATACTTCAGTGTAACTTGTATATAAAACAAATTTCCAGTGATTTTGTGCTGAAGCCATTTTTAATGGTAGTCATGCTAGATCTTAGAACAGCATCCAGCACTGTTCATAGGATCACATCTCACGCTTGGAGGAAGATTCCCCACAATTTCCTATGCTATTTTTTCAAACACTGCTGCTGTTCACTGCAGCAGGACCGGCCTATTGGGCTTGAGTCCTTACCAATCTTGCCCCTGATGTCAGAAAAAGAAGAGGAATCTGTTTTTCTTCCAGGCAGGAGAAGACAGTGACTGGGCCCAAAAGGGTTTTCCCCTGATAATTACATTTAGATTCTCTTTTCAGATATATTTTTGAGGCTGTTGGGAATAAGAGAATACTGACCATAAACCACTGCTCTCTGGCTGATGATGCAGCATATGAATGTGTGGTAGGGGATGAGAAGAGCTTCACAGAATTATTTGTAAAAGGTGAGCAATGGTAGCAAAAGGAAAGAGATCTCCCCTAACATTTAGCACTGAATTACTGTCACCTTCTCTACTCTCAGCTTTATCTTACAGGAAAGGAAATTCTTAAACATATTAACAAATTCTGAGATCTGTTGAAGTAGGTATTTTTCTTACAGTTAAATTGAGGTAAATTTTGCCTAACAGCAAGCAGAAAAGCAGAACAGTGATAGTTACCATTAATTCTCATTTGGAAAATTATTTACATCTCAACAATGGGGCTAGAAACTTACTTTAAAACTTTGATTCCACTGAAGACAAACACGTGCCCCAAGCTCTACAAGTGGATCAAGTAGTACAGAAAAGTAATGCCTCCTGTTTAGAAATTTATAATATACATGAAAACTGTTTAATCCTATATTGTATTCCAATTCATGAAAAATGTCATTTGAAAACTCTGTAAAGGTGAACTGGCATAGTAAATTTTAAGTTCTAAGACAGACATCATCACCATTTATTTGTCCAAGGACTCTTCCTGTGGAGTAGAGAGTGGTGAAATCTACCCCTGGTCTCTACCATTTCAGAATACTGTTTTAATAAAATTATCTTTATTTTCAGAACCTCCAATCCTGATCACTCACCCACTGGAGGACCAGATGGTGATGGTTGGAGAGAGAGTGGAGTTTGAGTGTGAAGTGTCTGAGGAAGGAGCTACTGTGAAATGGTAAGGGAATAGAAGAAAAAAACCAAAGCAAACCAAACCAACATGAAACCATCTTCCTCCATGGAACATACCAGGAGGTGTGGAATAAAAAAGGAGAACACATCCTACATAATCATTTTCATGAAAAGATTGTCCCTCTTCCTATATGTCAAATATGGAGGAGGAACTGAGAAGCAAAAATACTACACAAAGCCCCAGATTAAGTATAGATATTTTATAATGTCTCTAGAATTTCTTGCTCAGTGTTTACACATCAGAAATGTCTAAGTATTGCCCAGACTAATCAGATCCATATTGTGGTGAGTTCTCTGTACTTTTTGAAATTTTCTCAACTGCAGTGAGGCATTTGGGTTTCTAAAGTATTTTTTCTTAGGGTAAAAACTTAGTGTCTCTTGAGACAGAGAGGAAACACATCTGCTGTGGTGATCCTGCAAAGCTGGTCATTGTGCTTACGCAGCGAGACGGATTAAGACGACAAACATTTAGACCATGGATCCTGTTTTCTTGGGCATTCCAGCTGAGCAGAGTCTGGAAGGTGCATGCTGCTTGGGCAGGCATGACAAGCAGGGCTCATATGCCACGTCTCACACGCACTATTCTCACTTCATTTCTCCACCAGAAGAAATTCCCTTGTGCTTGTTAACAGCTTCAGGCACATGGTTATCAAGCATTCCCACAATGCCCATTGCATTCCTGGAAAGTGCCAACTAATGATCTGCTGTCCCAAAGGAAGGAACTGAGAATTTAAACGGAGTCCAAGAGCTAGTACAGGGTATGCATTACACTATTAAAGCCACAAGCACAGGGACACACATTCTATTGTTCAGGAACTGCCTGCAGATGCCTGGTCACAAGAGACGGGGACAACCAGATCTGTCCCCCTCAGAACACAGTGCAGCTGCCACACTTTGATCCTGTGCCTTTGAACAACTCCCATACATCTCGCAGAGCTGTTATCTGTGGGATGGGCATTTGATGCGACAAGGGCAAACCTGCAGCTGTCTCAGTCTGAAATGCAGCAAGTGGTCAGAGAAACTCATCAAATCATTGCAATGGAAAACTGAGCAGTTAGACATTCACACTGTATTTTACTGGTTTTGTTATATGAGACTCTGTCAATGCTCTTTGGCAACCAAAGGGAACATTTTGGACAGGGGAGAGTAGTGTCCAGGGAAAACTTGAAACACAGCATGGAGAAAGAGTTCCAGTTTTATGGCTCATTAGAGAAATGATCAACAGTTTAAGCCAAGCAACAGGCACTAACTCAGAGCACCTGTTATAGTTCCTATATCTTCAAACCCAGGATATAAAACCACAAGCACATGAACAAAGGCAATTATGTGACTTGCACGAGACAAGACTTGCACAAGAAATAAGGGTGAGGCATGGCTATCATACTAGGGCTTGAAGAATTCATGATGTGGGTCTCTTCAGAGCAATTAGAAAAGAATGTTCTCTTGGAAGCTTTCACATTATTACAACTCTTGCAGTACTATGGAACAGGTTTTTTCTAAACTTCAGATGGTCTTGGAAATAATAATAGTTGAAGAAAAAGATATAATAAAATACATTGTTTTGATCTAATTTTTCAATCTCTGAATGCTGGATGTACCATTTCATCAGTTCCAAATCAAAAGATACCATGGTAATGTATATTTATAGCAGTAAATCTGTGTGTCCCAATTATCACACAGTGCCTACATCAGTGATATCTCAGAAGACATTAACCAATTAATCCTCAGAATCCAAACAGGAAATAGGAATGCATTTCCAGACAAAGAGGAATTGAGTGGTGAAGTTGAGAACAGATATCTGATCTTGCAGATGTTTGGGACTTGGAAAGACTAAACTATAGCTGACCTACCTATTACTGCACTAGTTCTGCTTCAAATGTGAGGCTGGACCAATGACCTATGGTGTTCTGTGAACCAGTATTTCTATGACTCTATATAATGCTTCACTTACACTTTAATAGCAACAGATTCCTCTATTTTCTAGTTCCAATTGCCAAAAGAAGGCCTGTAATATTACCTTAAAGAGGTTTTCTGCTTTTCCCAGCAGCAGTGTATTATTTTAAGACAAATGCTATCTGGAGTACTGTTTCAAGGTTTACAGTCTCTATTTGTCACTATAGCCCTCTGCAAACTCTCTACTCATCCACAGGATCAGCAATGTGCCAGTCAGTAAAACAAACACAGGTTAAAGACGGTGTTTTCCTCCTAGGGATTTAAGACACTAATCATTACAAAAAGACTATTTTCATTATTTAGTCAAGATTTCAAGATAATTCTTTCTTACCAATGGGTAAATAGAACATTCAGATATTTTTCATGAGCCCTGTATCAAAACAGACCATGGAAAACTAAATTTAAAAGTTCATCTCCACAGTGTGTGTGCTTGGCTTTGCATCTAGTGACAGCAGCATGCTGAACTTTGGGATTAAAGTCCATTCCCAGCAATTCAGCAAAGGTTTCTGCATTGCATTGTAGCACTTGTTCCAGAACTAATTTGCATGAATCACAATACCAGTCTTAGTAGATCATCTTACATGTTGTCTCAGACTCCTGTCTGAAGAGGAATGAAGAGGAAAGAAAAGGAAACATTATCCTGACAATAACACTAAGCGCTGTGTTTCAAGTGGTTGTTAAAGGCATCCTCTGTTTCCTCCCTTACTAGCGTTGTTTTGTGACCTGGAAGGGAGGCCAGTCCTTCTCTAAACCTACTCTAGGTTCCAGTGAGCTCTGCTGTAACAAACAGCCATGAGGAAGTAACCTGTAGGCATTTTGAAATGAAGTTGCATCAGGAACATCTAAGTCACAAGTTGTAGGATCCTTGTCTCTGCTTAGTTTTGATCCTCTGATTTACATTAGCAGACTCTGACAGAGGTAAAAGGTTTCCTTGCATACATCTACTTCGAAATTAGGGCTATAGTATTTTAATGACTCCCAAGTAGCATTTCAATTTGCTATTCGGTAACCTCATTTGTTAAGCTGAATAGTCACTGAGTCACTGATCACAAATAAGTCACAAATAAGGGAAATGACAAAAAAGTAGAAAGAATATTTTTACTCTATTAAAATCACATATATTTTCTATTTGTTTTTCCATGTGACTTTCAAAGAGAAAACCTTTTTCATTTACAAACTGCATCAGTACTCAAGTAACAAAACAGAAATATATTCAAGTAATAATGAAAAATGTCATTCTACAAAATTAGTAAATTGAAGACATTTTCTTGTAGCCTGTTTATGTTATTTAGGATTAGGAACAGGAAACCCTTAAAACACCTTATGTATTTTTGTATGACCTTGATTAAACAGCATGAGTCCTCCCTGCGCATTTCCCTTCATGATGACTGGAAATTACAATAATTAAATTTCCTCCTGGGCTGGATGGTGAAGCTTAATTTAGTAAAGTCTTAAGTATACTGTGGCATCCTTGAATGGAAAGAGCTACAAAATCCAAAATACACATTCATTTGAATCCATCCTAAAATTTTCTCCTTTTGCTGATGCCCACAAATTATGGATTTATAACAATTATATTTCACATCAGGAAAATTAAGACTTTTAAATAATATCCCATCAAGTCCCATTTACTTTAGGGCCTTTATTAAGACAGTAAATTCCCTGGTAGTGAAGTGTGTTTTCAACCCTTAATCTCCTACAGCATTTAACATACTTCCATGTTTATCTATAACATATAAATAGAAAAAAATCAAGTAATTACTAGTGGTGAATTCTCTTGAACCAGAAGTCACATACCTAGGGAAAATTAATGGTCAAGATAGAGGCATTCTGGTTGCACTAACATTTGTGCAACAATCCCTTTTTTGCCAACTTGAAATGCTACAAAGATTGGATTCACCTTGTGTCTTCCAATCCCTAGTAGCATTGAGCTGACCCTTACTCTCCTCTTTCAACCATAACAAAAATGACTCAACACTATTCGGTATTTCAGGGAAAAGGATGGAATTGAACTGACACGAGAAGAAACATTTAAATACCGATTCAAGAAAGATGGAAAAAAACAGTATCTCATTATTAATGAGTCAACCAAGGAGGACAGTGGACACTACACTGTGAAGACCAATGGTGGGGTATCAGTCGCTGAACTGATCGTGCAAGGTAGGCACAGGGAATAACCCAGAACCAGAGAAGCTGAAAAATGAGAACAGGCTGAAGGTAACCTTCTCCAGATAGTGCAGAGTGGTAGCATAATCCTCCTGACAGGGAAAAAGGAGATGCAATAAAGGGCAATAGGGATTGATAATAAAGGCTTCGAGGAGAACTCAGACCTGTGGGCCGGATATAACAGATACTCTGATAACAACAGGTGCTTAGCTATCAGTCCTGTTAAAGCCCTGAATGCTGTCTATTTCCCTTCATATTTCCTCCTTCCATAGACAGCTTGCTCAGCCCTTGCCTTTTCTACTTAGTAAATCCACATCATCTACTCACAGAGCTATTCTGATTTTTGATGTGTGTATCGATTATTCTCACGATATCAGAGAAAAAGCTGGAAGTTTATCAGAGCATTGCAGACCTGACAGTGAAGGCACGTGACCAGGCAGTCTTCAAGTGTGAAGTTTCTGATGAAAACGTGAAAGGAATCTGGCTGAAAAATGGAAAGGAGGTGATCCCAGACGAAAGGATAAAGATCTCCCATATTGGCAGGTCAGTCAGAAAGCAGGTACAGGCTTGGGAATTGCACTATTGTTATCTCATAAGAATTGAATTGTTATCTCAAGAGTTGAGAATATAAAGCAAGACTTTGTCCTGGCTCCAACTAAAAGGTAAAAAGTTTAAAAGCTTTTCATATGCAACCAACATTTCATGACAGACTTATTTTGGTATGTGTGCAGTCTTTCTGAGTTGGTTCATTTTGTATATATGACTTCAGCAGTATATCAGCAAAAGTAAATCTTAGTTTTCATAAGAATTACATGGTGTTTGGGTATTCAAAACACATTTTTGATAACTTTAAAACTAACAGTAGTGTTTAGATAGTACATGTGAGTAAACCCTACAGAAAAATTAGCATTTATATTAACATACATAGTTGTGTTATTCTGTGGTCAAGTTTCCTAGCAATCTAGCTATTAATGGAAATGGAGACCAAGAAGATTCAGCATTAAATTGAAGTCTTTCCTTTCTGGTACTCTTATCTGTATTCTGTTTTGAACTTAAAATAATAGAGGGATGGAGAATCACTTTTTAGTTTGTCTACTCAGAGTTACTGAGTTAATGAAACAAATGAAACCAGTCAACAGTGTTACAGCTGCCCTTGTAATGGCAAAGGACTGGACTAGAGCAAGAAAGCTGCTTCCTCTCTTTAAACAATCTACCTTGACAAAAAAATTCATAGACAATGTGTTGATATGGATACTGAATACTGAAAGCAGAGCAGTCTACAGCCCTGGTGTTGTGGCTGTTGACTTGTGTCATGGCAAGGGAAGAAGAAATAATAATTTCTGTGAGTATCCTATAGCCTGCACCTTGTCTCTCAAGATAGCCCTGTTTCTCCTGGGGAGGCAAGGAAAGGGAGTGCAATATATTTGTTCATGTTTCCAGAATCCATAAGCTAACTATTGAGGATGTAACACCAGAGGACGAGGCTGATTATTCCTTCATTCCACAAGGATTTGCTTACAACCTTTCTGCCAAGCTTCAGTTTTTGGGTAAGTTATCTTAGAATGTGTAATGGGAATTCCACAGGGATAAAATGGTGACATTAATCATGGTTATACCAGGAAAGAGAATGCCAATCTCTTTTCTGATACCTCAGTGTAGACACACTGCTTTTCCCTGTTATTTTGCATTACCATTATCACACAGGTTTACAGAACCTGTTTTTTAATTTATTGTATAAATCTGCTGACTAATATGCCTTATGAAGTTTAATCAGTTTTGAAATTACGTTGTAGGTGCAGATGCTACATAAATTCTGTTTTCTGATATATTTCTCCTTCCCTGTCTCCTCTTTTCTTCCCCCCCCCAGAGGTCAAGATAGATTTTGTACCAAGAGAAGGTAAGAACAGCAGTCATTATTTATATGCAAGTAAGAATGCTTTCAATAGCAAGTATATTTTATATATATATATTTTTTTTTACTGCAAGTAAGCAGTATATTTTTTTCATTTTTAATTTAATGCATGAATATCCTTTTTTTTTCCCATTCAGATTTTTCAAATTATATTTAAAACTTATTTTCTCTGTCTTTGCTATAGAACCCCCTAAAATCCACCTTGACTGTCTGGGCCAATCCCCTGACACTATTGTTGTGGTGGCTGGGAATAAACTGAGGTTGGATGTTCCTGTATCAGGAGATCCAACACCCACTGTCATCTGGCAGAAAGTAAACAAGGTAATGTGCAACCTGACACAGTGTCTGAGGCAAGTCACAACAGCAAACTTATTTTTCCTTCTCAAATATTACTTTGGTTTACAGTTATTTACAAGTATTTACATCTTCCTTTCAATCTTATGTTTTTAAACCTCAAGAAAAGAAAATTAAATACCTGGACTGCAGCTGCTTGGGACATAGCTGGCTTTCTGATTCATCCTGAACTGCTTCTTTTTATGAACTGTTCCCTGGTTTTTTAGTCCAAAAGAAGGGGCTGACTATATATGAGTAGAGATGTGTAGCAGCAGATAGAAGGATACCATACACATTTATTCTCTTCCTACTTCAGAGAAAAATAAATAAATTATGAGTCATCCCCATCACCTTCACCTGATAGAACGAACATTTTCTGGAGGTGGCAGCTTCTTTTTTTAGTCTTTATCAAGGATTCTACCATTTGTGAAAAAAAAGTCATCTTAGCAGACTAGTGGCATAAAACTGAATTTCATATAATAAAAATAGAGGAACTTTGCTATTTACCTTATCAAAGCAATTACAAAACATCAGAGAAAGAATTTAGAAGCTACACTTAAAATGTTAAGTGAGCTTCCTTTCTGGGTATCTCAAAATATCCCCACCCCTCACCATCTGTGGGCTCTTGAGCTATTACTAGCAGAAAACAGAAATATTTTGCATAACATTCTACAGCATCATTACACATCCATATGTGTCGATACAGAAAAAATAATATTGCCCATTATGTTAATTCCCCCAATCTCCTATTTCTTCATTATTATGCTGCATTCTTGTTCAGGTCAGCATATCTAACAGCACTCAGAACTTTTTGCCTTCAATGCAGAATTAGTATGGAAACGAATTTTTAAAAAAGCCAAGAAATTGACTCTTCTATACAGAAGTTTCTCTGATAAAATGATGATTGGGTATCAGACACCTCTATACAGCATTACTTCTGAGGTGTTAGGTCTCAACATATGAGGAAAAGCAGCCAGTCTTGATTGGAGGTTGTGTAAAATATACTTACGAATGAAATACTAAACAAAGAGTAGCACAGCCTCAAAAGATGTTTGATGAGTGTTACAGACCTGACTATTTCTGAGTGTTAAAGTATTTACATCAATTTACTATCCCATTGTTACAGAGAGAAGTAATCCTTATTTTTGTATTTACACACATAGAGTAACTAGTACCAGAGGACACAGACAGGTTCACAACCAGTTACAACAATACTGCAGGAATGTCATTCTTCTTCCTTTGCTAAGCTGCAAATCTGAGTTTGATGCCTTATCCTTCCCTTAATTCACCACATTCTGATACTTTTTTTTTTTCATTTCTGCTTTTTACTTTGGTTTTGGTAGATTTCCTTCCCAGGTCTGCTTGCTGCCTAACTTTGCTTTTCTCACACCTCCATATTGAACCCCCCAACAAACTCTTCTCTGTCTGGCAGAAACAGCTTTACTGCTCTGCTCAGCCTTAGCTGACTTTCTGTGGTTTCTTTGCTTATCTAGAGAAACGACCTACTTCGAAACAGCGATGATTCCTTGACTCCCTCAGAAAGCAGCAGTGATTTAAATACTGATAATAAGGTAAGTTCCTTATTATTTGTGCAATCACACAAGTGTTCTTAGCGTTTTCCAGATGAAAGGTCATACTCAAAAGGAAATAACATTTAAGTCAGTAGATATTAAAAATCAAACAGCATATCAGGCCCACCATCCTGCCTCACAGTGGTAATTGCCAGGCACCTGCTGGGCACAAGAGATCTGGTGAGCAACTTCGGAGTAAGGAGCTGATTGAGAAAGTCTAATTACCATCACATGGTGACTGGGTTACAAGGAATCAAAGCAGTTTTTTGAAAACTCTTTTAGATTTATTTGTGTTTTTTTTTTTTCCCTCAGTAACCTGTAAGCTTCAATAATAACCAGGACAAAATCTTTCACGACACATGGAAAGATGACATGGAAAATGGGTCAAGAGAGTGGATGGACTATAAAGAAGTGAAAGCAGACTCATTTTGCACCAACTTTCATTTTTCACATAAATTACTTATTTCCTGATAGAGTAAAAATATTTTACATTACTTACCCAGCAATAAACCATTCTCAGGGTTAGGATCCTGCTGCACTAATCACAATTTGGACATGTATTCTTTCTAGTGGTTCCTGTTCTAAATCTAAAGATACATAGGCACATAAGGAAAAGGGGAGTGTATTACATATGTACAATTGTGATAATTTTGTTTAGATTTTAGCAAAAAGTGGAAGGTTTCCCCATATGACATAACTGAGTGGCAGAAATCTCACTGATGCCATTAACAGTTACAAGAATCTTATTTTAATTTATACAGTAACCAACTCATATCCATGAAACTCTTCACAGTGATGCTAGCAGTTGTCCCAAGTAGGAATTTCTGGAAGTACTTAGTAACTTCTTTGAAACATAACTGGGTTTTGTGTAACTAGTGGTGAATCTCAACAACCTGCAAACTTCAAGAACCAATTTTCCCAGATGTTATTTATGTGAGCCAACCAGTCTAGATTTTTTCTCTTCTACATACAAATAGAGCTTGAAAAATTTTACAGCTTTTCAATAATTGTTGTAATATTCAATGATTTGTAGTTTTTCACCAGCTTATACACAGACTCATCAGGCTGTTCCTGGCACAAGTTGCAATGATTTTATCTGTCACTTTCACTGCCCACAGCTCCTGTTTGAATCTGAAGGCAGAGTCCGTGTGGAAATGCATGAAGATCATTGTGTCTTCATCATTGAAGGGGCAGAAAAAGAGGATGAGGGAGTTTACAGAGTTATACTTAAGAATCCAGTTGGAGAAGATAAGGCTGATATCACAGTCAAAGTTATTGGTAAGTGAAGGAAAAAAACAGCCAGAGCATGAAAGAATCTTGAGTCTGCTGAAGCTCACCCTTCTCAAAAAGTCTCAAAGTCTCTCTGATACAGTCCTGACTTTAGGTTTAGAAAAATGAGAAAGGATCATAAAGAGGGGAACATTATCAATCATAAATTTGGCAGAAGTATTTTTTCAGATTTAAGTTAAGAAACTTAAGTTTCTTAAGTTAAGAAAAGTTAAGAGAACAAGTCCCAGTAGTAATCCATGTATTTCCTGTTTCAGGTGATTCTATCATTTTATGGATGACATTCCATTCTGAAGTACATGCTTCATGCTTGTCAGAAATAAGAAAAGTTTTCAGTCATTTTGTCATGGGTTATGCTTTTAAGCAGAGATTACTTCATTCTACAAGCAGTAAATGGTTAATGGAATAAAGAAACATAATGTATCTGATAGAAGATGAACAGACTGAGACTCTTCAGTGAGTCACAAAAGACCTGGGAGGGATGTGGTTTTGAGTCAGTAAATTTTATGAATTTTTCATAATATTTAATTTGCTGATATCCTGACACACATAACAAAAGGAAAAGTTATAAGCAAATCAGAAATTATAAAAGACCTTCAGTATTAAAATTTAGAATTCCTTGGAAAATACTAAGTTTTCTTCTATCTTCTATAAATATTAAATCAGGATATTTACTGTGAATATCTCCAAAGTAACATAATATGTGAGATATGCAGTCGTATTTTATAAAATTTATTCTCAAGAAAATAGAAAACCCTGGAGCAAGCCACATCTTACAGAACAGAATTACCTTACATTTTTGCAAAAGTTTATTATGTCTGGAAAGGAAAAGGAAGCTGAATAATCAATGATATTTAAAGGAAACCAACCTAACAAAGAAGCATCAAAGAGCAGAATTCCCTTTAGACTAAGTTAATACATTCTGGTTGTGCCTATTGTTGCTATCTGACAAAGCTGTATCACAGAATAACATAACAAATTTGGCTGGAAAGGATTTCTGATCACATCAAGTCCAACTCCACCATGTCAACTAGATCAGGCACTGACTGCCCCATCTAGTCTTTACATAAACATCTCCAGGGGTGGTGACTCCCTGGGCAGCCCATTCCAAAAATATAATCACCCTTTCTGTGAAGAATTTCTTCCTAATGTCTAACCTAAACTTCCCCTGGTGCAGCCTAAGCTTGTGTCCTCTCATCCTGTTGCTGGCTGCCTGGAGAAGGGGCCAAAACCCACCTGGCTTCACCCTCCTTTCAGGGAGTAGCAGAGAGCAATAAGGTCACCCCTGAGCCTCTTTTTCTCCAGGCTAAACAACCCCAGCTCCTTCAGCTCCTCCTCAATGGACTTGTACTCTAGGCCCTTCACCATCTCCATTGCCCTTCTCTGGATGTGCTCCAGCCCCTCAGTGTCCTTTGTTGTGAGGGGCCCAAAACTGGACACAGCACTTGAGGTGTGGCCTCGTCAGTGCTGAGTACAGGGAGACAATCACTGCCCTGGTCCTGCTGGCCACACCATTGCTGATGCAGGCCAGGATGCCATTGNGCCCTGCTGGCTCATGTTCAGCCACTGTTGACCAGCACCCCCAGGCCCTTTTCCATTGGACCACTTTCCAGCCACTCTCCCTGCAGCCTGTAGTGCTGGAGGAGGTTATTGTGGCCAAAGAGCAAGAGCTCTTTGGATCAAGAGATCCAGCACTTGATGTTGTTGAACCTTGTGCCACTGGCCCTGGCCCATGAGCCAGCCTGTCCTGGTCCCTCTGCAGAGCCCTCCTGCCCTCCAGCAGATGGACACTCTGACCCAACTTGGTGTCATCCATGATCTTGCTAATGATAGATTCAATACCTTCTTCCAGATCATCACTAAAGATATTAAACAGGACTGGGCCCAACACTGATTCCTGGGGGACGCCACTACATCAATACCACACAGAGAAAAAAAGTGTTAAAAATATTTAATATACTTACCTAAAGAAATTAAAACAATAAAAACTCTCATTCATTCTCACACTTTCTTCAGATGTTCCTGACCCTCCAGAAGCTCCCACAATCAGCAACATTGGAGAAGATTACTGTACTGTGCAGTGGCAACCCCCTAAATATGATGGTGGGCAACCGGTACTTGGTAAGAGTCCAAACACGTGAAGTCCCCTGCAGCTTGGCATTTGTTTTTTGCTGCTCCTTTGGAATGGCAATCATGTCTAAACAGAGAATCTTTGAGAAGAGTCTTTGTTTAGACATGAGGAAGGCTGGCCCTCAGGAGCTGCTCGGGGGTACGGAAGCTTCAGATCGCCCCAGGGCCGGCCTGGCCCTCCAATTTTGAGGAGAGAGTGCCCCCTGCCTGTGCGATTGGAGTCAGAGAAGTATTTCAGCAAACGAGCTACCAAAGCACCAGAAGGAGAGATGAAAAAAAGCTAAAGCTAACTATTCTCATTCAAGACTGAAATTTTAAGTCCGTATACAGGCCTTTGTGCTTACCTAGGAATCTCAAAATAGATCTGTGGCCACCTCAGTCATCAACTCCAGACATTTGCAATCTCAGGCACTCAAGCAATATATGTTTTATAGTGGAAAACTACTTCATAATTCTACTTCATATAAAACAAAGGGTCATAAAATAGTTTCAATCATTTTAGTGACCTTAAAATCTGTACTAAAAACTAGAGTGCAAAGTTATCATGTGATGAAGGAAATGAGTAGGCACAATCAAGACTATTACTGACACCATTTTAAGTTCTGCACAAAGCATGGTGAGTTTAAGATATAGATCTCTTATATGGAGTCTCTCTCTGTGATCCTCAGAAGAAAAAAAATAACGCAGAGTCTGGACCAATTTTAGGGGAAAAAAATTCCTCTGGATTCCATATCTAGCAATTTGTTTAATAAAGATCTCTGGAGCTTGAGTTTCTTTGAAAAAAAATACATAGAAAGCTATATGGACTCCCATGGGATGCCAGAGCTAGAAATGTCTAAAATTCTTTTAATCCCCTGAATAGTATCTGGAAAAGAGGAATTTTTATTTGCATTTGGATGTTTGGACTTCATTCATTTCCACAAGATCTGTCTTGTGCACAAAGCATTTACCTGTGCACAAAGCATTTACCTGTGCAGAAATAAACAAGGTACTGCTGGGCCAGTGCTTTGTGGTTTCATCTATTCTGACAGGAAGAAAGTAAGAAGTCAGCAGTTTGAAATATTATGTGCAAAGACATTTACCAGCAGTTGTGACATTACCACAGGCAACCCCCACCTCACTGACTAAACAAAGCCCATGATTTTGTTTTGTAGGGTTCTCAGGGCACATATTTTGAAAACTTCTTTGCTTTGTTTTCACTGTCATAGGAGGATTTTGTTGATGTTCCAGTAACAACCCTTGGCACTACCTGAGGAGGTTTCTCCAGATAGCACAGGGCTGCATTACTGCTAGAGCTCCAATAAAACCCCTGCAGCAGGGGGAGAGGAAAACTGAGATGCAGCACTACCCATTCAAACAGCTCTAAAAGCAATTTAAGAAGGCAGGGGGGAAAAGGCATATTCATTCTCATCTGTCTTCATATTGTTACAGATGGCATTGTAGGCAGTCAGATACAGTCTTTATTAGCTATATCCAAAAGATATAAAAAAGAAATTCACACTCCATCTTCACCTTTCCTGGGTTTTATGTGCTTTTTGTATTACTAAAACTATCTTTAACTCTTACACATTTGGTGCATTTGGGGAAATAATCTGCTTTACCAAATGTCATCAATACAACCAGTATTGTCATTTTACCTCCTTTCTGCCTTTTTTCTAAATTGCAAACATCTTCATTTTGACACTTTTGTGCTTAACATTGCTTATCTATAACAGAAAAAAACCCCAGAAACTGAGTTGACGAAACTTCTCTCAGTCTCATAGACCCTGCTGAAGAGAGAAAAAAAACAGGAACATACCAAAGGAACCATAGGTTTGTCACTTACAGCATTTACCTCTGAAAGCTACTGAAAACCAGTGTGCCTGGAGTACATCTTTATACATTTAAAGTGATGTAAACCTGTCAGCTTAAAGATACTTCCACTGTTCTTTCCCCAGAACATTCTGTAGACTCCCATGCGCTTCTTGCATTTCAGCATTGACAGCAAAGGCTGTGCCTACAGCATGCCAGCAAATGAAATGTGCCTGTCGCTCTCCTCATCCCTGGAGACACCTTAAGTGTGAATCATATTTCCCAGGTGTACCAAAGGGACCTCTGCAAGTGTGATAGCCATGACCTTGGTGAGCAGCAGGGACTGAATCACTCCCCTGCATGGCTCAATTGTGAGTCCTTGCTATGGACTTACACTTTTGCAGCTGCCCCCTGTTGAAGACATCTGTACAGATCTCTGCAGTCCATGGGTAGGAACACACCTACACAATACACTCAAATACATGGCATGTGTACCTGATTATTCTCTGATCATTCATTCTGTAGTTAAAAGATGAATAGTTTTCATAGCAAAGTTTGTTTGAAAGAAGCCTGTGTGGACCACATCCAGTCACTCTATCTGCAACACAGAGAAGGAGCAGAAATTTAATACAGCTAAATGGAAAGAAACAGTTCAGTAGTGCTTTGTAGCAGTCAACTGGAAAATATCTGACATCTCTGTTTCCAATGTGATATACAACCATCCTCCATATTAAGCGTCAGGAATCACAGATTCCATTCCCAGTTTTGGGAAATGAGAAGTTTATATTTTATACTGATAATCCAGCCTCACTTAGTCATTCTGGAAAACAGCATGGTAGTGTTGGAAAGGCTATGGATGTTCTGGGTGGAGAAGTGCTAAGACATGGATTCCAGGCATACAGATGACACCTTAAGCTGTATTGCAGATTTTGTCTGCAATGCACCCAGCTCTCTTTGCTCTCTGTTATCATACAGGCCCTCTTTCCTTCCCAAGGAAATCAGAGCAAGAAAAATGGTGAGAGGCCATATCTCACTCACTTTAAGGCTGAAGCAAGCTGAGAACTGCATTGTCTGGGAAGCATTCTGCATTTCCACCACTTTGCAAACAACACAGAGATCTAGCATCATTTCTTTGATAAAACATTATTTTTTTTAAAAAGGAATTTTCAAACTGTTCATCCAATTAATTCTTTGTGGGGATTTAGGCTATTAGTCAAGATTAGTGAATTGAAGCAGAATAAAAGAAATAAATTAATTTTTTAACTCTATACCACATCTTAGACATTTCAAGTAAATTTCTTCTTCGCTTAAAAGGATTTTCTTTTTTCCTGCATGTGAGATAAAAATTTCCAGTTCTTTTACATCATAACAGCTGTCCTTTCCAGGTTATATTCTAGAGAGAAAGAAGAAGAAGAGCTATCGATGGATGAGACTGAACTTTGACCTTTTAAAAGAGCTAACCTACGAAGCCAAGCGGATGATTGAGGGAGTGGTTTATGAGATGCGGATTTATGCCGTGAATTCTATTGGCATGTCTCGGCCAAGCCCTGCCTCACAACCCTTCATGCCAATTGGTGAGTTTTGAAACTCCAGGGTATTTCTAGAATAAAAACAAAACAGGACAATTTGGATCTCTTCAACCACTCTTACAGCTGAAATGAATGTGTCAGGAAAGAGGCTATCAACCATCTCCATACTCTATATTTAATCAACCTTTTCCTTTGTAATGTTCCTCTATCTCTCATTCCTCTTCCTGAAGAGCGCAGAGGTTCCAGTTTCATGAAAATGCTGATGAATTTTTAGTTGTTATAATTAGAAGTGTGAGAGTCAAGCTGGATCTGGAAAGGAGGAGAACTAATTGACAGAGATTTCCCTGTCCCTCTCAGCTTCTCCCATTCCCTTATGGGTGCAAATATCACAGTATCCCATCCAGTGCTCCCTTAATCCCAGCCCTCTCCACAGCTAGAAGGATAGATGATTAAGAAAATATTTGAGGAATGATTTTCTATAAATAATCCCTCCCAACACAGCAGCGCAGTGTCTCCCGCAGTCCCTGAGCAAGGAGCAAACTAAAGGAGTCCTCAGGAAGCCTGCCTGCTAAGACTTTTAGGGAGAAGAACCACTAAAATACAAATAGCTGGAGATTAAAATGACTAGAGTTTCTAAATCTACAAATAACAGCGAAGGGGGACAGCCTGCTGATGGAGATCATGTAAAAGCAGATGATGCAGTGAAGGAGTCAGAAGGGAAGGCTGAACTGCAAGAAGGGTCTCTTAATTCTGGATTTCAAACTCACAACGGCTGGTCTGCAACAAAAGAGGTCAAACAAGAACCATCAAGTGGAGCTACTGAAAAAAAAGGTCCAAAGTTTTCATGGGATAGGCAGAGTTTTACTTGATTAAGGATAAAGTTCACACTTACTTCTTCAGAGAAGAGGTTTGGGGTTTTGATCGTGTACTGTGTGGTTGTGTATGCTCCCAATTGCACTTGCCTCCTGTGTGCTGTCCTTGCTACCATGTGAATGCAAAAATTTTTGACAGTTACAGAAATGAAATTAGGTGATTTTTTTTTTTTTTTACAATAACTTTGGGAACTAAGATTGGTTTCAATTAGTTCCACAATTTGTGAATCTGTATTTAACTTACCTTGTAAAACCTATTATGTATATTCAGTAGATGTTCAGTTTATAATACACAGATTATGCCAAACATACCTTTCATTAATATGATTGCTCTTATGGTATGTATATATACTAAATTTTATGGTCCTGCAACCTAAATGTTATTTTGAAAAAATTGTTTTCTGTTTGCTATTTTGGTAACAATTATTTCACAGTAACATTTATGTGTATTTTGGATCCTCTAGTAAGGGCTTTTCTTGATTATTTTTAAATTAGTAGAAAATAGTCCTGCTGCAGAAGACTGAATTTAGTTAGTGGTCTTTCTGAACTCTGGGTTTATAAAAAGCCATGACACACCTGCCCTGCAGAGATATTAAAAATCTGTATCTAAATCAAAACTTCTCATCCCCAAAATATTTTTCTCAAGTATGTCTCTGTTACAAACACACAAATCAGAAGTAGTGTTTCTGTAAACATGTAGTCATAAACTTTGGTCATTTTCTTCACTGTGTGAGTAAAGTGAAATTTAGCCACTGCCAATTTGCTCCTCTGACCATGCAAATTTTGTCCAGTTACAATCAGGATGTAAGTACAGAATATAAAAGGTGCATATTTTCATTTCTAAAGTTCTCTGCAGACTTATGATGACAATTTGACTCCCTTCTACAAGTCTACATTTTTTCAGTGGCTTTTCTCATAAGGGAGCATCTGTGAATAGGAACTACTATTTCAACCCATTGTTCCCCTTCCTATTATGGAAACCTCATGCTGTGCTTTTATTAGATGATGTAATAGGTGTTACACTTTACAACTGAGGTTCAGGTAGATTTATTAATATAGACAGAGGTAAATGAATCAGCAGTTAATCTGATAGCTTTGTATAGCCTTTGAATTCTCAGAGTTGTATTGCTATTTCTCAGAATCTACTTGTCTATATTTCCTTACAGCTCCTCCAAGTGAACCAACCCACTTCACAGTGGAGGATGTTTCTGACAGCACTGTTTCCTTGAAGTGGAGGCCCCCTGAGCGGATTGGAGCCGGGGGATTAGATGGTTACATGGTGGAATACTGCAAAGATGGATGTAAGTAAGGATGAGTACCAGGCAGCAGAAACAGAGCATTTAAAAATGCTACAATAGCATTTTCACATCAATACACTACCAACAACCTAACCATGTCCAGCATGACCACATTTTAACTCTAATCTATGTCTACCATCCTTGCCAACCATCGCCATACTCACTACAATGTGACTATAAAACCATGGAAGTCACACCCGTAATGTCATACTCACAATCATCATAAGCTTTAATAAACACAAGTAATACAAAAATATCATTACTGTTCTATAGTCACTACTATACTTCTGTATCATTCATAAATTGCATATTCCTTAAAACCACAACACAATTGTGACAACATCAGTCAAACTTTAAAGTAACTTTACCTTGCTTCATTTAATATTTTTACTGCTAATAAAGAGTGTAACAGCACCATATCTAACAAATTCAATGTTCTATGATGCTAAAACATAATGCTTATGTCATAAAAGTCCATCAACAAATTTATAGTTACTTTAATATTGACATTTTCCCTGACACTAGGCTCAATCCAAATAATCTAAACTAGGGGGTTTACAGGGCATAATTCATGCAGAAATAATTTACAGTCTTTAATGAGACATCACTATAGAATTACCAGAATCTCTATGTCATGGTCAGAGCAGAATGATTTTATCATAGTTCTGTGCTTTATAACAAGGAAGCACTAAGAATTCTGTTCTACTGTTCAATTGAAAATTAGACCATAAATTCCAATAGTTATGTGCTCTACTATTGTTTTCAGCATATGTGGCTCTCACTGATTTGTTAGGATAGCTACAGAAGGTATATTTACTCCAAGAAAAAAAATTAAATTAAGGCTTTACTTTCTTGCTAAAGCTTCCAAAATTCTCCCCATTCCCATGTAGTAAAATAAATGTCAAGAAGTCCCACAGCTCTAAGCTCTACAAAACAAAATGCCAAAGGAACTACCCGAAGATGATTCCTTATCCTTAGCTATTATAAACACATCTGTAAACGTGTAAACACATCTCCTTGATCCAGAGTTCCTCTTCCAACATATTTTATTCCCCTTTAAGTATGTTGTAACTTGAGTTCATTTTACCCTAATAGAAATTTCCTTTCAATTGCAAACAAGGCAACAGTTTGGAAAAATAATGTATTATTGCAATATGCAAATACTGTACTTGTAGCTACGGAATGGATTCCTGCTCTTCCTGGCCTAACTGAGCGCACATCTGCACTGATTAAAGATCTGGTCACGGGGGACAAACTTTATTTCCGTATCAAGGCTGTAAACCTGGCTGGTGAGAGTGCAGCAGCAACAATAAAAGAGCCTGTCACTGTTCAAGAGATCCTGCGTGAGTATCTGTACTGAGTAAATCTTATTCATTTATTTCCTCTGGCCAAAATTCTGCCTTTATCTGAGAATAACATACAAACTGCTCTTCCACTTTGATGAGGTGCCCAGTGTCTTCTGACTCTGAGAGCATCTCTACAGCACCCAGGTCTTACATTTGTAAAGCATAGCTCTTAAAATAAAATTCTACTTCTTACTTTCAAAATACGGACATTTCACCACTTGCAATGGCACTGTCAGCATTTAAGAAACATTTATTTAGTATTTACCTCTCTGCCTGAAAAGCTGCTATATTATTGCAAAATTACTGTGTTGGCTATGGAAAGAGATCTATTTACTTCATTGTCACAGATTATTAATTACCACCCTGGGTATCACCCAACAGCAGCAGATTAAAATTCATTTGACTGGAGTCCAAAAGACATCAAGAGCTGCTAATAGTGGATTCCTCAACCTTGGCTCACACAAAGTGTCAGCCAGAGTCTCACTGGCAGTAAATTGAGCCAATGTAAATAAAACAAAGTTTTAATGCATCTCAATACCAAATGGTCATGAAGACAGATACTCCAACATTATGTTAAGAAATTCCTTTTGTAAATAACAGGGAAAAGACTAAGGATAAAAGGAGAGCCTAGAAAGCTTTCCAATGAGGTAGAGGAAAGCAGAGACTAGATGGAAAAACGTGCAGTAAGGTTCTTATTTGTTAGTGAAGAGTAAGATGATACAAAGATTCCACTACATCCATCTCAAAGAAAGAACTGTAACTGAATGACTGTAGCAAGATAAAGGAATCCATCAATTGCTGTGCTTTCTGAGTATGTCCATAAATACCTCCTAGTGGCAATTTACAAGGTGCTGCAGTATCAATATAGCAATAGATAATTATAATCTATAATCACTCTTTTACTCCAATACATCCCTTGTCCCATCCTTTCTACTGAACTGAATAATCTCTCCAAAGAAAAAAAGTCCATATAGAAGACTCACATCCAACAGAAGTCACCCAAATTTGGCATTTCAGATGTGACACATTTTTATAATGCTGCTGTCACTGAAAACATGCTCAGATGTAAATATACAACTGAGACTTAATGTTAACTTTTTATCTAGTAGACAAATACATTTGAAACTACTGAGAGACTGAGCTAGTCCCTAAAAGTATAAATAGTATTTCCACAATTTTCTTATGCTTAAAATTACCTGTTGCCTTATTTTTGCTATAAATAATGTTGCATATTATCAAAAGTTTTATATTTAGTGTACTAATGCTTAACTGCAGAGCGTCCCAAATTCTGGCTGCCACGCCACCTCAGACAGACTCTGGTGAAGAAAGTGGGTGAGACAATCAATATTGTGATCCCTTTTCAGGTATGTATCAGCTTCTATTTTGCCATGGTTATTTATGATTACTTACCTAAAGCAGTTTCCCTAATGCAAGTTCCCATTGCTTCACTGCTTAAGCAGAATTACTTAAGTATGGCTGATGATTCATTAAAGCCTCTTGAAAATTTGAGAAGAGAAAGGAATCACTCTTTTTTTCAGTCATATTTTTTTTTACAGTCAGAGTTTCTTCCTTAATCCCACCTTTTGGGGAAGAAGAAAAAAGTGGTGCAAGTAAGTGCAAGCCCATTCCTGCTTACTGAGCACAGGAGGCACCTTAGAGAGAAGTAGACAAAAGTGTGAGAATCCAACTAATTACTCTTCTGGAACCAAGGCATATGATGCCACTGGGCAACTTCTCTGGCAAAAGTGTGTATGTTAATTTCTGAAAGGCTGACTGCAAAAATCAGGGTTTGCACATAAACAGAAGCCCCCAGTTGGCCCTGGGATGCAGAACCTGAGTGTGTGTACAAAAGCCCACTGGGGCATTACTGTGCATGAGCTGAAGGTATAAAGAACAGAGCATGCTGAGGATTATCAAGGGTGCATGTATGTAAGTACACTTCACTAAGGCATGCACAAAATGGCTAAAATATACACCAAAGACTGACCTGACCAGTTACCTCATCTTGGCATTTTCTAGAGCTGTACAGACAACTATCTGACCATTTCTAAAACCCCACATGCCTTTTTTCAGATGCAAGACTAGACTATCAATAGAGTGCAAGAATTAATGTGTCAGGAAATGGTTTTCCAAGGGAGAAATAGCAAAAGAAATTGTAAATTACAGACTCTGTCTCTGACACAGACATCCTCATTAATAACAGATATATCACTTAATCTAAGTCCTCAGTTAAAATTTCAAGACACTGAAATTTCTCTACAGTCCAGGATTGATATTTATAGAAATGTAATCCTGTTATTATTGAAGAGCTTTGAAATTCTCATCTAAAAGATGCTGGAGATATCCAAAACATTTTTTCCACAAGGGAGACAAATTTGACACATCACCTGTATTCTTTCGTTTGAGCAGCACCAGCAGGAAAAAAAAAATGTATGCAAAATTTATGTAAACTTAAAGGTACATGTCTTTTTGCACTGTGTGGTTACTGGCTCAGATGAAAAGTTGCTTTTTTCACAGAGATATATCAGATTAGTACACAGTTGCATGCCCATGAATGAATAACTTTCTTGAATTGCATACTTGAATTATTTCAGCATAATCATAAGGCTTTTTTTTTCTTTTACATTTCTTATCTCCAAAATTGTTAAAACCACTATTTTACTGATGTCTAGCCACACAAAAAATTCAAGATTTATACATCTGTTATTTCTGAGTTATGTAATTTTTTTTAAAAACCCCTAAAATAAACAGATATTTTTCCTGCTTTGATGTCCAAGTTGAAGAAAAATTGCACAAATTTGACAAGCTGTCCCATAAGTAGGGGAATAAAGTTCAGCATTTTAGAGATTTGTGTCTTGAGTCCCCTTGTGCTGGTTTTGACTGGGCAGTTAATTTTCTTCATGGAAGTTACTATGGGGTCATGTTTTGAATTAGTGCTGGACAGAGTATTGATAATCTCAGGGTATTTTAGCTATTGCTGAGAGCAGTGCACACACAGAGTCAAGGCCTTTTCTGCTCCCCACAAGGCTCTGCCAGGAAGGGAGGTGCTAAACCATGGCACCCCCATATCACCACTGCCCCAGCACATGCAGCACCTCCTCTGCTGAGAGCAGCCTCACTGCAATATTCCCAGAGATTTGCCAGTTCTTTGCCCCCCTTCCCTGACAGACACATCCTCAGCTCCCTGGCCAGGATAAGTGCATGCGGCAACTAATCCAGAGCTTCTCTTAATCCTGCCTCATCATTCAGCTGCTGCCAAATAAAGTAGTTAAAAGACCAAGCTTTCCCTGACTTCTCTTACTGGGGACACTAACTGAGGTTTTGGTATTTCACCTGCCATCAATTTTTCACAGAACTCTACTAAAATAATCTTAGAGATTTCGAGTGCTCTGGCAAATCTGGCCAAATGGAACCAACTGATAGAAGTGATTTGAGTAGCTGATAGATCATGTGCTGGTATAAGCTCTTGTCTCCTAAAGGGTAAAGCTAACAAAAAATGCTAAAATCTATCTAGCAACACCAGATTTCACTCTGATAACAAAGCCAGGAGACTTTAATTCAAGAAATTTTTTTTTTTTTTGAGTGAATTAAATTTGTCATAGTGTTGAATTGCAGCTCTCACAGTATTAAGAATTGTGGCTATAGCTATTAAGAATATGTAATACTGATGACTGTTCAAAAAAAGCAAATAAAAAAGAACTTTTCCCTTTACATTTTGAAATAATTTAAGCCACAGGCCATTTCTACTGCAGAAGAAGACTCTAAGTAAATACAGAATCTAATATCTAGTGAAAGTGGAAGTCAGTGTCTTCTACTATTTACAGTCTTTGTGCAACCTTTCTAGTGACCTCTGTGGTCACTCAAGGTATTCTGGTTTTAATGCTACTGACAGATCTATTTAAACCTTTAGATCAAAATGTCCAGAAAAGAAAGTAAAACATTGTTACCGACCTTTTTTAGGTTGAGTGCATTAAGCAGGTGGAACATTCTGGTGAAAGGAAGGGAATCAACCCATTCTTGCTTCAAAATTTACTACATGGCACATGATTGGAGGGGTATGATGTGCTATTAGTAGATAAAATTCACAGCAGTACTGAGCAGTCTTTTTGTCCATCATATATGTGTGAATATAAATATCTAAGAGCATTTAAATTAATTCTTCCCTGGCTGTGAACTCCCTAAGTTTCTCTGGTATTATTTAGCTACTCTGTCACTCACTGTTCTCTCTCAGATTATCTATTACACATTGCAGAAATCCAATCCTCTGACATATGTATTAGGAACATGCTTTCTATCTGATTATGCTTTTCACAGTCTATAAATATAAGAGTATATGAAAACCAACACTTTGAACACTTGCAATCTTTCACTGGCTCTCACAGCACCTCAAAAAGGGAGGAGCTGTGAGTGAACATATCTGATCAACCACACTAGAACACCAGCAGCAACAATCTTGTGATCAGTCTGAAAACCTGCCGAGTATTTATCTTGACAAAGTAGAAATTTAAATAAATGCCCGTAGAACTATACTATTTAAGCAGGTTATTTAATTTTGAAAGCATTCCCTAGCCAAATATTTCAAGGAGGATCTTCATATCACTTTAAAATACAGGCATATGTGGGAAGTAAAATAGAGTCAGTTCTTGACCTGTTCACCAATAGTAAGACACAGATATGGAAAATAAAACACAAAACAACTCAAACCCTTTCACTTGTTCCAGAATTTCTACAATATATTCCAGCTGAAGAGAGGAAGCCATTTCTTGCTCTAACAGGTTTTTGTGAGGGTTCTATGAAATGAGACCAGGGTACAGGTACACCAGAACAGGACAAAACTATCTTGTAGCTATTATTTCAGCACTGCAGACCTGAGGTGCTCTTAACTATGCTTGGCAGAAAGCTGTAAGAGATAATTTACCAGAGAGAGAGAATGGAAGATCCAAAACCATTCCTCATTGAAGGTGTATATATCAGCCTTGGTGTAAAATAAACTACAATACATCTGATGAGTTAGAGAAAAGAGAATCAATGAACAAATAGCAATTTCTAGGTGTTTTAGACACCCCTTAAGTATAATTTTGGACAGATCTTGGCCTGACTCTTATAAAAGGTGAAGTTTTTTTGCTAATACCACTGAAAAAAACCCATGGCAAACAGACCTTCTGAGCAAATACCACACAAACCTGAAATAAACGTGCAGCAATGCACAAAGATTCATTCTTATTCTGTCTACCTTTAGGCACCAAAACCAGGAGTCTGAGTATCTTAATCTCCCTCTGCAGACTAAGGGAAGAGATACAGTCTTTCAGAATATGTTCCAGACACCCAGTGGATTGAGGGACCTTCCAGAGCTGCTTTCTCTGCTGTTTACTGGAGCAGTGTCCCCATTTCAATGCCTTAGGCTCCAGTTCCAGGGCAGCCTGAGCAGAGCTGACTGCAAGGTTCTGCTTTCCCTCCCCACCCATTTGAACTACTCCAGGCCTGTGCTGCACCATTTCACCTTGGTAATCTGGCAGAAACTTAAAAACCCCCACTGAGTTATTTTCTGTTGGATTAACTATTAATACACTTAATAAATATGTTATGGCCATTTTCTGTTTTCTTGGGATTCCTTGTTTGGAGTTGTACTGTGGAAGTAGCACTCCAATAAATTTTGAAGAACTAAATAGTACTTACTATTTTTCCTGGAAATGGCTGGATGAGAGTGATGCACACCACTGATTCCACAATGCCATCTTCCACAGGTGTAGCAACACTGCCTGCTTAGGTTGACAGTCACCAAAACAATTTTGCAGAGCAGAAAGACTTATACAATAAATTTCGTATCCCAAGACTGCAAGATGACAATAATTTTTCAAAATACCTTAAAAATTGCTGGGGACAGAGCATCAAATGTTTTAAGAAAGGGAGGAGAAAGGGAGCAGAGCTAATAAAGTCCTCAGGTGTGTAAGGGTTCTGCTAATAGCAATCAGAACAAGTCAGATCACCTGTTGGCTTCACTGATGCCTGGGAAAGAGCACCAGACCAGCACAAGTACAGTATTTCTGGATTTGTTCTCAGTATTGCATCAGTCCCAAATAAATGGCATCCTCAGAGCATGGTGCCACTAAACCACATAGATGGTAGCAAATATTTGTCTGGAAGAAAACAGAAAATGTAAAGTATTTAGAGAGTTTACTATCTCAAGTCTGTGTATTATATTAAGCTTTCTAGATTTATAGACCGCTAAGAGAAAAATGGAAATACTAGAGCCTTAAATTTTTTTTTTCTCTATTTAGGGTAAACCGAGACCCAAAATCACTTGGCTGAAAGATGGTCAAACTCTAGACTCCAAAGATGTGGGAATTCGGAACAGCAGCACAGACACAATCCTTTTCATCAGAAAAGCAGAGCTTCATCACTCAGGAGCATATGAAGTCACTCTACAGATAGAAAACATGTCTGATAAAGTTGTAATAACAATACAAATCATAGGTAAGACCCTGACAACATCAGAATTAAGCAGATCATGCAAAACAAAATAATGGCCAGACTGAGGCAACTCAAAGATCCAACTACCTCAGAATCCCTTCTGTTTCAATGGTTGCTTGCAGATGGTTGGACAAAGCTCAGAGCAGGGCTAGTGTGTGACCTTATTATCCTACTACATTTTCCCACCTTGAAATTATTTGTGTCCTAGAGACCTTCAGAGGGTGAGGGATATTCTTTGTAGTCCATAGTTCTTCAGTGATCTTTAGTGATCTTTTTCTTGCCTAATTTTATCCAGTCTGTATTTTAGTCCAGATCTAATATCAGAATCCAAACATTCTTTTAAAAGGAATTTCATTTTAATACATATACCTATTTGTTTTGATTTGATTTTGTCTCCTGACAATGTCATTTGACATCCAGTTTTGTATCAGAAAAATACATGAATAATCATTCAGCTTTTCCATGTTACTCATGATTTTATAGCCTTCGGTCCCACTTACCTCAGTTAATTTTCTTAAGTTTTACTCTCTTCATTTTGACTATTTTCAAACAGATGCCATTCCATATCTTTGATCATCCTTATCAATCTCCTTTCTATCACTTTGAGAAAGACAGAATTTCAGAGTTCTGGAGTTCTTAGGCATAGCCATATTGTACTCAAGGAAGGAAATATGAATCTCGGAATGGATGTACTCCTACATGGGATTTTTTCATTAGATAAGGATAGGAAGATAAAATCATTGGTATAATATATCTCTACAGTTCCAAAAATTAGAAGGCACAGTGCTGTGAATTTGAAAAATTCACATTAAATGCTTAACTCTGTTAAGAGTATCTAGTTAGTCTGGGGCTTATTCTTTGTTTTACAATTTCCAGTCTCTTTTCTAATATCATTGTAAAGGAATGCATTGCCAAAGTTTCCATAACTTCTGCTGGGATTATGTGGGAGATATTCTGAGATCTTGCCTATTCAGATTTCATTAATGTTTAGCCAGAGCTTTTCTAGTTCTCCTCATTACTGCTCTTTTTAACATTCTTGAAAACTGTTTTTATTTCTCTTTCCCCACACTTTCACACTGTTATCCCAAATTTCTTCCAGTGTAGCAATACATCTTTAGAATATGTGTTTTGGCTTAGCTCCTAATGTTTTGAAATTAAAAATGCTGACTTTGCTCTGCTGAAATTTTTATTAATTATGTTGGCAGAATGGGTATGCAATGGTGCCAACAGCAAACAAGGATGGCACAAAAAATCGGAGCAAATATGTCTTAATAGCAGCTGCTGCTTCTGTTCAAGAGGATGAGT
This sequence comes from Peucedramus taeniatus, assembly GCA_013400575.1. Taxonomy (NCBI): domain Eukaryota; kingdom Metazoa; phylum Chordata; class Aves; order Passeriformes; family Fringillidae; genus Peucedramus; species Peucedramus taeniatus. The sequence goes on from WBNO01010682.1 coordinate 32,174, forward strand.
GCAATTCTGCAAGAGAAAAATAAGTAAATGGCAGCTAAAACAAAATAATCCCAAAAGCACCCAGGGAAGGTGTGGATGCCCCCCCCCCTGGTGGGGTTTAAGGCCAGGCTGGATGGGGCTCTGACCAAGCTGGTCTGCTGGAAGGTGTCCCTGCCCATGGCACGGGGTTGGAACTGAAAGATCTTAGAGGTCCCTTCCAAGCCAAGCCATTCTCTGACTCAGGTAAAGGGGAGTATTGCACCCTACACTCTAAATTATCTTTCTAAAACTGGTTAGTGACTCTTGATTCTGGCCATTGCTCTTAGACCACAGCACCAAGTATCTTCTGCCCACTGTTTGGTACTGTAAAAAGTCACAAAAAGCCATCTATCTACCATTGTCAGAGAGTTCTACCATACAGAAATGAATGATTGAAAAAAAGAACTAATCTTATCACACAGGTAAGACTTGGATGACAGGTATTAATTTTGTACTTCTTGGGCAGTTTGGTCAAACGAGTAGGAATATGTATATTTCATTTAATTCATGACCAAGAAGAGAAAGGGCTTGTAACATATGCAGATACTTCTGCAATCAGGGCACCTACTCTGATTCTTGATTCTGTTATTATGAGATCACAGCTACCTCATCTTAATTCTGTCAACTGCACTTTTTGTTCCCCAGATTTTATATTCTCTTGTCATGACAGAAATATGGGTGATTCAGGCACCCTTTCTACACTCCTAGTGGTGCTTTAGGTGCTGTAGAAGAGCAGACTGAAAAGCCATCCTGGCTTTCAGAGACACCACAAGTCAATCAGTGATCTTTTGAGGTGTCTTTTCATCAGCTAACTTCCCTTGGCAAAAGTCTCCTTGATGAAGAAGTAATGCTTGTGGCTTCAGCACCTATCTTTGTTTGGGGTAAGGCAAGAGTGCAGGTAGCCAAAAGCTCTGCTGCAGTCATGAGTCAGGTCAGCTCCAAACAAGAGGAAACAACTCTGTTACTGCCATCACCTTCCCTCGTTGCCAAAACAGATGTTACCATTTACTCTATAGATAAAAAAATATGCACTTTTTCTATGGGAATCCAGTATTTATTAAAGACTTTAAGAAAGTTCTAAGACAATGAAAATATCTCCAATCTCTGGAGAGTACAGTTCCCTCAACTTCTTTCACGCTCTACATGAATCAATAAATTATGTCTTACATCATGACTTCTATTGACTGAAGCAAACCTCAGTTCTATACTTTATTTTTTTTACTGGAATTAATTCTTTTTCTCATTATGTATTATTTGAAAATATAAATTATAACTTATCTTTGAAAGATAATTCATACTTTATCTCTTCTTCCCATTGTATAAATTTCATTAGTTTGCAAAACTCCTCAGCTGAGCTTGTGCTGAGGATAAGACAGAATACTTCCTCAGAATATAAATTCCTACTCTGACACAGTGCCCTAGAGAGGAAAATAATTTGGGTCAGAAGCATCACTAAGTTTAACTTTTCCCATTCTCTATCCACAAGCTAGTGATGTACTGGTTATTACTGAGAAAGAAATATTCTACCATTCTACAAAGAAATTTTGGATAGATCCTCTTGCAGATTGCATTATCCCACTAAACCATAAAGATCAAGAACATAAAAACCCATGTAGCAAATTCATGCACCTCTGCCTTTTTTAAGGTTGTTGTTCACACATATGCAGACAGGTATGTAGTATGAAAAATTCTTCTCCTAAATCAGAATAGATTAATTGATTTCTGTATAATGAAGATACATATCTAACAAAACAACTAGTTGTGGGTTTTTTTCTGAATTGTGATTCAAGTTAACAACAAATGCATTTTCACATCCCCATAAGCACTGTTGTTCATTTGACAACATATTGCCATTCCTTACTTCAGAAGCAGAGAAGAAAATGTAAGAAGGCTTTACCTGGTTGGTGGCTGCTGAGAAACACAAAAGATGGCAGGTTTTTCTCTGAAATGTTCGTGTAAGATAGGCAGAAAGAGGATGATAAATGGAATGAGAGCCATGCATTCCATATCCCTTATCAGACTTCATGCAGTGTTCTAGTAGGCACCACTTTGAAAGAGGACAGTAGGGGTCAGACCTAATTATAAAGCAGTTTTCAATTCCAGAGTTTGTCAGTGAAAAGAGAATTAGCAGATTATACTTTGATATACTGTGGCTGTAGAAAGCCACAGTTCCCCTAATAACAAAGGCTGATTTATTACTGGTTTGCATATCCTTCTTTAAGGAATTAAATTGCAAGCCACCTATAACTGCATTCCTCTGTCCTTTGCTCATCTCAAACCTACATCCATCAAATTCTTACAATTTTCTTAATTTTTCCAGCTTAGCTACACAATGGGGAGACAGTTTCCTTTCAGCTGTCTAGAATGATCTTGAACTATTTTTCACTCAATACCAAGATGAACTCTCCAGCTGCCCCCAGCAGGCCCCATAACTGGGTGCAACAATCTAACATCAAAAAGGTGAACTGGTGTCCTCAAATTAAAAAAGACAGAAATACTATTTGATAAATCTAATCTAAATCTTACAGCATTTGACTAAACAACATGGTATAAATACGAATGATCTTCAAAAAGGAAAAAAATATTATAATTTCATACTATGTTGTTTTTCTCTATATTTTCACGTATCTTAAAAGGGACACAGATTTCCCTATCTCTTGGAGAGTTTGTTCTTTTTCTGGTTTTACAGAGAAATCACCTAGTGGGCAAGCTAACAGGCAGTGAGCCAAGAGGGAAAAGGTGTATTCCCAAATGGCTGGCCTTCCTCAGCTGGAAGGCACACACCCCATTGTTGTTATAGCAATGTAGATAAATGGCCAAGAACTTGCACTGAGGTAACAAAGTAATAAACCTGCAGTTAAAGAGTTAATCACATACATCCAAACAGCACAAACTTCTTATTCCATTTTAAAGATGCTACTAAGTCCAGTGTGTTTTCTATTTCTCTGTAGGATTCAGGCCTCTCAAAAAAATATTGAAAGGGTATTTGAAAATTCCCCAATTTTCTTGTTTACAGTTTTAACTTCACATAAATGAAGTGTGTTGCTATGGAATGTTATAGATTGCTATCAGGTTCTATCTTTTTTTCTCTGCATGGGGAAATGACAAAGTTTTTGGATCTTGAAGTAAAAACTAAGGTGTTTTCTTATGTCTCTTCTGCAGACAAGCCTGGTCCTCCTCAGAATATAAAGCTTGTAGATGTTTGGGGATTTAATGCAGCCCTGGAGTGGACACCTCCCCAGGATGATGGCAATGCTCAGATCTTGGGCTACACAGTTCAGAAAGCTGACAAAAAAACAATGGTAAGAACTTGTCTGGGTCTGTGGCTCTGAAGAGAGTTAAACCAGCTCCTGCTCTGGAAACACAGAGACTTGAGGGAAATGACTGAGTTCATGACACTCATTCGTATGTCCAAGGTGTCCTATGGCACCTCAGAAGCAATTAAACATTGAAAAATAGAATCTAAAAAACCCCGAAAAGGTGAAAGATTAAATTTAAATGCTCAGTGGAAAACGGAAGAGAGACTAAGCCTGTGCAGTCTCAGGTGGTGGCTGCATAGAGAGCTCTCCTCAGAAGGTGGAATTATACTTTTTATTTGGAATTATATTTTTCATAAATGCAGCAAAAAATTGAAGGGGAAGGAGGGAGGGAGGAAGAGTTAGACTTGAAGTGAGATGCTAGGCATACCAGGGTATATACTGGGAGAGGTAGGTATGCCTGTCAAACTGGAAAATATCTTTCTAATGGAAGACCCCATTTAAGCAGTCGCATTCTGAGTACACATCTTGTACCAGATTCCCCGGACACGAATATGGCTAAAATATGGTAGAGAGTTGAGGGATTTTTTTTCCTCAAAATGGAAGTATTCATATGCCTATCACACCACCAGAATATAAAAGTAAGAAAATAGATCAGCTGATCTTCACAGGGAGCAACATAATATTAATTTCACAGGTTAGTGTTAAATACCTGTCTGCTTGTCTTTTCCTTGTAGCAAAAAAATTCTCTCCATACCAAAACTAGCACCGTGTCTGAGCTCTCTTAACATCTTTCTAACCAGTACAGTCTTGTTACAGGAATGGTACACGGTTTTTGATCACTATCGTCGCACAAACTGTATCGTGTCAGACCTGATTATGGGAAATGAGTATTTTTTCCGAATCTTCAGCGAAAATTTGTGTGGATTGAGTGAAACTGCTGCAACCACCAAAAATCCTGCCCATATCCAAAAAACAGGTAAAATATTCTTCAAAACAATGATCATAAAAGCCACTAAGTACCAGAAGTAATACACTGGCAAATGGAAAATACAGTTTTACTAGCTGCATCCCTAAAGATATTTTCATTATTTAGTAACTAGCACTTGTAAAGAATTTTAGCATCCAGAGCCTTTATCTAGGCAGGTCTCCTGTACTAACACAAATGTTAGTTAAAAAAAATTAATCACACAGTATTCCTAAACTATATTATCTGAAGTAAATAATACAGCTGGGAGATTATATTTATATTTTGAGGTTAAAAGTTGAACACGTCTGTGGTGAAGACTTTCCCTGCACACATATGGCTGTCATATTTTTAACAGTAGCTGAAAAGCCATGATTGCCAGGACTTTTTGCCTTAACTAACACATTAAACATGAGATGTGTTTTAGAATGAAATGTATTTAAAGACTTTTTACATCATAAATGCCAAAGGCTTTGATGTTACTGTTGGATAAGAAAATGCACAGACATTCAGCAGAAGGCTGATTGGTATAACGTGTTGTTTGTTTCATACTGCTCCTTTTTATACCTGTTCCAATCTAGGTGGACTTGATTGTTTACTCAGTTAATTTTTCTTGATTGGTTAATTAACAAGACACCCTTTTTATAAACAGTCTTTGAGAAAAACAAGCAGAGAGTAGGGAAAACAACACTTGTAGGTTGTTTATAATAGTAAGCTATCATTGTTTATCTTCAACTCCCTAAAGTCTCTCAGGCCAATTCTGGGAAAACTTTTCTAGTTTTTCACTCTCTGACCAGGCTGTCACATCCACACTTTGAAGCTTCTTAAAATCATACAGACAAAATAAATGACAGATAGGTTGTACACAAGTCAGCAGAACTGCCAGCACGGTTCTTACTGTTTTGTCTCTTTGAACTGCAGGCACCACTTATAAACCCCCTTGTTACAAAGAACACGACTTCTCTGAAGCTCCTAAATTCACTCACCCTTTGGTGAACCGCTCCGTGATTGCAGGATACAACACCACACTCAGCTGTGCTGTCAGAGGAATCCCCAAGGTACACATCACCACTGTCACTGAGATTGCTGCACCAAGGCAAGAATTCCTGCCAGTTCAGGGTGGCTGAGAGGGCATGGCTGTACAAAGAAGCAGCAGAGGGCACCTGGCCATGTCCCACCGCACTCCCACCTGAGGCTGCAGCAGAGAGGGGGGCAAGCGTTCGGGTGGGTCTGTGCACAACTGGGGGGCAACACAGTGAAGGGGACAGAGGGAAGGGCACTCACTGCTCATGGTGACACCACACCACTGGAAATGTACACCTCTGCACAAAACCTACTCACCACAGAATGAAAAAAATGACAAAATGATCTGCTCACAATCTGTACACTGCTCTCTTCAGACTTTGAAGAAAACAGCAGCTAAATGTCATCTGCTGTTCCACTAACCAAATGATACAGAGGAACAGCAGTTTTTCTGTTACACCAATGCATCCACATAAGTTTTTGACAGTCTGAACTATCTTGCAACACTAACTAAAATAAGGCCAGTCTCGTGTGAAGTTTTTTTGTGGGGGTTTTGTTGGTTTGGATTTTTAATCTCACAGGAATATTTTCTCATTCTAAATATATTTATGAAAGTCCCATCAAAGGGTACATAATGATGTACTATTTTGTTAATCGGGAACAAGCAGTAAAAACTGTATCATCTAGGAGCTAAATTTAGACTTCTCAGAAAAGGGAAATAAGATTTTTGACTCCAGTGAAGGAATTTACCATATTATGACATAATCTTGTCCTAAATTTAAATAAGTACAATTCCTTCACGTCTGGCGGATTATTTTCAGCTTCTTTCACTACCTCATATCTGTGAAAGGCTCTGATTGCTACAGAGCAAAACATGTAACAATCACTCAGTCCAAATTTTTAAAAAATAATTTTCTGCAGCCCATTGGATGAAGAAGGAGCTCCAGACAAAGCTCAAAAGTAAAAAAGCATATCCATGTAAATAGCTTCAAAAAAACAAAAACATTACAGAATAAATACCATCAACTGTAGGCAAAATCCATCTTCTAGTAGCTGCCTCAGCTTAGAAATGACAGTGTTATTGACAATATTCCCTCTTGGTTAACTGACATTTTTGTGCATCTGCATCCACTTTGTTCTGTTTCCATGGTTTTAAGAAGATTTTTAAAAACCTTCTCAATTTTACAGCTGTTCTTGTGCAGTAATGGAAGGCTTTGGAATGCAGGCATGCTAGCTCCTCCTTCACATTAGCCTGAAGGATCCAAGTAGTCCTCAGCCTTCAATAATGCTCCTAAAGCAGCTTTTCCAGATATGTTTTTGTACTTCCATTGCCCAAATTAACCTTGATAAAATGCTTCAGTACTCTTCAAAAGCTGTCATTACCTTATGTGGATGAAAAGTTCCCAGTTCTTAGTAATTGTAGATTCTCAAGCACACCTCAGGATGATCTCTATGGCATGGAAAAGTTACCACTGCAAGCAGAGACAGTGCTCATACCCTGCCAGCAATTAAGTATAATAAGAGACATATACCTAGAAAGATAAAGAGGCTATAGAGAAACAAGGAAAAAATGTTAGGGCAGGAAAAATTCCAGCAGAGATTTCTCAAGTAAATTAAGCAAAAGGGATGCACTGGATTGATATACCACAGGTCAAAGACAAAAGTGATTCCGTAGGTTTGGATGCACTCTGTAAAAACAGTGCAATAGTTTGGGGGTTTATAGATGAAGAAACAGAAGACATTAATGTCTGAAAGAAAAACAGATAAATGTAAAGCTTGGTTTTCTATTCTTTAAAGACTGTTTCTTCACTGTATGTACTAATGAGCTTGAAATAAACAAAAGCAGTTTCTTTCATATCAGAATTTTCATTTTCAAAATTTCATTTATAAAAACTAAAGGCACATTTTCACATACTGGAAACGAAACATAAAAGTTTGAACTAGTATAGAAGCAATTCATCCTATAATGGAAGCCAACAGGAACTAAATTTTTTAATTTCCTGAAGTTTCCTGAAGTTTCTAAAGATAGGCTAGGGAGTTTGGAAAATCCTTTCCTGGGCCAAACCTTGGCATCCCAATTTGGCCACCCAGCATCTGTGGACTTTTATGACACTTCTGTTCTAATAATCTGTGATGTTTAATTCCCCTTCTGTAAGATACTTGTAGCATTCAAAAACATTTTATAAGCACAACTAAATAACTCCTAAATGAATGAATTTGTAGACAGTTAATAGAGGTTGGGTTTTTTTCTTAAATTGCCATAAAATTGCAAAACCATACATTTTCTATTTGCTATTTTTGAGTTAACAAAATACTGAGCTTTTGAATTATTGGTTTCATAAAGTTGTACACAATGAGATGCTTCTTGAAGAATTATTAACAATGCTTTGTAAATAGTCCTCATAGTACTATTTAGCCTTTGATGGCTACATTGAGGCTGCAAGATCCGGTGTAAATCTTCCATTCTCTACCTTCTATTTTAAAAATCTTCTTTTTTGTTCTTCAGCCAAAGATATTCTGGTTCAAAAACAAAATGGATCTCTCTGGGGATGCCAAGTACCGCATGTTCAGCAAGCAGGGGGTGCTGACCCTGGAGATCCGCAAACCCACTCCCTTCGATGGAGGCATTTACACCTGCAAGGCTGTGAATGAGTGTGGTGAAGCTGAAATAGAGTGCAGGCTGGATGTCAGAGGTAATCAGATGAATCCTATGGATAACCCTAACACTGCAATGAAGAGAGAGTAATGGGTAGTTAAAATAAAATCATAGTTGCCCTTTATCTAACCCTGAATTTTTGGGTGGTATATAAGAAGTTTGTTAATTACATGCACCAACAAGATTGTTTTTCATTCTGAAACGTTATGATAGAATTAGGTAGAACTACTTGCTAGGTAATACAGGTCTGATGGTGTTCAGTTATTGCACTTCTGACTTTCTGTTTCTAGAGCAGATACTTAGCAGTGGAAGGGAGGTCTATCTACAACCACTGCATTGACGATAACTTCATTAGACTTTGTTCTTATTTCATAACTGAAGGGTTTAAATCAAGTCATTGGCTATTAGACATATGTAAAAGGTAATACATGCTACATCACAAACATTTTTGGAAGAGTAACAAATTATTTTGTCAAAAGGACCAGGAACAAAAGGCACACGTTTATAACACAATAAAAAAAATATAAAATATGAAATATTTTTTGTAAAGCTGCCAGTAAAGTATCCATTTATCAATACAAATGTATGTAGCATTACCTTAAGTGCTCAAACCCAGCAAAAGCTGCAAAAGTGACCTACATAACAGTAATTGATGGAAATCCATTTTCAGCACAGCAAGCCTGAAGGTATTTCTACAGAGCACCAAGCTGAATATTTGACTCAGTGCTAAATCAGGAATGTGAATACAGTACACCTTGCAGTGCTGGGTGCCAATACCCTCAGGGCTCACAGATTAATTTTGTCATCATCTGAAGCTTGCTTTAGGAACATTAAATCTTAGAATCATCAGATAAAAGCAATTAGTAGAGAGAGTCCATATTTCACTTCCAGTACCAAGTCTCAATTTAAAATTAGCATTCTTTAATGTCTGAAAATATCTGAAACTTTTTTCATTCTCCAGCACCTCAGTAAAACTGAATCTCAGCTGATCTGCAAGTCAAGGTAAGAATAAAAATAATTCAGCTGGATAAAGGAGCAATGGCTGTTTGGTCAGACATATGAATAAAAAATCATTAGATATTCATGGTAGAGACTTTTTAGAATGTTTATAATGTTGGTGGGGATATGTTTGTTTGTTTTGATTTCTGTTTGTTTTTTCAATAGTCAGTATTTCACGGGTCTCCACCTTGAATACACTGTGCCAGTGTAAAAATCTGTAAGAATAACAGAATACTTTGTTGTCATTTTTTCTTAATTCACTACAAGCACTCCCTCTAAGAGACTGTTATTTATTAAAGTAGGGATAACTAATATCAATAACCTTGCTTCAACAAAGAAAGTATAGTTAACATTTAAATGCATCTAGGTGTGTAATGTACATTTTAGACTTTAAAAGAATGAAGTAGTATAATAGCAATCAGGTAATGCATTTGACAATAAATCCTTCTCCCCATTCTCTGTCTCAGCATTAGAATGGAACTTGAAAAGAAGAAAAGTGAAGAGATTAATGAAACATAAATTCTGCTCATTTAGGAGTCCTGCTCATCGTAGGAGTCACTTAATACACATGTACAAGGAGGCAGTGTTTTGTATTGTCCTGCTTACTCAGTTTGTTTTCAGACAATATTTCCTTTTTTCATGAATCTGTCATAGTTAGATTGCCCTTGTCTCCACATGAAAAAAATTGAAAGAAATCAAGATAAAACTTTTCCCCCATTACATACATAAAATATCTGTTTTTAAAAATAGTAAAATTATGTAAAAATAAAAAACCCTAGTCCTTTCCTAATGTCTGAAACAAGCATAAATCCCCCAATTCTACAGTTCAGTCCATGTTTTCTCTGCAGAGCTCTGATGTTTTTCATAAGAAACAAGCAGCTCAGAATAATGAAGCAGTAAGATATTATTTGCAGTATATAATCATTATACTTGTCTCTGTACAACAGAATGCAACTTTCATTCCTCCTGTTTTTACTGTCAGTGAGTGCTTGAAATATCCACTGCTGTGCTCTTGAGCAGAACTGTGTCCAAACCACACCATTTGGGAACCACTGGCTATAGCTACTGTTCTGCTTTTTATAGTAAATTCCTTTGATAATTACTCACTACTTGTTTTCTAGCTTTTAAAAAGACACCAGCACAGAATTACAGTTACTAGATGTTTTTTTCTACCAATTACATGCATCTACAAGGATCATTTTGCACATCAGATGAAAAAGTTAAAATTCTAGCAAGGAAGATTATTTCCACGTAAATAAAAAACTTTAAAGCAGAAGCTTGGAATGAATGTAATAAATTCACTGTCATAACTCTTCCTGAAGGTTTGTGAAAGGCTATGAGTGATATGTAAGCATTTTTGCAGATGATTTTGTCTAAGCAAATGACAGAATAGCATTTCTAGCTTCTCACCTACAAGTTTGAAGAGTATTTGGGGTAGACATTTTCTGCAGTAGTTGATAGTTTCTGCCTGGGAAGTACATTTTAATGATCACAGGAGAGGCAGGAAGATGATATTAATCCAGGCAGCATTGCCTTCTGGAAGAATCTATACAAAGGAACTGAAGTAATACTCCTCCCCTGCCTCCAACATGCCACTTGGATGGCAAAGCATATCTGACACAGCGTGTTAGTTGTATTAAACAAGCAAATGCATCTTCATAATAAAAGCACTGATGGTCATGAGATGTGTATTTTAATTATTTCATTATGATATCAGAACAAAAAAGGATATCCTCTAAAACCAAAGCAAACTTATTCCAGGTTAACACTTGTCTGTTGCACACTGTGGTTATTCAACAAATAAATAAAAATTTTAAAAGAAAATTTGCAGCCAGGTTTACATTATTTTGTGCTTTCATTTTCTGAGCAATGCTATTATTTTTTTAAAAGGCACATGCCACAAATAAAAGAGAGAGATGATCCATATTCTAAAGAACCTGTGACCAGAATGCAGTGGACCAAGAGGACCATCCCAGCATCTGTAATAATGCATATTGCAAAGCATGACTGAATGGCAAGAGTTGGAGTTGGCCCTAATTCCATAGGGCCTTCTAAGAATGCTGCATTTGAAAAACACAAATTAGTTTTAATTTCCAAAAGTTCCAATGACAATGAGTCAAATGCAAATCCAAAGCATTACAAAAGAGAAGCACTAACTCAAGCTAGGTTTTTAAAAAGTCTTCATAAAAATGAGAATTCTGAGTTCCAAATGCTAACCACTCCTCACACTGAAAAGAGGAAAAGGGGGGAGGTGCAAAGTCTCAATTTCCTGTAATTATTTCTAGAAAGGTCTTCAGAAAATGGTGTTTATTGATGTTTTGCCAGCATATACTATTGTCATTTATCTGTTCAGTGGCTGAGACAGATCCTAAAAGTAGAGTCACTAATTGCCCATTAGTTCCATGCTAGCAATAAATAAATGATCAAGTAAATAACCTTCATCCCAATCTGATTAAAACCATGTACACTGAGAAACTTCTCCCAAACCTACTTGGTTAAGAACAACAAAGTATCTCCCAATTTCTCCCCCATCACACCTGAAAGACAACTTGATGAAAGACAGTTTACACTATCATTTCCTGGATGAGATCTCCTCTGATGTAAAATCAGCCTTATCTCTAAATGTCATGGCAAATATTCTTACCTTGTAGTTGTTTAGTACTGTTAGAAGTGTACAATGTTTGTTCAACAGTAAAAGAAAAAATTAACATAGGTCATAAAGTTTTAAAATTCCTACCTAGCAGCATTCTTTTTTAGCATGTTAAGTGCCTTGTACTTTCAAAAACAGCAGTCCTACTGAAGTTCTTCCAGTAGTTTTCTCCATCAAGACAAAAAAATCTGTTATTGCTCAAGTAAAAAGACCCTTCCATGTGAAAAATATATGTAACTTAGACAAACATAACCTCTTCAGGCTGATTATTTCTATCCAGTTGGATGTGAAACTGACTGTAAGTTTTGATGACTCCACAATTTCCATTTAAATCCTATCAATTCAGGCTGCTGGCTGCCTCTTCAGTATACATGACTTTCCTTCAGACTATGAACTATATACCTGATGGAGATACTTGGATGCTTTGAATTAACATATGTAAGACTCATTTGAAGCACAGGGGTGTTGCAGAGCATTACTAAAGCCCAGTGCTTCACTTCAGATAAGAAACATCAACTCTTAAAATATTATGACAAGAAAAACCACTTCCAGTTCTCCTACCAGCCCAGTTCTCTCAAGGTGGCATTACCTGCCAAACAAATCCTCTACTGACACTTTAGCCTAGGACAACACACATTTCACACCACAGCATTAATTCTTTTATTTAATTCCTGTTTACTGTTGTGTAAATACTCTAAGTAAACAATATTTACTTACTCCTGGCAATGGGAAGCTTCATGTAACACTCTTCATAAAAGCCACCAGCTGGAATTAAACTGTCAAATGCAAACAAACCTTATCTGAGGACCTTGTTTCCTTGAGATTGCCTTAGTCCTCAAATCCTGACCATTATTGGGTGAGCAAATAATGATAGCAAAATAAGTTAATGATTGACCATTACTTCTTAAAATAACAAAGAAAAGGACCAAAGAGCTCTCTCATGCTGCAGCACCAGTTCTCCCCTTCAGTGCCAGGAGCTCCCCCACCCACTTGTCAGCTCTTGCTCTGAGAAATTATTGCTCAGGGCTGCAAGGCCTGAAGAAAATCTCTTCAAATTGTGGTGTGATCATAGCAGATTAAGGTAAAGCTGCTGGGTTTCCTCCTTTTCCTCTTCAGCAGGCTTAAACAGAAGCTGTCAAAGGCCGCGTGGGAGTTAACGGATGGTCCCTCATGGAGATAATTCTTTTTTCCCATTAACAAATAACAAGTAGATCAGTTGAAGCTAAAGAAGGAAATTACAGTTGTGTCCACACAGAAGTCATGCCAGTGACTGTTTGGCAGAGCTTCTCAGGTTGCAGCCTGTTCTGTATTCTGCTATCATAGATCCACAACTATTACTTTAAAACTAGCAGGCTTATCTGTGGTAACACATGCAGAATAAAGTGACTGTTGTTTCTTTCCTGAGCCTTAGTTTTCTGACTGGTTAATAAAAATCTCAGGATTATTTCATTCCCAAGTCACTGTAAATCCAAGTATATGCTCTAGTACTAAAGCTATTCTTGCAGAAAGGGTGCCAACTCCTAATATATCTTTATACCACCCACAATGCAGGTGAATACTTGTGTGTCCAAGGAAGGGTAACCTGTGTAATAAGAAGCTGTGTTTCCATCAGTGTATGTTGTCACCAATGTTTCCATCAATGTATGTGGTCACCAGTTAGGTACTAATTCATTTTATTTAGCTCTCCATGTTATGGTTAATGACACCGCTCAATGCTTGTACCTGACAGTGCACTAGCAGCTATGCAGACAGAAATATTCTAAAATGAAGTCCTAAATTTTCACACATCCACATATTTGCTAATAAACCATTGCTTGGGTGATCATTCTACTGTTAGGCAGAAACCAGTGTAAAATAGAGATAACTACTTGCATTCAGTACCATGTTTGGAAAAATCTCACTTTCCATAGTAGCTTCTAAATTCAGAACCTAGTTTTTGATGGATTGTTTCAGTTTAGATGATCACTTCAGCCAATGCATAACCAGATTTTAGCACAAGCTGGTGATACAGATGATGACCTAGGTGATCTAGATGACCTTCAAAGGTCCCTTTCAACCCAAACTGTTCTCTTATTCTATTATTCTTAAGCAGCTTTGCTGCCTAAGCTACAGTACTTACATGATATGTGGAGTAAAACGCAAATTAAATTGATTGAATTCAAATTGTCCCAACAAAGTTTATGAAAAGTGCCTCACCTGTCTTGAGATTATCTTCCTCTTCCTTTCTGTAAGATGAAACAGTTATCTTTACCAACTTTTACAGATTTTTCTAGGCTTACTGTATCAAATTATATATAAAAATTCAGTTCTACATGTTGAAAATTACAGTGAGAGATCAAAATGTTCCTATATATTAACAAATTTTTCAGTGCAGGACATGCCAGACATTTAAAGATAGCCTCAGTACATCTCACCTGCAGGTTTCATTCCTTATGAGAAAGGATTATTGTTCTAGCTATTTCAAGAGAGATCTACAATTGAGTAGAATGAATCAAAACACCAGAAAATATTATTTGGTAGAACTTTTTCTTTAATTGAATCACACAGTGGCCATTCAAATGACAGTAGCAAGAGAAAAGACTTTTCTGGAAGTCAGAAAAATCATTTATGTTGCTTTGATCACAGAATTCCTTTGAAACAAAATCCCTGTATGTATTTAGGAGAGAAGTCTGTCACTAACATGAGCAGGTTTAGAACTACAAGCTGTTCCTGTCTCCTTACAAATGAATTTTATAAGAACAGTCTGCTGAGATAAGAACAGTTGAACCTCTATTGTAATAGCCCCACTGATACCTTTCAAGTGCTTACCAAGAAGAGAACTCTATTTTAGGGAAACAAAAGCTGTCATAGAGATATCCTTTACTTGTCATTGGGCAGGGTCCCCACAGTAGTCTGCATAAGCAACACATCCTAAACAGCATGAACTGGTGAAAGTTTCAAAGAAACAGATAAGAACAGCCTCACTTACTAGGTCCAGATATGGAAAAAATAGTCAAGCATCTGCTTTCTGTGCCAGACACAAACACTGACCATAACCAGCCCTGAAAGGACAGATAAGTGTCATAGTTATGAACACATTTCAGTCAATTATTGTGTATTAGGACAGCTGTACCAAACACAAATAATCTAAAAAAAGTGACTAATGTAAAATATATAAAACATCAGTGGATATTCAATTGTAAAACAAAAATAAGTATTAAGTGGGCTCCCTTTTTCTTCTTAACAATGGATAATAGTCTGAACATGATTTTGTGTTCTATACAATGTATTTAGCAAACATAAACAAAATCATATATAGTTTCCATTGTTTTGCTTGGAAGTACAAATTGTGGGACCCAAATACAGGAACCCAAATTGTGGATGGATACACTTTAACCTTCAATAAGGTTGCATTTCCATGGTATCTGTCATAATGCTAACAATTGCCCCAGAAATCCAGATATAGTCCAGGAAGTTATGATCACAAAAAGACTAAGTATTAATATAACTCTCAAATACACTTTCGTTATTTACTTACAGTTTCGTATACCCAGAAAAAAAATGGCCAAAAAATCCAAGCTTCTCTTCTTCTTTGTAGGTGAGCTCATTGCATATGATGCCTGAAAAGAAAACCCCAAGTATGGTAGATTTTGATCATAGGAAAGTCCTCAAAAATTTCTACCTGAAAACGGGACTTGTTCTTCCTCACTGGTATAAGGGGGGATAACTGGACTGTGTATTTACAAAGCATATTATTTGCTTTTATGATTTTTGTTTCCTACAGTACTGAAAAATGTTAACAATTTATGAGAATTTTTAGGCTACAAATCTGGTTGATACAAATTTATTTATTTTAATATCAGATTAAATGGTTGAGCCATTTCCAACAGCAGCAGGGAAGAGCTGCTGCTGGAAGCTATCACAGAGCAGCAGCACTAAGACTGGAAACCTTTTCCCATCCCTCTATAGCACTCTTTAGCACTCCACCAAAAATAACTCGATTTAAATGCAAGAGGAGTAAGCATGGAATAAGGCTGAGAATGAATGAAAGAAGATGACAGAGCACTTGGCAAGAACAGGAGAGAGGGATGAGAGACTATGACAGGATGCTGGAAAGAGGCAGGGGCTGGTTGAACAGGTGACTGGAAAGAGAGTAAGTCTGGAGTGCCTGGGCAAAGAGGCTGAGAGGTGATGATGGCCACAGAGGCAAGAAGAATGTATGAGAAAGCTAAAAAGGGAAACAGATGGAGATGACCTGATGGGAAATTGAGGTGCAGAGTTGAGCCTGACTGGCTGAAGAAACTGTAGGCCAAGGATATGTGAGGAAACAGCAAGGAATGCAAGCAGGGTGACATGTAAAAAGAGGAGAGTTCTTTGATACCCAGAGCACTATGGACAGACTTGTACTCACTGGACTTAATATGAGAAACTGAAAAGTCAAAAAGGAGAGCAAAGAATGAGAACACAGAACCAGAGTTTTCACATACTTGAAGGAAGCAACTATTTAGAGTTTTACTGGTGTTCTTCCTGACATCGTTTGTTCTATATAAAAAATATAGAGCTATTTTGGAAGGTGGGGATTTCTATTTCTATGTAGGTTCCTAAACCACGTTTATCACTATAGTAACTGTTGCAAATAGAAGCAGGACTGTTTGCCCTTGGCTGACATATATATGCTACTTTGTTGTACTGATGCTTTAAAACAAAAGCAATCAGTGCTAGAACTGCTATGCTGCAGAAGTTTCAAAACCTTGTACACCTGTAAACAGAAAGTTAACTTATGATTTTACTAACCTTGGTATAAACAACGAGATCATTTTTATCATATCTGAGTACAGTACCTGCCTGAAAGAGGTCCTCTCTAAGCCTGTCATGCACTCAACTGCACTCAAACCTCCCTTGTCACCAACATCAAGCTCTTAAGCCTTCAGACACAGTGCTGGAAAAAGGTATCACACACCTACTATTATTTAAAGCTTCATCACATTTCCACTATTTTAGTGAAACGGCCACACTGGGAATAGCTGTAGAATCTCAAAGCTGTTGTTCACACTGAACACCTTCCAAGAGTGTCACAGGGTAAGGCTCTGTGTGCAGCCTTTACCACCAGCACAGGCAAAGTCACCACTCAGTTGCCTGGGAGTGTCCTGCCCTCATGACAAGCAGATGCCTCTGGCTGAATTGTAACTTCTGGAACAGCAAGAAGCTCTTTGGCATTGCCTTTTGTATGACAAGGTCTTTTGCACAAAGCTGCTGCTTCTTGATCCCAATTCCCACTTCTTCTGGAGCTCTGAGATGTTTTGTTTCAACAACACCTGGCTTGTCTAAGAGCAGAGACTTTGAGTTTTTAAGTACCGCTGGGGCCAGAGCTAAGCAGAAACCATTTTTTCCCAGAAGGAAGATCTTGCCTCAGAGGCAACATCATCTGACTTTCATCCCTTTGGCAATTGAGGGGAACTGGGATGTAAATATTGCTCTTAGTGAGAAGCTTAGCTTCTATTTTCTGCCTAGTTCTGAATTCAGTGATAACAGGAGCCTATGCCTGACACTGGGGCAAGCAGCTGACTTGTTACCATTGCAGGCAACTGCATCCTTATTAGAAACACACTCTGTGAACCAAAAGTCCTCTTCTGGCATAAACAGCATCATTCTAGAAATATTTTCAATATTTTTGCAATGTAAAGGTTACTAAAGCTTACAATCACAGCCAATTTTCCCATCCACTTTGATTATTAAGCTAGAACTTTAGTTGGAATTGCAACTTAATGACTTCTATTTACTAGCAATTTAGCTTCTAAATACCCAGATGAACATTTGATCTTACTCTGCTATCCTGAAAGTGTTAAAGTAGGATGGCAGGGATTTTCTGAAGTTCAGAATCAGGGTGTAGGAAATTTTTACAACAGGTTTCTTAAAGTAATGAGCTCTTTCCCTCAACAGACCTTCAAAATGCTTTTTCCAGATCTACCTTTAACAAATATCACTTAATAAGTACCAGCATCGTGACACTCACTGATGCTTAAACTTTAAACCTTTAAAATGTGGTCCCGCTCATATTAGAAGTGGACACTGCATTCACAAATAAAACAAGAGCATTTTTGGAACATCACAATGAAGATCTGATAACCAGAATACAGATAAATTAGTAACTTAATTCCACTTTGAAAAGTGCCAGGAAGACTACTCACAAATTCCAGGATTTGCAGAGAACATTTAATAACCATCACTTTGAAAACCAACTTCCACAAACAAGAAATTGTAGCAGAAAAAGAAACCTGTTCAGCCATAAGGAAGTTTTAAGGCAAGGTTATGTTCTTTGTCACATTTGTGTAAGAGCTTGGAAATAACAAGTGTTAAAATAAAAAGGTTGCAATTTTGAAATTCTTAAAAACTAAGACACAGGCACCTCCTAGTGGTAAAAATGTAGGAATTATTCTTTTTGTGTTAAGAAATTTCTAGAACAATTTATAGTTAGTCTGTTAGCCTAATTAATCTGTTAACCTTCCATTTGGTTCTGGAAGGTTTAGAGGCCTCTAAGGTCTCACCTATTGCCAAGGTATTGTTACCTAAATATCAAAATGAGTGGGACATAACTAAAAATACTTGCAAATCACTGTAACAATTTTTTTTCCTTCAAAATAAAGTTTATCTACCTCTTAGTGCTTCAGAGTGATGGAGCGGAAAGGATGCAAGACTGTATTCTAAAAGATTTACACTTTTGTAACAATTTAAAATCCAACCTGCATTTGCATTTGGTATCTAGAGAGCAGCACTGGGCATTTTGTGGTGCAAACTCTGCACAGCACATCTTTGGCTCAGATGAATATGCTTACATCCAAAACATCAAGTATGCAAAAGAGTTTATTTATTTCAAAACTGTCCTCAGTCTTGAAGCCAAGTCTCACCTGAAGAGCAGAAGCCCAGTGTCAGTGCACTTGCTGAGCTTGTTACTGATTCATCCCAGCCATGAAATAGCAAGCTCTATATTTAGCCACACTTGTTTGTCAAAACAAATTCTGCCAAAAGGGACAGAGGGCCATTTTTATTATCAGGTTCTTTAAAAGTCTTATTCTGCACTGACATTTCTCATCAGCCTAAAGCAGACAGCAGCTTATGAAATTTAAAAAGGAGCTGTATATAGTAAATGATGTTGTGCATTTAATAATCTTCCCCCTATAATTTTGATTGTGTTAATAGGCCTACTAAAAAATTACAATCTAAAAATTGAAATTGCCTACCTCAGTGGAACCCAGCATTGCATAATTGAACCTCTATTGTAGACCAAAGTGCTTTCAGTCTTAACTGTACTTGATATACAGTAGTATGCAGAAAACTACAAATGATAAAAATTCAGATATTGCTATAAGAAAATTTACGGTCTCAAAAGACAAAAGAAAGAAAGTAAATTCAAACCAAGTGAATTTCATTATTTGCCAATTTAAGTTTTGCTTTTATGTTAGGAAAGGATGAAAGATCATTGACGTACCACTTCTACTTGCAAGCTTGCAAAAGAAATTTCTATATTTAAGATGTGTCTGTTCTCCCTATTCACGTTTTTCAAACACTTTTGTTTTAAAGACAAATGACACACATGTTGTTTTAGAATTTAAAAAAAAAAAAAAAACAGATTATTTAAAGCTGCTTGCGTGGAAAGAAATTTAGATTGTCCATTTAGAGTCTTCTCTTTTCCACTATTTCATGTATGTGTTGTATATAATTACATCTGTTTCAGAAAAACAAATTATAGAAAAGCACAGGAGGATGAAAACTAGTTGCTGGTTGAATGACATTTTATTTTCACATTCAGAGAGCTGTACAGTTTCTATAAATAGATGTGATACTATAATATTTACATCATCCTCACCCATACTAGTATATTCCATTTGAAATGGTAGATACCCTGACCAAGCCAAAACAGGGTTATCTCTGGGTGCATTTAGTCAGGATTCTATGTCAAAACATACAATGCATCAGTCTGTGTCAGAGCAATTTTTCCTGGTATTTTACATGTAACATTATTTTCTCTAGCCAGTCTCACCTTCCAGCACCCTAAGAGCTTTCCAGACAAGTGCAGTACAGTTCAAGAACCAAAACAAGATACAAAAAAAAACCATTCATATCCAGCCTATTTAAAATAAGGAATGTGATGGATAGTTTTAACTACATGAGTTTCATTATACATAAACACAATATTTTCAAGATCCCTTCATATACAGATTGAAAAAAAAAATGCAATAGTTTAAAAAATCTGAAGACAGCAAAATCCTCTGGGCTTCTGAACATGTTCTGCAGATTTCTGTACTGTGCTTCTGCCAATAATGTTTCCAAGTTTTACACTGCTTTATTCATTTTCTAATCCCTGTGATTAACTGCTTTAGGGAGTGCTTATTTGCATCTGTGAACTCTACTGCTGGGGTAGCTAAAAATGTTACCTAAACTCCCATTTGAAAATCGACAGAACCCATGAAGTGTTGAGGTTTTTTACACTATACTACCTTCAAAGTTTCTCTCTCCACTTTAGAAGCAGTCATCTCCACAGAGGGACCAATTAGATAACTAAACTTCAACTGTCACATGATATTTTAAGACTATGACAGCTAAATTGTTCATCTCTACCAAAAGGGACTGTAGAACTATGTGACAGGAACTCCATGTTGGTAATTAAAAATGAGCAACACAGAAGGAAAACAACAAAAACACAACATTGAAACAACATGCAGGACCAGGCTGCTTCCACTGTGCACATACCAGAGAATCTGAAAGCAGAAGCCTGCAGTTGTAAAGTGATCAAATTGTAACAAGTACCACTAGAACAAAAACCAACCAAACTCAAGCTGTTAGTCATCCTAACAAAAAAGGAATTTCAAAGGAATGTCCAGAGTAAGTCACTCACAGCTGGATGCAGATGCTCAAAACTGTCTGATTAAAAGCTCATTTAAAAACTCCATTAAGGATGAAGTCAGAAGGAGACTGAACAGGGAAGGCTTAGGTTTTTCTATGGGGAAAGACTTGCAGGGTCATACATAAATAATCAAGTTCTCATAAAAGACAGAAAGTGAGCTCCAGTAACTGCAGTAAAACTGGGAGTACTGCATATCAGTGTGCCAAAGGGTAGATATTTCCAAGTATCCTGATCAACTGGAAACTGGTCGAGGTGGTTTGCTTTTGTTTTCTGCCTCTTTTCCACGAATTGCAGCCACATAAGAGAAGAGACACAGCACGGAGTAGCAGATCTCATGAGCCTACAAGAATTTAGAAGAAGAGATACTGAAATTCAGATTGTTTTCAAAATCCATTGTACATTTGTATTTTTCTGCATGTCTTCCTTCATGGGACAACTACTCTGGCTACAGACAAAATCAGGAAAATGTGTCCCTGACCACCTTCTAACTGAGACAGAGAGAAACGAGACATATAACAAACTAAAAAATTCCTCTGGGGTAAAAACATTAGCTGCTTAACAGTATGATTTAATAATTTTTAAGAACAGTATGCTAAGCTAGAAAGTTGGCCAACTGGCTTTGGAAAAACCACTCCGCATATTTGCTTTTGGTCTGTTGCATGAAATCACAGGATATTTTCCAGGAGGGGTTGAAAGAGCTAACTAAAGAAAGGGTTTCATATAGCACTACTCAGTTTTATAATTATTTAACTGATTAACTGTGCTATTATTTAACTAAAAATCCTCCTTTACCATGTGACTGGCAGCACAATTCAGTGAAGGTAAGACTTGGACTTAATTTATATATTAGTTCTAATACCAGCTGTTCTGATGATCTGAAAAATTCTTGTCCTTTAAACTGACATTTTAAGACATTTAAAATTTTTGTAAATGTAATAAGCATAAAAACATGTTTTGCTGTATTACAGTACAAGCTAAAACACTTCCATAAAATACTTTTTTTCCATTAAACTGGCTTTTCTTACTAACAGATATAGCTATTTGCTTCTTGAGCTACTTATATTCTAAGCATTGTGTTCTGAAACATTTCCAGCTTCTTCAAATAATTTTGCTCTCTCTCCTCTCGAAAGACTGAGGAAAGACTGAGTTTCCATGAAATCACCAAATGTGCACACTGCACGTCAGACATAAACTGAAATTTCCATTCTGATGATAATCATTGATTTCTATTTCTTCCTTATGAGTACCTATAAGCCTGATCACGTGTAAAAGTGCTAAGTATCATTATCAACTGTTGGTGTTCACAAAAAATGTTATAAAAACTGAACATTATTCCAGAACAAGAACTCATCTATACAGCAGGAATCAATGCTTTTACTATTCTCTTACAAGTCATTGCTCATGAGGAAATAGGATTTTTTTGTAAACTGTTAACAACCATTTTATTCTTAGGAAGTAGTCTCCTTTCCATCGGTTCTACGGAGTAAGGGTTGTGTTCTGCACTGTCTTAAAATTAAGAGTTCCACTAGTTTCTATTGTGCTGAAGTTCAATGCCAAATTAGCAACCTTTCATCTTCATCTGTCTTAAAAAAGGAAACAGTACTTTCTGCACTACTGGTGAGTTCCTCTAGTTTCATAGATCAATCACTCTGTTTTGCTGTCTCCCCCTACTGAAAACATCATAAAGAGCAGCTGGTGTTTCACTGTAAATCCTGCAGTCTCAATGTAATTCTTTTCTCCACATGAAAATGTAAAGATATCCTCTAGAGAACACCAGAGGCATCACAGTAGACTCACCATTGGCGTCTTGTACTTGTGGCTCACCACTTCTTTAGTTTCAGGAACTAAAACCGGACGGGCAAGAGACAAAACAAAAAGTTCAAAAAACGAGAGGCAAATGGAGAAGAAATAGCACAATGTTCCCATGGGAAAGGGAAGGGAGGCAGACAGACAGCAGGTGCAGGTACAGGGCACTTCACTATCCCTTACTTCTACATACTTCTTTGCATTTACATTACATATATCCTTGGAAGACACTGGTAATGTCATAATAAATTACTCAAGCTGGCAAAAATTTTCACTGGCTCTGTTTGGCACAGCAAATATTCAATGGTTCTTAAGAGACTCTGGCTTTTCTCACTGCTAAACAGTAAAAAAAATGAAAAAAATATGCTTAATGACAAAATACACCTAATGCCTCCTACAATAAAACATAACCTAAAAATTCCATAGCAATTTGTCACTATGCGGGTCCCAAAGATTTTACCCTTGAGATCTTCTCTGCTGAGCAACAGATTTCAAAAGAACTGTTGGACACTGTATACTGTATAGTAAGCTAGTGAAATCCAGGGGGAAAAAAAGAGCTGAGGGAGAAATTTTTCTTAACTTGAAGACTGTTTTCCAGCTCTATTTTAAGTTTCTCAAGATATTCTTTCTCCTGTATAGGATGTGTGTGATGGTATTTACTTGACATAGTCATTGAAAACATTCATAGTTTTTGAATGAGTTGCCTTAAAATAAAATGCTGAGTTCAGTGACACATATTCCTAAAATACCGACCTGGTTGATTTATAGAAATCTTTATATAAAAAGAGGATTAAGGCATTGATGAAAAAAAATCTATTATCCAGAAAATCTGCCCTTGTTCCATTGCACTGCCTCAAACTGACAGAAAGAAAACTGGTATAATATAGCTAAAGGAAATTTGTCTTTTTTTCTCATTGTAGAATGCATAAAAAAGCAAACTGTAACCACCCCATTTGTGTGCAGTGCATCTGAACTGTGCCTTTGGCCCGCACTTGGTCTGCAAATGTTGTGAACAGATACCATGGGAAATCACCAGAAGAGAACAAAGACCACACTAGAACATTCAACTGGCAAATTTAAAACATCAGTATCAGGGGAATACCAAGACCAACTCTGAGTACTTCCCTTTCAGAATAGCTGGAATTTGCCATGAAATTTCTGTGTCACAACAAAAGAATTCAGAAGAAGCAGTACAGAAATTATGCAAAACCAAATCATTCCAGGTTCATATAGGAAGGATAAATGTTTTATTACACATAGTACTAGTGACAAGAAAAGAAACAGAGGCAGATGAGTTCAGTATGAAGAACCAGGAAAAGTCCACAACAAAACCTATCCATGCAGATGTCATCTCTTCAACTATGGTATGACACAGCTAAACGCTGGAGAGGGAGACGGATCACACTCTAAGGGGCCAAGAGTAGGCAGTGCAGACTGGGTTTGAGAAAGTTCTCAAAATATAAACTAGTACCTACTAATTCTCATATGTCATGGTATTATCATTCTTGAAAATAATCTGTTGAAAAGTACAGAATATGATGGTAAAAAGTATTATTTTTGTTTATTTTTCAACTCTCACTCTCCTTGGAGTTGGCAGGTGCATGAAGGGCTGAGAAACAAGGGAAGTGCACACCCAGGCTGCACTGCCCCAGTGATACCAGAGACTAAAGCTGGGGAGATAAGGAGGTGCACATCCAAGCTACCTTACCCGTTGGCACCAGATGTTCCAAATTAACTCCATGTCACCAGGGGATAAAGGTGGGAGTGAGGCTGGGGCACAGCCAAATAGGGTAGGACTTTTACAGCTGTGTAAGTCTCACTGCCCACTGGATAACATACACCTGTTCAAATACTCTTCAAAAAGCAGGAAGGGAAAGCTGTAAGGACCTTGTGCCACGAGGGAAGGAGAGAAGGGAAGCTGTAAAGTCCTGTATCATAAGTGAGAATAGGAAGAGAGGGAAGAGGAGAGCAGCTAGGCAAGGTACTGTCTCTCCACAGTAAGTTGCCTTGTCTTTACTTAAAGTACTCCTTCACAGTCCTTCCAAAGCAGAAAATTCTCCTGAGAGGACTGAGTTAGGAAGATTAAGAAGAATGGGGTTTGCATTTACAAACACAGAAGTCAAAGCACTACTACTGCAGAATACAAAGAAAAAAGGAAGAAAGGAAAAAAGAAACTGCCCTCCCAGACAAAAAAAAAAAAAAAAAAAAACAAAAAAAACCCCACCACAACAAGAAAAAAACCCAAAGAAAAGACCCAAGCTTTCAAAGACTCAAGCTTCAAACTGAGAGATAAGCACTTTTCTTCTAACATTAGAAGTTATTCCTGATGCTCTTGAACTGAGTGGATGAAGGGAATAAATTAGGCACCATCCTGCAGCCTGTGGTCCTGTAAATGAAAATATGGTGCTACCACAAAATGAGTTTAGGGGAGATCACTTTACCTGCTGGAGAATGAAGGTTTTCATAGCAGCAGCGGTGAAGGGGCCACAAGAAAGTAAAGCACAAGTACACAGCAGTAACTCAAATTCCAGAGAGAAGGACCTTACATTTCCTCACTTAAGTTTACACTTTCATTTGTGAGACACAATTCCTGAACTTCATCCTTGCAGAGCTTGCATCCTGCTCTGAAACCACAAGTCCAACTGTGATGCTGCCATCCAAACCCAGCATTAACACAAACAGACCTTTAATTTCCTCCTGTGCTATCATTAATTTGGATCACTCATGCTTGGTAAAATCAAAATCTTGCATTGAAGTACTTCCCATCAGATTGGAGTATGCACACTTACCAAACTCTACCTTTCTAAGAGCATCTACTACTTCTATATGCTCCTATTATAATAAATCTGATGGCAAGGTTTATAACATTTAACACTAAATAACTTCATTCTTCTGAAGTCCAAGCAAGTTTTTGCTGAATGTTTTTAGTCTACTACTACCAAACATGTTCATTTATCTTGAACCAGACAGACTGTCATATCCTCTCACTTTACAACAATTCAAAAAACATCTGTGAGGTAGACTCTAATCTTGGCATAAGAAGAAAAGTTAGCTCCCCTGCAACATCCTCCTCTTTTTTTTTTTATTTCTCTGTATTAGCTGGATGGGCAAATTGACAATCTCATTCAGTACATCTAAATTGGTTCTTGTCTGTGACCTCTATTTTGTGTGAGAGGACATTTTAACTCAAGTAGTTTAATTTCTCAGGTTTTTTTAAATTACTTCTTAAAATTACCCTTTTTTAAGTTTCAGATGAAATTCTAGCTTTTGCAATAGGCCCTTGATTACAAAATCTTTTGTAAAAAAATAAGAAGTACTTTTTCTTACACTTATTACAGACATTATTTAGGGGCTAAATGCTCTGTTACAGTGTCACCAATACAAATTAACTAGAAATAATCAAGTCAAACACTGTCTTTCTTCTTGTGCAATATAAACAAACTACTAAAAGAAGTTCTTCGCATAAAACCTAAAAAAAGATCCAAAATTAATTTTTGATCCAAGTAATTTCTTTTAAGTAAAGATTTCAGAAGCTGAAGCCGTTCTTTAAGCTAATTTTATGCCTTCTGAATTCTCATCTTTGTAAAACCCATCAATAATTTTTTACTGACTTAAGAAATTTCTGTAAGTAATAAAATGAATCGTGTCCATCAGCATGAAAACATTATATCAAAGGAACAGAAACTGAACAGAACTTATGAACCTCTAAGCTATTAGAAAATGTTTGTGGTTTAAATATACAGATCTGATCATATGAACCATGAACAACATTTTCAAAAAATGGGAAAAAATGGTTCACCAATTCAAATCTGAAACACCTGGGAGATTTACGGTAAACAACAAGCAAACTGCAACAGCCAGAAGGGTTTTATCACTTAGAACTTTGTGTCACCCAAAGGAGATAACACATTCTCATGGACATAGACATTAATTTCAGAATTCCTATGTTAATAGTCTTCTATAATTCAAGAGAGAAGCCCTTAGCCAAAGAACAATGACAGTCTTGGTAATGGGAGCTGTTGATTCAGATTCTGCTTAATGGCTAAAGTATGCATGCTGATCTACTATGGAATTAAATTTCAGCTTCTTTTTATATGTTTCATACATACTCCTAAGACCTAAAAAAAAGTCTCAAAGATGGCTGGAAGAATAAACGTATTTGGGCTTCAGGAGAAGTATGTGGATCATCCTTCCCGAGAGCTGCATCTGAAGTCACTTGTATTTTCCAGATCCTAGTTATGGATATTGTGACTTACACTAACATTGAAGAGTAACCTGAAATTTTGCGCAGACTCTGGTGCAGGCAGACATGCAATAGCAATAACTGACCCAAATAGCACAAACTCTCTGTTCTCCTTAACCTTTACTTTTCCACTCATGGTCTAAAATAAGAATCACAGGATAAATAAAGTGCAACTCGACAAAACAGCTTCTGCTCCAATTTTTTCAATAAAAATTAAACTACACTGGAGCAAAAATAAAGTTTTGCAATTAACAGAAATTCTTTGTAATGAAAACATGGTGTGTTGAGAAAAATCAACTTTAAATCCTGCTTTCTCAGGATGAAAAAGGGACATACCAAGACAATTCTCACACACATCCATGTCTGGTTTTTGTTTGTTTCAGAAGACTGTGGACCTTTTCTCTGTCTAATAATAAAAAGCACCTAGATCACAAGTCTTAATACGATTTAAATAATGTGCAAATTTTAATTTAAAGTCACCCATCTCTCAGGCAACTCCTTATAGGCAATCTACATTCTCTCCCATCTTTGAAATTGCAGTGCAACTCTGAATCTGAAGACTGGAAATTTGAGTTACTGCCATTTGAGTACAGACCTAATATCAAAATAATGTAATTACCAAATTCCTCCAGGACAAAGACTCCTCGCACAGTATTGCACTTTTTAATGTGATTCAGCTCTATGAAAACCTATGAAAAACAGGAGGAAAAGCAACATAAAATTAGTTGGGTTTGGAGTTTTTTTTAAACTAAAAATCAAAATTAAACAAAAACATCATCACAACAGGTACAACCTGAAGTTTGATAGCATATACTACCAGTTCATTTACAGTTTAATATATAAATAAAGGGTGAAATAAATATTCAGAAGACAAACTTGCCACAATGCTAGAAATCAACAAAAAACTTAAAAGTGCTAAGAAGCGAAGACAGCAGAAGATGAAGTACCTTCCGCTCCTTGCAGGAGGAGAAAGCATGGAAGAGAAACGAAGGAGTTAGTAACTCTGACATATCCAACATTGCTACCCCTTCAGGCACTCAAATGAGTTATTGCAAAAAGAATACCAACACACCTGAAATACAGCAAGAGAGGGGGACGAGAATAAAGCTGGCTCCCAAATTTGGCACTGTTCGTAGCCTCTGATCCATCCCAGGTACTTTCTGCCCCTCCATGCATCCTCCTCCAGCACAGAGGGCAGGTAAGGGGCACTATACTTCCCACCCTGATACTGATCCTCCTAACCTACCAAGCAGTCAAACTGAATCCAATGAGGAACCACTAACCTTTCTTCTCCCTGACAGTTCTGCCATGTAAGATTTTACTAGAGTTTATGACATATAATCTTCAGAGTTACTCTTGGAACCATCTCCTTTTAACAGTCAGTACCAGTTTTCTGCTTTAAGCAGGATGGGAGAGTTTGGATCCTTCTCTATGGTTTGCTTGCTTCACATATGACTCTGCCACTTGAGCAAATAATTTAGAAAAACAAACCTGCCTTAAAGTCATGTTTTACATACATGAACCCCAAAAGACAAAAGTAGTTGAACTACACAACAAGGTTTTTCAGTCCAGAACATAGATGCCAAGACTGCATGAATAAACAAGTTCTCTTTGCATAATGAGTTTGTTTAACACCCAATCTATTTGAAGATACAAACCAGCCTCTTCTTATGTGCACATCTCCAGCAGGGTCAAAGTCAGTACACAGACATAAGAAGCTGAAGCAAGTGCTATAAAGACACTAATCCATATCCCAGTTTCTAATAGACTTGCTTTTCAAGGCAAGAGAAACACTAAGAGTAACACTGCCCTAATATTCAGAGTGTCTATGTCAAACCCCTTAGAGAGGTCCTTGCAAAACTATTAAAACAGTGTGGTTTGACACTTCAAGTGCCTACACCTTTAGGACACCACGATCTCAGGACCTTTTTTTAAATGGTACAGGAGAAACTTCATTGTCTTGGAAAGAAGGGAAAGGAAAACTCTTCAACCCTCTTAAATACCATATTAGCAACACCAGTGTAGTCATGCTATGCATATGCATGCATATGCTATGCATGAAAGACAAAGGATGTAAACACTAGAAATTGTTGTGGTGTTTTTTAAAGAGACTTATTGTATCAAGAGAGATCAGTAAATCCACTGTACATTTGAGATAAGACATGCTGATTTTCAAGTCAAAGGAATTTTACTGTTATTTTTATTGGCAGAGAACTAACCAACAGACCTGAGATATTCTTCGTTCAACATAAAACCCCAAAACTTCCACTTACTTAACCAAAAATCTTTCTTTCTGTTTACGTTCAAGCACTCAAGGGAAAGGAGACTTAATCCCTTTTTTTTGTTTGCCTGTTTTCATTCATGTTTTATATCAGTTTACTTGGTCAAAAACATTTTATTTTTTGAAGTACACTTACAGAATAAACAAATCAGTAACAGAATACTTTCTTTACTGCATTTAGTTCTGTTTTTTCTGTAATCTTTTCTGTGAAAAGTTTTTGCTAATAATATGAAGTACAAAAATTCAGAAACTCAATAGAAAGGCTCAGGCAAAATACTGGCCATTTTATTTGGGAAGAGTAAAACTGCCTAAGAGACTTGACTGCCCCAGGTGCTCACAATCTGAGTTAATGTTATGGAGTGCTGCATTTCCACAAGACCTATGAGCAAGATGAAAATTTACCAAGTTTGTCACAATTACAATCCATTTGCTGAAGATATGAGTTAAAGGGCAATTTCTTGCTTTATTGTTTGAAGGACAGAGATGCTCTCCTCTCACTCCATCAGAAAACACACATAAAGAAAACAGCAGTTACTTACCCTAGGGAAACTGTGGTTCCTCAAGACAGAGCATTCAGTGTGGATCCTATTGTAGATGGGCATGTGCCTTATGCATCTTATTAAGCTTCCATCTATTTTTGACACAGATGGATTCATAACGGGCACAAGCTACTGAGTCCCAATATTACAATAGAGTTTGTAGATGTGAACTCAGAATTATCTGTCAATGCCATAGGTACACTTGATTCCTCCCTATTCTAATGAACATCCTCTTACCTGCTAGGCACAGACAGGTTTCAACATTTTTATTCTTAAACTTACATGTGCTGCAGCATGGTGAGACAATCTGTGAACACTAAAGACACCTCTCACATGTCAATAACAGGTTGTCCCACCATGCATGTGAGACATTGCCTAAGGAATTCACAGGACAGTAAGAAAGTACACACATCGCAAATCAAGAGCCTTCAAAACCAGCTTCATAACAGCAGGCTTCACACTGAAGCAGTATGTTCAGTCTTTTCATGAAGATTCCACTTCTATTTTTCTTTTAAAAAGTGGAAACCCCTCTTCCTATGTTATAAATTAATTGTATTATGTCCAATCAAGCAGAGCAATAGAAATCCCTTACACTAGTAAGCCACAACACTGAAAAGAATACTTGGAAAGATAGCCAAGAACAGGACCTTCATATTAAGTAAGGAGAAGAAGATGAAGAGAAAGCTGGGCCTGATGAGATCCTGTAGGCTTCTGTTGGTCAGTATCCCCATTCAAACTCAACAGAAATAGAAAATGCCATTTTCAACACTAAAAAATGGCTGTGAGATCCTGGTTTTAATGATGCTTATATAAATATTCTGAAATCAACTGCCTCAGGGAGCAATTCACACAATATATATAAGAATTGAAAAAAACATCATCCAGAATAGCAGACCTTTTATTAAGAAAACAGACTGGTTGATGAGTGTCAGAATAAGAATGCCAACTTCCTTTAGCTCCAAAGATTATGAAACTGGAGAGGAATTTTTTTTTTTTGCATGGTGCAACTAGTAGGAGTCCTTTATGTAACTGCTATGGTCGTCCATTCTACAGATACCCTCAAATGACACATGTTTGGTATCTGTCTAGACACTTTGCTTTGAGAAGGAAAACAAGGTTATATATCTTGTATCCCCTAAATTGTACTGAATGCCCTGATCAGCTGGCAATATAACCTAACAGACCAAGAATTAAACATATTGAATACATGCAGTGTATTTTCCAGAACTGCACTTCTTTCAATATTCATTTTAAGTAATGGCAACTCATCTGGAAAGGTGATGAAAAGAAGGAATAATCCTTCAGGTGAGGGAGATTGCTGGCATGTGTCCTGGGTCTGACCTGTACAGACTCTTTTTCAGAAGAAAGATAGGAATCTTCATGACAGACAGCAAATTAGAACACCATTCTCTCTAAGTAAGGACATGATAAAGCTGGTATTCTATGAATTCTGGGAGTAGCACAGGTCTCAGTGTCTGGAGTACAAAATTTAAGTAATGCTCCAGACAGTCCCATACTAAAAATCAGTACCAGGTTTCCCTAAAGTTCTTTCTGAATGTCATTCTTTCAGGAAAAAAAAAAAAAAAAAAAAGGCTTGCATCTAGAGCTTTTCTTTTGCACAAATACATGTGTGCTCACTATGTGATTAACACTGAGTGTCTTTGTCTAGTGAAGATGGCTGCTATGCTTAAGAAACCATGCTGCTGCTGATGTGGCTATTTTTTCATATGTCTTTCCTCACTGCAGATGTGAATTTGCCTGCCTTTTCATTTATGAAATGGAGTCATCTCCATAGAGATGAGCAGTTTGAGCAGAACTTTTTTTTGACTTCTGGGCAAAGTAGCAAACAGAACATTCTTATTTTGTGTCCTTACCTTAGGACAAATTAATTTCTACTATATCCATCTATAAGGATATCAAACTGTTGCTTTGAGACCAGGGTTTAATTTTCAAAGACTTTAGACCTGTCATTTTCAAGAACTATGAAAATTCATTCTGTGCAACCAATAACTTCCTCTTACAGTTCTTCATATTTCAGCAAACCCAATGAAAAGATAAAATCTGTAACTTGGTCAAGTAGAGTGTTCCATCAGAGAAAAGGTCTGATACTCTACAGCAGGTTGGAAATAATCCAGGTTCTACTCTTGTAAGAGACAGCAAAGAAACTGAGGGAGGTTCACAACTCTCCACTCCTTATACTGGCAGATATGAACTCAAAGTGGCACATGGTGCTGCTGTGACCTTGGGAGAATTATTAAAGATTCTGAGCATGTGTGTTTGAGATGCACTTGCACTTCCAGTGGGATCTACACTGATGTATCCTCAAAGCAAAACAAAGCTTGTGTGGGGAGAAAAGTCTAGTCAGGAGGAAAGGAAAAAACACTCCACAGAGAACTGACAGAAGCTTTTCCTTCTTTCTCTCTCTCACACACACATACACACACTCTCCCTTCTCCCCTAAAATTGATTCTACTGTCTAGCATAGCATGCATTTAATATATGCAAAACAAAAAAACATAAAGCAAAATAAAAACAAGGATCAAAGGAAGCAACAGAAACAACATCCAGAGAAAGGAAGAAATGACAATTCTACTTGTGTTTCCTCTATGCCCACAATATCTGTTATTTGGAAGGAAAAAGGAATCAGTACTTTTTTCTTATTTTTGTGAAGTACATCAAGAGCCAATTTCCTATTTTATTTTCATACAAACAGATAATTTCTAAACTTTTAAAATACAATAGATTAAATATAATGCAGAAGGTTGCCTTCTGTACCTGCAATATTCAAACACTGTATCTTTAAGGCTGACTGCTTATGCAATGAGGATTTGTGCACGGTGTGATGCATTATAGCAGCTTAGATTATTATTGATCACTTTTTCTGCCCCTTAATACAGGCTAACATTTGTTTTCTGCTTAGACAATTCAGACCACAAGAAACAAGAAGCTGAAAGATGTATCTAATCTTTCTTTAACAGATTATAGTTTTCTGAAGATATTTAATTTCAGTGTGTTTTTACATATATATATATATATTGATAGATGCTTGTGGGTTTGAGCATAAATATATTGAAATTTTTTTACCCACATCAAGCTATCCCCTGTCCTTATTGATACTCTGGGAAGAGGAAACACCTATACAGGCGTGCTGCAGAAAGCTTCATGCTCAGTCTTTTCACAGATTTCCCTCATACCTGACTGTGCATAAATTTCAGGTTAATTCCTTCCAGTGTGACCTGAAGAAGACCTCCTTCACCAGTTTTCATATCCTGCACAGGGAACTCACCACCCAACTCAGGGCCTGTGATGTTAATAAAGAAAAAAAAAAACAAAACAAAACAAAAACAGAACCAAAACCAACAACAAAACAAAAATCCAGAGAGAAAGAGAGAGTGCAGAAAGCAGTCAGCCGAGTCATGGTATGTGGAAGGGGAATATAAAATAGTAAAAACATAATTCCTATTGATGTGCATAGCAAAAGGACACTAAGAATAGTAGAGACCATTTCAGTGAGTCCACTCACTAATGACAGCTTTCTGAGAACCACTAGAATTTTATGTATTGTAATAATAATTGCATTGTAGTAAATTTCATTCTGGTAACATGAAGTAACATCAATGTCAGTTCATCCTGTATTTATTGTATGTTATATTGGGGTATTGTTTGTTTGCTTTAAATGCCACATTTCATTTCTGCATTGTAAGACCCTGCAATCACATAATACCATAGAGAGCATAGTCTTAAGTACAGATATATAAGCAGCACAAAGGAGGCTTGTATTTATGAGCTGCATTGCATAGTATTGTTTTAAGCAATTCAAATGTCAAAATATGATTAAAATAATAATTTAATAGAGGTTATTAATAGGTGAATAATCTAGACATTTTTATCTAGTTTCTTTTGCATTATTCAGTTCAGCTAAAAAGTGCGTACTTGTTACAATTTTTGAAAAATTATCATTTTTTTGCAGAACCACAGCTCTGGAGAATGGCTTTTAACACAATGCAAACACTTTTCAAATACATTTTTAATACTACATTATTGCCCAATTCTTAAAATATTTTAAATACTTTCAAATACACTCTTGCTATAGACAACAATCTGCCCATGGATGCACAAAGTTACTCCAAGATTTCCAAGTAAAAGGATATTATTAATAGAAAAAATTGCTGATTGCAGATTAAACAACAAATGTTCCCAACATTTAAAATCTTGTACCTGGTTTAATGCTTTGCTGCCTTGCTGCTGCTCGCTCCATACTGTCTTTTACACAGTAGTACAGTTCCCGACACTAACAGATATAAGAGTAATACAATGTTATTTCTCCAAATTACTAAGGGAGGGAAGAGAATAGCAAGATTCTAAGATTCTACAAAGAGAACAAGCCCATGGGGTGCCCAATGACCAAAAGTGCATTCAAGTTCAAGCACACCTAATTACTAGTTAGTATTTATATTTGTTTTACAAGATGATAGAGAAACTATTTCATAGCATTTAATCACAAAAGCTAGTGAAGTGTTCATGCCTTGGCACATTCTAAACAAGACTATGCAGTTTCTTACTGTAGAAAAAGCATCAAAATAATCTCTCCCTTTCTTTCACCTTCTAGCAATCAATATTGCTAGTTATGCACATAATACCTATCTTTTTGTTATTCATATCAATTTCCTTATGGCATGTTCCTCTCTTCATCTTCCTTCAACTCTGAGATTAAGCCATAATCTCAGAGCTAAATTTAAGAAAAATTTTTATCAATAGCCCAAGATACAGGACACAGAGAAGGCTGAGCTACTCTATACTAGAAAGGAACAAATCTGATGGATGGACAAACTCAAAAGAGTTGAGATAATGGCTCAGCATCCAAGTGGAAACCAGTGACAAGTGGTGTTCCTTGGGTGTCAGTACTGGGTCCGATGCTGTTTAACACCTTTGTCAGTGACATGGACAGTGGGACTAATGGAATGTCTCCCATGGCAGCGGGGGGTTGAAAGTAGGTGATCTTAAAGGTCCCCTCCAACCCAAGCCATTCTATGAATTTAAGACCAAAAATTATACAATTAACTCCTAGAGCATAGTTTTATTTAGGTTTTGCCCATGAATCTTCTGTAGTATTTTTACTATCTTCACAAGCCTGCAAGTTCACACAATATTTAGTGATACTGATGCTTTCCTTCTTCCAACAAAAGAGCTACATGTAATTTCTTAAATTACTTTCTGATGGACAACCGTCTTCAAGTAAATGACAGGGCACAATGCCAGCTTCAGACATCAGCGCTGCTAAACAGCCATTGCAGCTCAGTAAGCAGTGCTGGAAAGAGAGTGCTATTTTTTGATTAAACACGGAAACACGCAAAGGATTTGTTTTTTTCTGTGCAGTTATCCCTGCAGTATTGTGTATATTAAACAAGATACAAACCTTCTTTGTGTAGAACTTGTTCAGCTGTGTCTCCTGACCATTCCTGCGCCAGAGGCAAAGCACTTTTGTTTTGGGACAGTAAGTCATGTTGATGAGTTTCTCATACCACCAACGTTCATACACAGTTCCAATGTTGCTTCTCAGCACAATACAATCATCACATACCTGGGAGCACAAAATTTAATGTAACATTTTTAATGCTGTTTCTTTTGTTTCTTCTGCTACTGGTTGCATTAGTATTATTCTTGTCTCTACCTCCATGAAAAATATGTCTCCTGTTGTGTCTGTCCCAGCATGTACTACGAAAGTCTGCTTCTTGATGTGGCGGCTGCCACTGGGTCTCACAGGGAGTTCTCGTCCATTCTAGAAAAAACCCCACATGCAATCATCAGTGAACTTTGAAAAAAAAAACCAAAAAACATTAGGCGACACAAATGAAAGAAAGAAGAATTTTTAAGAGCATTTAATGAGCTCATTGGAGACAATTTTGGACAAAGCCATAAGCAAGATACTCTAGTAAGTTTAGTTTCAACAAGTGTGACCGGGAGAGTTATCACAGCACATAATATTCACATGGTACCATACTCAGTATGGGAAAGTGAGGTGTCTGAGTTCTGGTACCATTGCAGTAAACTGCTCTGATTTTTCTGATTAATTGTAAGATACTTTTCTGCACAGAAAAGACACAAAATTAAGTTCCAAAGGTAGAAATTACCTTTAGAAGAACTAACTTGTGTCCACCCTGGTGATGATTGTGTTAAAAACTGGCTAGATTTCCTAACCGAAGCCTTAGCTTATATTCTTATTGATCATTAGAGGACATCAGGTTTATTCTGTATGAATACTGCAAACAGTTTTGTACAGAAACTGATTGCTACAAGTCTTATAGTGGCCTGGAAACTGATAGAAAATAAAACACTTCTTACGGTCATAGTAATCATAAAGGTTCCTGCCAACAAAAGTTATTAAGAAAACATTGATGTTGCACAGAACTGTGGCACGTGTCATGTTTATACATATTTGTATTGCAGCTCTGATAACTGTGTAACATTAAAACATTATAAACAGGGTCATATATTCACAGTCTTTATTCTATACCTGTGAAGAGTAGCATTTAAAAATTCAATTAATTATTTTTAATATTTTTAAATTAGTGTTGCAGAGAATATACATAAGATTTTTCAGGCAACTTATTTCCTCCACTGTAGATCCCAGAGGTATACCACTCATCACTGTTTTACTTACCAGATTGGCAAGTTTGTCCAGAATATCATTTATTTGCTGGCTGTGCACCAATCCAATATGTGATTTTCCCATCAGACGACGCACCTTTTTCCTAATATCATTCTTGTTCACCTAGAAAGCAGATATACAGACAGTTGTATACTCTTCTCTATTCACAGGAGGCAACTCCAATCTCCCAAATATATCTTGGTTTTCATTGCTAAGAAGCAAAACAACTTATACCCAATTCACTCATGCTAGGGCCTCTTTAATCAGCTGTACAGGACCACATTGCACATATCCCACTTTTTCCAGCTACTGTGCAAGTGATGCTGTGCGCAACAGATTTCCTGCCTGCTCATGTGCACAAGCTGCAGTTCCACTACCCACCACTTCCAGCTACTGACATCTGAAGCCTCAGTTCTCCATGCTACCACTTCTGAGTCTCATTGGCCAGGCCAGTTCCTCCACCTCTTCCTCTGCACAGACTCAAGTTGTGTTGTGTTGAGGAGCCCTCAACACAACACGGTATCTTTCAGAGTTCTCATTCTTCCACCATGTGTTTCTTGGTCATTAGGTTGTGGCTCCAACACTCCCAGGGAGTCTTCAAACAGCAAAAGGTTCTTCCTGAAGATGAGCTGCAGGCAAGCTCAGAAGCAAAGTGTTTCTGCCTCAGCTGCCATTTCAAAAGGCTACTATGAATGCCAGCCATTGATACTAAAGGCTTCAAAGACACTACACTCATGTTTGAGTGCTGATTTCAAGCTGGATCAAACACTGTTTTTTAACACATTTGTATTATGACCTTAATGTTGTGGAGTATATAAAACAAACTCAATCTGCTTTCCTTCCTTTGATATGAATTCTTTGTGCTTGAAAGAAAGCATTGTATTTTTCAATATATTTTAAAATTAAAACCTACTAGGCTCTGTTATGCAAAACAAGAAAAGAAATTAAAGTACCCAAGTGTTGGGTTTGCAGGATTATGCTTCCCTTGATAGCTCAAATAAATTCATCTCTCTAGTAACAGAAAGCCTTCCAACTTTGCAGTTTCTACTAGAAACTGTCCTTATTATCCACAGTTCTGAGTTTCATAAACAGAGATGTATGGTTTCAAGACAACACGAATGAAATATACTGCTTAAATCTGAGTAGCAATCTATTAAAAAGAACAAGACGTCACCTTAATCATAAGCATATAAGCAATCATATTATGCAGCAGTGTAGCCAACAAGCGATCCTCATCATCCTCCAAACGCTTTCGATCGTGTTCTCCCAGGGAAAGATACCTGCAAGAAGAGCTACATCTGAAGCAGACTTGCAGGCACTCTTCATACACTTCAGTAAAGCACTGGCAGGGGACACAGCACTGTTTGCAAAGTGTATAGCAAATAAAACCTCTAAAAACACTAAGTCAAATGGGCATTTCCCAGTAAAACACTGCCATCACTGTCATTTCCCTTAATTATTAACTAGTTTAAACAAATAACATCTGCTCAGTGGGAAATTTGTTAGCAGTCCGCTGGGCTTATCCATTTCCTTTTCCCTGCAGCCACAGCTCTGTGACAATTAAAACTGTGAGAAGAGAAACACATAGCTCAGCACAAGTGCTATCCCACATTAGAGTTTAAATGCAGCTGCAAGGCAGAAGAAAGCTGATGAAGGAAGTGCACCAGGCACTCTCTTTTTCTAGTAAGGTAGGCAGTTTCTGGAACAATAATTTTGAAACTAGCACTCCAAACTAATTCTTATTTTGGCTACCAGATTTCATGTTCCATGAAAGCATGGATGGAGGCAGTAGAGCTGCAGGTGGTAGACAAGAGCACAGAATGATCAGCTGTTAACAGAGCTGGGGAGAGGAAGAGGAAGTGAGTCAAGACTGACATCTTAGAAGCAGTCAAGCCTTTGGCAACCACGCAGATATTTCAAGAGAGTGGTTTCCTCATGGGGTTTTTGTTTGTTTTAACTACAAGCTGTGAAAACACCTTTAAGTTACTTTGCATTTTGAGAAGGCTCAAAATGCCATTTCTGGAACTATCTAATTCTTTCAGTGTATGTCAGCACACTATTATTCCAAAGTATAGCCATCCTGCCACAGAAATCTCTTGCTTTACTAATGATCTAGTCTATTCCATCCATTCATATTGTTCTTATGCTTACACTACCCATTTCTCTGGAAATATCTCACCACAAGAGTTAAAAAATATATAGGTCATAACTAAAGACAAGTATTTCAGTATCAGGAGCTACTGACCAGCAGAGAGAGCAATGGCTCCCTTTGGAATAATCAGGTATGGTAACAAGGTTTACAAAGTGACAATAGCATGTTAAGCAGAATTAAAATAATTTTCCCTACTATTTTTACTATTTCAGCCCCAGGTGAATGAGGAGGAAAAAGGTCTACTAAAGAATTTACCTGTCAATCATCTCCTGAGGTCCCTGGTCCATCCCCATTCCTTCTCTCTCTAACATCACAGCATCCAAAAAAGCATCTTCCCAGAACTGCATCTGGTCCCACAAAGTTGAACGCTCTTTGCCTATGCAATGTATAAAAAAAAACTGAGCATTTATTCTGTTTACTCCAGTCAGATACTTCACAATTAATTCCTGTTCATTCCCACTCCTTGAAAATACCATAAGCCAACACACAATGAAACTATATTAAAAAAACCAAAAAAAAAAAAAGGTTACTTGTAAACCACAAGCAATATCACAACTGAAGAAAAGTGTAAAAGAAAAGACAAATCTCTCATTCTAATTAATGGCACAATATTTTTAATCCCTTACAGTAAAGTACCTCCCATCTCTATTCTTTAAGGAGTATAGCTTCTTCCATAAACTGTTAACACTGCTCAAAAGAGACAGGAATATCTCACACAGACACAGATCACAGCAAACACAGAGAAGTGGAAAGATAAGATTATTACTTAGAGAGAAGGTTTCCATTGCAGCATCCTCTAACTGGTCCCAGACAGATCCTTTATCCCTACCTGCACCATCCCAAGCAGGCAGGAACAATAAATGGGAAGGATGAAAAACACAGGAAGAGAGAGCTTTTGATTAACAGCAAGTCCAGACAAAATACAAAATAGCCAATGTACTCCTAATTCAAGGATACACTTGAAGCCCTTTAGTATTCTGAGTTCAGCACTCAGTTATTCAGCCCTTAAGCTGAATGATCTTTTTCTCAAGATCAGTGATATATTTTAGCTTTCCATAACTAACTTCCTTCTCCCCTTCTTCACACTGTTTAAAGAACTCATATTCAAGAAGAGCAAGAGACTTGGACAGATTTAATTTTATGCAAACTACACCACTCACACCAATCTCCTCTTACACTTAGTCAATTTCCCCAGCAAAACTTTGGCTTTACTCTGAATGGTCTGACATGCCTTCCTATTCTACCAGCATGGACAACAGTTAGAGGTTAAAAACAGTGTCAGGGGAAGTGAAAATTCCAGTCTGTCCTAGACATGATTTCAGCTGAACTTTAACCTGAAAGATTCCCTCCTCACAAAAAAAAGTAGCTTACCCAAAAGTCCTTCATACAGATAGACACGCTGGTTCCCATCCTCCGGACCTCTCCCTGGAGTACTCCCTTTGCTATCCTTCACACTCTGCTTCAGGTTGTGAGACTTGGCCTGAAAATAATAAAAGAGGTATTGGCAATTTAACTCTGCACCCTGCAGAGCTCTCTCTTGTGCTGTTGGGTTTAAGAGATACAGTTTGCAAGCTATACTTCAAAAAAGCTTTTCCTGCAAACATTCACAAAACAATTGTTTTGCTCAAAGAGCAGTGTAATACATTTAAATATCCAAAGTCAGCCAAAGAAAAATCAAAGAAAGACAAACAGAGAAATCAAAACACAGAGGAGGCACAGTGCTTTCCTGAAGGAAAACTGAGGCAAAACAAAAATACAAGCCCTAGACTGAAGGAAAGAACCTCTTCCGTCATCCCCCATATTTCACACATATGCATTCATAAAGGTGTGACATTAAGCAAGTAATTACACATCATCTGGCCTGAGGAGCGAGAGTTGGGATGACCAGCCAGCAGGAACTGTGACAACAAAGCTGGCCCATTTATTTCTCTACCCCCAGGTAAACTATGGTGTGATATTTGAATTCATCACACATCATATACACCCATCATCTTTGTTCTAAATCTCTCACAAGGTTTCTCAGAATTCTATTTAATTTCTATTTAATTCTATTCTATTTAGTTTAGTAGAAAAATTCAGAAAAGTAAATGTTTAAAAAAAAGCCTGACTCTTAAATAACTGAGAGGACTTGCAACTAAGGAAGCAGACATGGTTAAATCATTTTCATGCTTTTTTGTAGAAATCTGCAATGAAACACAAGGGTTTTGTTGTTTTCTAACATTAGAAGTAGAAGCCCTGTAATGGCTTTCACAATCTTATCAGGATTATAAAATAATGAACACAGTGAGACCAATCTTAAGGCACTGCAAGTTGTTTTCTTATTTCACTGAGAGCTTGATTTAGCCAAATCAAGTGTATCATTATTTTCTTGCTAAGATGTATATTAG
The DNA here is from genome assembly GCA_013400575.1 of Peucedramus taeniatus. Taxonomy (NCBI): domain Eukaryota; kingdom Metazoa; phylum Chordata; class Aves; order Passeriformes; family Fringillidae; genus Peucedramus; species Peucedramus taeniatus. Next base: position 72,682 of record WBNO01010682.1, read on the forward strand.
AGGTTATACACAATAATCAACGACTTGACAAAATGAAGCACTCACAAATTATTTGTATTTTACTGCATACAGATCTTCCAACCAGGCAAATATATTTGGAAGTTATGATTACACTTCAAATAGGACTAAAGTAATACTTTAAATAAACAGAACGTCTGCTAAAACTAAAATGGATCACTCCTTTACTCTACCAAGCAGCTTCTCCTAAAAAACAGGGAATTTTCCTTTTGGTAAAGGACGAACAATGCCCACCAAATGTCCATTTGGTTGAGAGAAATATTGAATTAATATTAAACATTACTAGAGTCTCTAGAGTGGTGCAAGATGAGAATCTACTACTTTTTAAAAACCATTTATTGCACAGGAAATGAAGAAAGGTATATGGATCCAGACAAACTACATCTTTGACATTGTAATACTGTAAGTCATTGATGATTAACCCTTAGAACTGAACTGAATAAGAGATCCTACTGCATACATGCACAAACATTGAAATATTACTGTACAAGATCTATTAAAAGAAAAATAAAAATTGAAAGAAAAAGGAAGTCTGCAATGCCCTTACAAAGATAGAGCTAGTAGCAGAGTTTGTCTCAATTTCACTGTCTGACACAGTGCCTCTAGATCCTGCTAAATTGCCACCATTTTCCACACTTGGGCCATCACCAGCATTGCTACTCAAGTCACTGTCTGCTCCCAATGTCTCTCCAGAACTGTTACTAACCTGTGGAGAAAAATAAAGCAATTACCTTCAACAGATAATACATCAGAGAATTTACTCTTATTTTTAATGCATCAAACAATCTGCTTTTTTTGCTCTCAGGTTACCTTTTTGAACTTCTATTTTTATAGATGCTTTATAAAAAACTAAGACATATTCGTAGAATTGTCGCAATCCACCAGTTCCATAAATACACCAATATGCGGGAATATCTAACAGCAACAAGCACCATATATGAAGGCTGTAATGTGCTCATAAAGCAAGCTCTATGTATGTTCTGTCAGACACACATGCTTGCTACCCACTCAGAGGCTCTGCAGAGAGAACTCACAGAATACATGATGCTTGTGTGACACTGTGCTGCCACACCACACTAAAGGTAGGCACGAAATGCCCTTCCCCACTTTAACAAGTAGTCAATCACATCCAGATTTCACTCTGGGCATATCCTACCACAGTGCTGACTTCAGAATCCTGGCTTGTACTTCGGACCATAACTGTTGGTCCTCCACTGGGAATAGAGTCAAAATCACTCTTCTGCAATCAAAACATATAAAGGACAAGAAGAGTCACATTAGTTTTTAGCATAAGGAGAGAACATCACTTCCCATTCCTCTGGTCTCTTGAATCCCATGCCTTATGCTTCCTTAGTTTATTTAGCCACTCAAATAGAAACTATCGTCTGAGTGTCAAAAAGACCATGGTGTCCTGTAACTGAGTTTACAAAGACCAACGCCCTAGAGAAAGGGGCAAAGAAATTTTACCAAATGAGCCTCTCAAGAATACTCAAAGCCTAGAAGTCTTCCCATAATTAGGCAGTGAATAGAAGAATCCTGTCTCTTACCACATAAATAAAGCAAGCATAGGAGCCACTGACCTGAGAACCTGAGGCCAAACTGAGGCCACTGTCTGCACTGATTTGGGATTTTTTCTCATCTGTTTCTCCCAAATCAAATTGTTTCACACCTTCTGGTCCTGAACAAATGAAAGAGTAAATAATTACTGTACCAAGAAAAAACAGCACAGGAGAAAGCAGATGACAGACTGGAAGCAGGAACAGTACCAAGAAAACAGATTTGCTTTCTCATTTCTTTGATTTTTAATGCATTTTTTATTATTCCTTGGTACTGAAAACAACAAGGCCAGCAGAACACAGCTGCTAGTCTTCAAACATTGGTTTTAATTTCAAATACTCCAAAGTCCAGGAGTGACTACAATTAAACAGTACCTTTCTTAGCCATTCAAGGGGGATAAGAAGACAGACAACAGTGAAGTAGCTTCCAGTTACAATAACACATGCAGAGCAGTTGACATTCAACTCTAGGAAGCCACTTCCTTTAATTCTTAGTAATAAAAAAGAATACCTATTTACTTAAAAGTAAGAATCCTTTTTTGAAAAGCTAAATTGCTTGAGGTCCTGGACTGAGGTTTTTTGGTTGCCCTCTGCAACTATCTAGGCAAAAATCAGGCAACACATGACAGGAAAATAAACAGTGACAATTGGTGTTACCCAGTAAGATTTTCAAAGACTAAGCTTGTATGATGCTGTACTTCACAACATTCCCCAGTTACATTAACAAATGGCTCTCCAGAGTTGTCAATCACATAGGTAGGAGAAAGAGAGGAAATCAGCAAGCTTTTAAGTCATGCATTCATTAACCCAACAATCCAAAAAACAAAAAAGGGAAAGAAAGGATAAAAAACTTTATGTTCAATTTCCCATGCAGTTCTAGAATCGTATCATCTATTGTCCTCAGATGGGATGGCAGAAGGAAAAGAGAATGATGGACAGGTAGAGCCTGAAAAGAAATTTGGATAAGCACTGAATGAAGTAAATAACAATGCAAGAAAAGAGTGTGTTATAGGCTTTACACAGCATGTTAATTCTCTCAGAAAGGGGAAGAGACTGAATGCAATACTTCTGCCATAGCCATATCTGCCAACTATTCAGTAACAGGAAGACATGATCAACTGCTGGAATATTTGTATTATATACCCATGTCTATAGCCAGTATCTCTAAACAAACAATGCCACTACCTGTGTAATCACTGATCACAACAAGCTGGGAATTATGAACATGTTTGTATTATATGTAATATTAGAGAGGATAAGACAGCAAAAAGGAAAGAAAAAGGGAAGGGAGGGGAGAGAGAGGGACAGAGAGAGAGAGAGAGAGAGAGAGAGAAGGATAATATACAAAGATTTGTGGGAGTGAATTTGAGATGATATGTAAACTCATGAATAGCAAAGCCATAAGCGGGCTGTGCAGACCATACTAACTTACTACTCAACCACCAATTCTTCCTGCGAGGTGTTTAGAGAAAGTATTCTTCATTTGCTATAGTATTTTGCCTCTAGACCCAAATGCCTTAGCTACTGTAAATCAACTCCTTAAAGACTCTAAGAAAGTATAAACAGAATTTATGAAGAAAAGTAACTAAAAATATATTTTCTAAGAATTTGGAATATTATTTTCCACTGAAATACACATAGCTCACTTCTAGAGGTCTATATCCACTCATTCAAGTGGTCATCATTTCTAGTTCTGAAAGTTCTCGGTACAGCCAAAAGCTTTATATATCATTACTACAGCAATAACACGAAATTTCAGCTGTGTGTTTTAAGCAATTTAGGAGTTGCCTGTCCCAACACATAATTCAGATATGTTGCTGGCAGTTTAATTTTTAAAGGAATTGAAACTGACTGAAGCAGTTCAGATATTTGAGAGCTGTAACTGAGTTTAAGAAGCACAATAGCCACAACTGCATTGTTGTCACTGTCAATTTACAAGCACTTAAAAACCTCCCTTTCTCTTCTTTATGGAGCCATATGTCTAATACACATGGAACACTAAAATCTCACTCTATCCCTCCTTATGTAGGCACCTACCTGAAAGGCTCATTTTGGGAGAGCAGGTGTGTGCATGTGGTTGCACACTCCTACATCAGCAGGTAGCAATTCTCAACTGAAGTACAGTAAGCTGTACTGCAGAGGTGCCCCAGTCACCCCATTCTCTCTGAACTAACTCCACATGCTAGTTTGTACTAAACAGAAGTTTTTAACTGAGGTGCCTAAAACTAATGTAAGCAAATCCAGGCCTAGCCAGAATGTTAGGAATCTTCACTCATTCATCTCAGCTATTAATCCTTCCCAATTTTCAGTCTGTAAAATACGGAGCACCAGCTCTGCAAAGTCCAAACTAAGCTTATGGTTAGGAAATACCTACCACAACATGGCTGTTATAAATTGGCTGTTGCCCTTAGATCATATGTCCCTATTTACAACAGTGACAACCAAAAGAGCAAAACCTGGTATTGCACCAGCAGAATATACATATTCAGTATTTTATTCATGATCATATTTCAACGGATGTTCCGATTTGAATAGATTTAGACTATTATTTAGACTCTGCAACAGCCTCAAACTATTACACTCCTTCTTTACCAAGGGGTATGAAAAACAAAATCAGGTTGATTCCTTATTACGTGGCTATTTTCTAGAAGTCATCACAAAATACAATTCTTCACATACACCTTCTCTCTCCCCCTCAGAAGTATTTCTTGTTGCAGACTGGCTGCTCATGGTTGATGTCAGTTAACAAAATTCGCCATCCCATGGCTTGAACAAACAGGAATTCTTCATTCCAGTAACATTTAATCAATCAATACATCCATGTCAACAACTTGTTAAACAAGTTTTAACTTTTAAGGAAGGAGATGGAGTATCTTAAAATTCTTCCATATTTATCTGATTGGTGAGGATGCAGAACACCTGCTTCCTCTTCATTGAAGGCAACAATTGGGGGACGAAAAACGAAAGGAAAAAAAAAGAGACATTTGAACATCATTTCATCAGGGCAAACAGATCTGTTTGGTCCTTTAATGGAGACTTTCTTGATAGATTTTGTTCTTGTGAGTATAAAACCTGTGTGCCAGAGATGCAAGCTCACCCTGCACCTGGGGAGTTGGCAGTTATGGGGAGGCTGGAGGAGTCAGTTTCTACATTTTTTTAAATTTCCTTACTCGTTTTTTCCAAAGATTTTTGCTTTTTCACTTCCTGGTGCTTGTTCCACAATTCTACCCAAGATGCATTGAAAGCAGGAGAGAAAGAGAAAGAGTCAGCAGCTGGTCAGACAGGTGAAAATGGGGAAAAAATTTTCAAACAAAAACCCCACCCCTTCACCTCAAAAAAAAAACCCCAAAAAACCAAAACCAAAAAAAAAAAAAAAAAAGAAAAAAAAAAAAAGGAAGAATTTTATGACAACTACTGAGTGAAGGGTTAATTAACACCAGTTTAAAAGAAATCAGTGTTAGGTATTGAGCACTGCATCATCTCTTAGTAACAGTATTCAAACATTAGAGATGACTTCATACAGTGGTGGTGGTGCATCCCCCCTCCCCTCCTCGGGACACACTTTGACAGCAGGTAATCAACTAAGGAAAAACAAGCTCTTATGAATAAATAATTAGTCACCTTTACTAAGAAAGGGATTTAAGACTGTCAGATATTTACTCCTCTAAAACATAGGCATCACAGAAGCTCTAATTAACAGAAACATTTTAATGTCTCTAGTTTATATCACTGAAAGGAGAAAGACAAAAACAGCAGCAGCAATTCCAAATATATTAATGTATAGGTTAACACAAAATTTAATAAATATTATCTCTTATATATTATCACAAAGTTTACAAGTTATTTTTGACCTGACAACATTCTCAATAAATGCCTGGCTCTGCCTATGACCCTGTCCTATATGCAAAGAGCTGAACTTTTCTGCATCCACTTGTTCCTATCAGGGTACAGAGAACAGAAAATGGTGAAGAACTAAAATGAGCAGGATATCAGAGGTGCTTCACTCCATCTTCCAAAACTCAAAGTCACAGCACTCTAGTCAAGTCGACGAATTCCATAAGAGAATATAAAATGCACAGACCAGCTAAACAGCCTGAAGTTTTCTTAAAACTGAATTTGAAACTTAGCCCTGGGACAAAACAGTGATGAGGCACTTGCACTTTTCTATCACTCACATTGTTCAGCTCTCTGAAATGCAGTCACCTTTTCTGCTCAGAAATATCAGATCATTCCAGGTGCTGACCTGCTGGCCAAAGGAAACATTACAAGCTGATATGGTGAGCTGACTCTAAGTGTGAGGCACTGTCCTCTCTCACCATTCAAGATGGGGATGCTACAGAGGAAGATCCTCTTAGAAAAGTGGCAAAGGGAAGGAAAAAGAAGTAAAATGTTCTTTGCTGCTCTTTAAGAAAACTTCCTGAGCAACTGAAAGGTCACTTAAGTGTGTTAAAAACCCATTCCACCCTGCAAATAGCAGAAATAAGGGCAAGGCAGGCTCTAAGTAAGTTCTATTGATCAAAATGTCCACCGAAAAAAAAAATTTAAAAGGATAGGTTACAACTGTGGAGGAAGGATCCAAAGTATTATGAAAAAAGACATACGGAGTGAGACAACTGCAACAAGGTAGAAAAAGCAAGAAAGATGGCTTCTAGCTACCAGTTTCTAGATCTGCTTCATGATTGATGGATGTTCCTTCAACTTTCATAAATAGATATATGGATAAGATAAAATTGCTGAGGGATCCAAACAGCATCCTACAGGCTTATCAAGCTGAGCATACACTGACAGAGATAACAATCTCTAAGACAGACTGAATTTGTTTGTTAAAGGGCTGTGAAAACATCTGGCCTCTTCCATGCTCAGTCTATATGGCTTTACTTTAAAAATCACCCGTCTGAAAGCTACAACACCTGCCATTAACTTACTTTTAGCTGACTTGTCTGTTAATTTAGTGTAGAGTATATTCTAGCACATTAAAAACAGACTAGATTTTACTCTCAGTTACTTATTCAAAGAAAAACAAATTTTCAAATAAACTCACAGGGCATAAAATACTACACCTATGGCTTTGTTACATGACCCTGTACTAAACAGTACAGCAGGTCCAAAAAGGACCTGATGTGGATGAAGTATGCAGCACAATCTTTTCTGTTTAAAAAAAACAGCCAAAAAAAAGCACTCTGACCAGATTAAACAATTATTTAAAAACTAGTAATGGAAACTTCAGTAAGTACTGACATTTTCATTAACAGTTATGGAAAGTATGCAATAAATCAAACTTATCACTAACTAAAGGGGTAAATTAATTAACTATCAACTTAAAAGCCACCTGTGTCCTAACAAAAAGACCTACACTAAAGGTGATGACCTACACTACAGGTGATAAACTCTGGAAGACAAGAAGCCCAGAAGTAAGCAATTGGTGAGTATCAGAAGCATCATCTTCACACTGAATTTTCTAGGTAGGAATCAGGTTTCAAGTACAGTCAAGATTAAAGCTCAGATGGTAAAAATCCATCCCACTTCACCTCAGAAATAGGAAACCCTGTGAACTTTATGGCCATTGTTCCTGTAGTACCAGAAAACTGCACAGATTCAGCTACCATAGATTCAGCTCTAGATTTGAGATGCAGTTTAATCACCACACTACACACACTTTACATATGACTATTGCAAACAGAGCTGTACATTATTTTGCTCCATCCTTCTGAAGACTTCTCATTCTAGTATTTCCTCCTGTATCTAGGTAAAAAGGGTAGCAGCCCAATTTACATTTCATCTGTACAATACCAAGAGATTAATTCGAAGTTTTATTTACATATCTGCAATCTGAGGCTGTAAGTACCTTTCAAACTTCACAGAATCACAGAACTGCTGAAGTTCAAAGGGACCTGAGGACATCATCTAGTCCAGGCTCCCTGTGTAAAGCAGGATCAACTAAAGCTGCCTGCGACAGGACCATGTCCATTCAGGTATTCACTTTCTCCACAGATGGAGAATCCATCACCTTTCCCCAGCAATCTGTTCCAGTGTTGGATCATCTTCACATAAAAACATTATTTTCCCGTGTTTAAATGGATCTACTTACAAATACATTGTTATTTCAGCAAGATGCAAATGTTTACCAAATGCTCTTCCCTAAATAAATTAGTTTGAATGAGAACACCTGCACTTCACAGCTAAGCTATGACTAACACCAGTCCTGTATATCCAAAGTTGTCTTATTCTGAAGTTTCTATGACAGAATATAAAGGAAGTATAATAAGCAAGCAGCTTTAAATTATCTCTCTGCAACACAAGAGAAACACCCTTTACTTCTAGATCACCCGAGTCAGAAGAACACGGAGACTATATTGTGTTTAGAGCTATTTCCTAAAAAGTGACTTGCATACCAGTTCATGTTTTGTGGTGAAAGACAAAAGCAGTTAGAAAAAAAGGCTTCAGGAAAAACATTCAAGTCTTTTGAACTTTGGTCAGTCTAGGTAAAAACATATCCTTCTTGTAATTTAGCTCCACAAATTACATGCAGCATCAGAACCACCAATGAGAATGTACCTTTGTCTGTCCTTGAAGACTTTGAATTGTTTAAGGCTTATATTCTGGCAACAGTAGCTAACATGGCATATTGCATAGCACTTCTTTTGAAAAGCACTCCTTATGATGCTTCACAAACAGGAATTATCTGATGTCTATGATTTCCATTTCTATGAGGCTTTAATTTCATCAAAGGGAAAGAAGCAGTCTTAGCCATCTCATCAGAAGACCTCTCTTCATTCTTTAAAAGAACACTGTCCTAGAGTCTGGTTTATTTTCAGTTGTGCTAGACGCATACTTTCCTTTTTCTCTTCTACAGAAAAGTAATGAAGTACCCAGAGCAAACCAAACCACTAACTGAAATGCTGGACATCTGAATCTGCAACTCTTCCAGCTTCCTGACAGCTTTTCAAATAGAGTGCAAGACTAGTTTCTGAGCAACTGCCTCCATAGATTACTTCTTTAAACAGAAAGCAAATCAAGTCAGAGGGGTTCAGTATCAGTTCAGGACTCAACAGCACCCAGCCTGCAGTTATGTGTGTATAAGAATGCATGTCTGTACTCCTGTCACTTAGCTGCTCAACACACACATTCCCTTGTCTTATGCCACAAACTACATGTAAATCCTTACATCATCACACTTTCAGAAGATTAATCTTTCACACAGTGATTCCACTAAAACGTTACCTTAAACAGGCTGTAAGAAGCAACGTCTATAATTTAATGTGACATATTCTTGCAGCTGACAAAAAATTTCTCATATGTTGATGGTACTTCTCATGTTTACAACCCATAGCCCACATGATCCAAGCAAAGTAATTCCTTTCTTTCTCCTCCACCAAAAAAGTCTGTAAAGCCCTTTTTAAATAAAACAGTTCTGAAAGCCCTACTTCAAATTTTTTCCCAAGACATAGGGAAAAGCTAGACCATATAAGAGTAATACAGGAAAATCTCCAGTGACCAGTCTAGCAGATGCTGTTTAGAAGAACACACATTCTATTTGCTATTGCATAGAAAGAAAATCCATCAGTCCTGCTCACTGAAACTGTAACACTATAACTAAAATATTTTTGGAAATTTTGTTGTTAACAAACAGCAGATTTTGGATCCCACTTACATCAGGATACAATCTACATAATTCACAGGTAGCCAGCAATGAAAGAAAACCTTTGTTTCATGTTTCCCTTCCACAGCTGCCCTTTCTGAAGTCCTGCTGTCCCTGTTCCTCTTTTGCCATTTCCCGTTGCTTGAAAACAGCAATCACAGAACAAAACAATAAAGCTGTTTAAGGTGTAATGAAATATAGAAACAATTAAGATTAGACAGCTTCTGGGAGAAAATTGCAGTGGATAGTTTATCCAAGAGTAGGGTGAAAACACATATGATTGTTCCTTGTGATCCAAGGTGTAAATGAAGCATGTTACAGTAGCAATGTAGTGTGTTAAAATGGAGAGAATGCAAATAGAACCTAATGCCAAAACAGAAGTCCCCCCTGTACTTCACATGCACCTCAATACACACCGATGGAAGCAATAAAATTTTCTTCCTTTAGACTTCTTGTGTCAAACTCCCTTGGCCCTTTGCCTGCAGGGCTTGGTGGCTTTGGCATTAGCTGAGGTACCGGCAGCTGCATTGCAGGTTTTGGCTCCACTCTTGGGGATGATGCAGGATCCTTGCCAACCGGAGTGACAGATCCATCTGTAGGACTTCGTTTCCTCTTTTCTGGTTCTTTAAATAAAAAGAACAGTGTTGAGAGAAAATCAAAATAAATAAATAAATAGAAAGAAACCTAAGGAGAAAGAAAATGAGAGCAGGAGAAGCAAGATGAGACAGATGGTCTCAGCTAAATCATTAAGCTTGGCACTGCAACAGCTCAGTGCCACATTTGTTCCCATAGGCCAACATGGCTTGCTGATAGTCTGACACACTGGTGGAAACAGTAGAGGAGAAAGCCAGAGGGCTGTTTTAGGGATACTGAAGTATTTCATTACTGTATATATGAAACCTACGAATGTTCTCTGACACAGTAACTGTAGCATCTCCTCTGCCGAATTGTAAAAAATTAAACAACTCTGCCTAAACTACCAAGAATACAAATTGTAGAAGATAAAAAAGTTTCTCTCACAGTGCAAAAACGACAAATGCAATCAGTTTCATGGGTAACAATAAATGAAACTTCAGTTAGGGAAAAAAAAAAACAAAAATACCAATCAGCTATAGCTCTTCCATCAATCTCTGAGACTTCCTATAATCTAATGTCCCTAAAGGCAGTTTGGATTATTTCTCTGTATCAAACCCCACAGTTTGAACTACAGCAAAACCTTCAGAAAAGAATAATTAAAACCAAGTTTTCCATAAAGAGCCTCCTGCGCAAACTATTCCAATACCTGATGAATCTAACAGTCAAAACTTCATTTCCCATTATCTAAATCTGTCATACCACTAGAACCTGTGATACTTTTGCTCAGTGGATTTAAGACTCTGCTATCAGTAAAACCTTTCTATTTAGATAGTAATTGAAAAAAATCAACACCTAACATTCAACAGACTGAATACTTCCATCCTTCAGAGCAAAAGTCTTTCCCCAATTCCTTGCAGATCTTTCAGAAACCTCCTCAACTTTGCAAGATATGAATACTAGAATTGGGAGCACTACCTCAGTTGTGGCTGTTGTTACTGATACATCAAGATACTATACAGTAGCTGCATTCCAAATGTGTATTCACAGATACACAGTGCCCCTCTTCCCAGTTTTTTACAGACACAGTAAATAGTGGGAAGTTCACATACAACAGCAGGAGACTGCTTCCTAGGATATACGTCTCAATCCTACTATTATTGCCAACTATCCTTGTTCCTAAAAACAAGTCCTTAGTTTGACCACATTATAACAATTACAACCATACTTTATTAAGACTTAGCTTACTCTAGACAAATAAGTTCTATCCATCATGTCCTGTAGGATTACTAGTTTATTACTATGTGTTAAATAATATCAACATAAGGACTAATCTCTACAAAACATTTCTAGAAATAAATACTAATTTCACCTAATTGAAAACAAGTAAAACATACTAAACAGCTAAAATTTGACTACAAATTAAGATGTTATGCAATATTGAGAAGAGTCTTTAAAAGCTGCACCAAATTTTGTCTGTCATGACCACAATTAGTTTACTGGGAAAACTCTGCTTACCATCAAATTATGCTATTTGGTCTTCACTCTAAAACTACTGAGTTTTACATCAGCCACTCCAATTTTCCTTAAAAATCAGTGCCAGACTAAAAGCTAATTACCAAGATCAGCCCATTTTCCACATTCAGGACTGTTCCACTAGCACAGCCTTCCTTAGCTTCCTCAGCATTCCAACAATGACTGGAAAGGAACATGGGGTGTATCTAAGCCAACTCTTAAAAAATCCCTGATGCAAGACCCAGAACATCAACTATAAAGGGTTTAGTAGACGCTACTACTCTGCTACAATGAAATAAGCAACTATTCATCATTTGAGATTACAGAAAAGTCAGATACTAATCAGAGATTTATCTTTTTGTCATCTTTTGCTTTCTTCCTTAGCATGCATTTTCTTATTTTGCATTAAGAAACAGATTCTTAAGAAACAGCTGAAAAATAAAGAGATATTTTCAGACTTTCCTCTCTAAGAGTATTTAGTTGTATGAGAATAATTATGTAGCGCAACGTGGTTGGTGAGATGTAAGTCTCATATGGTTCTACATTACCAGTATCTCCCTCCCTACTGAGGTTGCCTGCAACAACTTTCCAAGACTGTGGCTGGGACAGTTTTAGCTGAAGGTCCCTCTTCCCAGACTATCCACTTCAGCTGTAGAAGTGCCAGGTTTTGTATCTCACTGCAGAGTTTCCATTTTCAATTAAATATCAGTATGGCCATTATTTTGGTTTGGTCCAGTAACATGTGTGTAAGAAACACAAAACAGGCTTCAAGCTTTATAAGGCTTCAGTAACAATGGTACAATTCTTAACATTTTGGAAGTGTTGGAAAAGCTCTGAAATATCAAAAGGCACAAAAACAGCTACCTTCCCAATCTTGTTTGGTTCATGAACACTGCATTCTCATGAACACTTTTCTTACCTTTATTATAGTAGTGAGTATGTGCTATCTCTAGCAGGCCAAAAACACTGGCCATGCCTCCCAGGCCAGCATTTGCATATGACTGCTCCAGGCTCAACACAGTGCACTTCAGCAGGTCCAGCATGCCTTTATAAACCTTGCGGCTGATCTCCTGCAATGAAATCCCCATTAGTGCTGCTATTTCAGATGTGAGAAAGTCAAGACCATAAATTCTAAAACTGCTGTAACACCAGCTTTTCGCAACTGACAAAAACTTCCTGTGAACTGAGCCTCAGCACACAGCCAGTGTGAGGACCCTGCTGAGTTCAGCACTGACCACGTCCTGTATGACATCCTGTCGAGCATCCTCCTCGGACTGGATCGTGCGGTTCAGCTTGCTCAGTACAAAGACACGGAGCTGCTCGCTCTCCAGCAGACGTCGGACTCGCTTCATGTTCAGCCAGCCAACGCCTTGCCCATCAAGAACATTGTGTACCACCTCCTTCAGGAACTGCTGGTTCTCACTGATACATTTAAGAGAAAGCGGGCAAAAGTTAGTTAACCTCTGCTTACTTTGCCTTGCATGGGAAGAGAGCTATGGCCAGGGCACACACAGAAGTACCTTCCCTATCAACAGTAGTTGACATCTAGCTCTGTCTGCTGCTAATGTAACTGCACAGAGCTCAAGCTCTGTTCCATAGGTGTAGTATCAAATACTTTATTTTGTCCTTTATCTCCTATAAAAAGCCATAATCAGGCTTTCCTCTAGCTCCTCTAGGTACCATTCTACCCTTCACTTTCATAGCACCCCTCAGAATCCATAGGAATCCTTTATGCCTCAACTTTTTTCCACAGCCCCCACATCTGAGCTGCAGGCTTTCTCTGAAAGAGGAAGTGCAGCACTACTAATGCATTACTGCAGCAGCCTTGGCACATGCTTTGTGTGGCACATGTTTGCTCAGCTTCTTTTGCCACAGAGGGAAAGGTAAGAAGAAGAAAATTCCTGTGCAACCTATTGCATTCCCCAGTCTGAGCTGCAGTTATTGTTCTTACTTGTCCCACAAAGCCAGTAGATCAAAATAAATTCACTCTACCCATGACTGCTACATAAGAAAGAGAGGAGAAAGCACAGGCACAGGTCAGGTAATGTTTACTTGCACCATTCTAAGTCCCTTCCCAAGGTTGAAAAAAGCATTTCACATAAATTTATGGAATCAAACTTCTTCATTGGACTCAGCTGATACCCCTGCATGGTGCATTAAAACTCCAATGGGCTAGATCACCTTATTCAGAACACTCAATTACAAAGAATAACTACTGAGTTAAAGTAGAAACCTAGGACACTTTGGATTTCAGACAGAAGGAGGATACATTTTGGAGCACCAAAAAAAAAATGTGCACTATTATCTGTAAGACATCCATATCAAATCTTCTTAGACAATAACATGTCCAGGTCTAGGGTAACAGAAAAGCACTACTTAGTTTCAATAGCTACACTTCTGAGAAAACACTGGCCAGGTATGAGGCCACTCTAACTACACTGTACACTTGAAAAGCAGAAAAAAATATTACCTGGAATTGCTAGATCGTCCCTGAGGTGATGGAGATTCTCTTTTCACTGTTGGGCTGTGCTTTATGACTGAAGACTTCTGATCAACAAGGGCCCGTCTGTTTCCTAGAGAGGAGAGGAAACAGAATGAGAGGAAAGGGCGGGAACAAAACAAACTCATCCCAGGACAGTAACAAGCAACACTAAAGTTGGCTACCACACCTATTCAAATTACAGGTAACAGACTTCAAACAAAATGGAAACTCCAAAAAAGCAGCAGCGTATATCATATTCTAGCATCACACATCGGCAGAAAACAGTAATGGGAGTAATGCAGAGAGAAAAAGAGATGGTAATGGGAGCAGGAGGTGAGAGGCAGGAAAAGTCTGGCTGCTCTGCATGCAGTTCCACAACAAGAACCATCTTCAAATTAGTCACTATATGTAAAAGCATAATGCATTGAGGGTGACTAGTATAGATCATGTGGTACTGGTTACCCAGCGAGAAAGGTAGCCCGAAGTCAGGCACAGGGAATGCTGGAAATTGTTACATCATGCACAGCTCATGCTGTAGGGAACCCACCTTCATTGCTTACTGGGCCAGCTTCAGTAATAATCTCCATTATAGTATTTAACCCAAATACTGGGACACAAAATATACAATTAGTAGTGTACTGAAATCTCTACACTCCCCACTGTCAGCATCAAAAGAATCCAATTACCAGCTTCTTCCCAGCCCTCCCTCAAAATAAAACCCAAATGACACTAGAGCAGGAAAGATGTTTGAAAGCCCAAGACCACAAGGGCCAGAATAACTTATCTTAAGAGATAGTGCTTGACTTGAAATTTGGCATCGTGGAACCATTGTATTGCATCTTCAAAGACATTATTGCACATATTGTATTTGAATGGCACTACAAAAACCATCTGCATCACCAAGGAAAAAATATCAATGGATGCACATGAAATAAAAATTAAAAAGGAAGATGGAAAGTGGTCAAACAGCAGCAATGAAATGGAGTCCCAGCATCATTTCCCATTACAGTTAGAAACACACACTTGGCAACAACAAGTTAATGAAGCAACTTTGTATCTCTACAACAGAGACAAAAACATCTAAAAACCACTGAAGTGCCCAGTGGGAATCCCAGTGAGCCAGCATGCACATGTAAATGAACACACACACACACACACTCACACACACTTGCACATGCATAAAACAGACTGAACTACTCCATGGAAATCCCATCCTCAAATCTGCACAGTAACATTAAAGGCCCTATAGGATTAAAATAGTCAAGAAAAGAACACCAAAGTGCAGAAGATGAGGCACAAAGCATGAATGAGGAATGGCAAACCCCATCACTGTTTTCTTCCAATGCATGGAATCAGTCATTAAGTTTATCCATGGAAACAACCCTGACATGAAACATGTTTCTTATCCAGTACAACTGGACATAAAAACATAACCAACTGGTAAAAGGTTGTCAAAAACAGCTGTGCAGAGGCTCTGCTAGTGTTTTCACCCTACCAGTCCTGTTACTCCTCATTTTACACACAGGGAAAATGATTACTTGTCTCAAAAACAAAGTCCAAAGCAGAAACACAAAATCCACCTTTTGGTCTTTGTTTCTACAGGGTCAAAGGTCAGCAAAACATTATACCAACCTTCATCCACATCCCTTCCCAATTCCAGATTAAAGTAATCTTTACCGATAAAAGTGATGAGGAGGAAAAAATAAATGAAAAAAAAATCAACACATTAAAACAAAAGCAGTAAGTTCTAATCAGATAGAATAACTCAAAAGGTCTCAACACTACAACACCAGTGCAAGCTCAGTCACCCCTGTGATATTACACTCAGTACAAGGATGACCAGGCTGTCTAACAGCCATGGTGTGAGGGCCACTTCTCTAGTGCCCATTCAGACATGTTACCGAATGACACTGCAGACAAACGGGAGATGTTCTAATAAAAAGACTGAAAAGATTGCGCACATATGCTAGGGATTGATCTTCACTCTCATAGAACTGAAAGCATGGTTGTAATCTGATTTTCTATTTAGCAATCTGAAAAGATGACAAACACTTTTGAAACTCACATACTCTGCAGTCTCCATAGGAGGTTGGCATTACCTCCATTTACAAATGCAGCATCATCAC
Source organism: Peucedramus taeniatus (assembly GCA_013400575.1). Taxonomy (NCBI): domain Eukaryota; kingdom Metazoa; phylum Chordata; class Aves; order Passeriformes; family Fringillidae; genus Peucedramus; species Peucedramus taeniatus. The sequence continues at coordinate 88,591 of WBNO01010682.1, forward strand.
TCATATAAATTACCTAAGGCTAAGCATGGAGATAGTGCCAGTACAAAAGCAGGACCTGCCTTCCCATTCTTTATACTAAGTACTTAAAAATAAAACAAAACAAAATACATTATGGATGTTGGTTTTGTTTTGTACCTGTTTACTCAGCCTAGACCGGACACTATCCCATCCCAACAGTTGCTGGGAAAAAGACTGAGAAATATCATAAAAATTTACTGTCTTGCTCCTTAACACAGGTACTATCCAAATAACCAAAAGGCATCACTCCCAGGATTCCTGTTAGAGGTAGGACCTCAGACTGCCAAGTCACAAGAACTGAAAAGGTTGTAGAAGACAAAAGGAAAAATTATTACCTTTCAGGCTGGGAAAGGGAGTATTCTTATCTCTCCCAACTTTGGTTGGTAGGGCTAAGTTGGACAGACTGAAACTTGTGCTGTGGTTTCTGTACAGGCTGCCTACGACAGAAGACAAAAACAATTAATGCCTACTGCTCACTGCACACACCCAAAGATCCTGTAATTCACCATCTTATTTCAGATCCTTAATGATTAAGTTCTTCTTTATTACCCAAAAGTTTCACAACCATAACATGACCTCATTTACACTGCAACCACATCTGTAATCAGATTATTCTAAACAGTACAAAAACATAAGTCTTAGCATTCGTGTTACAATAATTGATGTTGGATCTTCAAGGCTGAAATGTAAGAGCAAAATCCTCCTGTCCTCCTGCACTTAGATCACATCACCTTAGGTATACCTTCTAGTTTGATCCTGTTTTTGGGAGCAAATGAATGGCTGGGCCCCATAAGAAAGCAGGATGACAGAAGATCTGCAAAACATGTAACTCTGAAGTGAGGACTGTGCACTGTGTCTTGTGAAACACTGTAAATCTGCCATGGAACCATGCTTTGAAATAGAAGCTTTTAATTTATTAGGAAAAAACATATATTCTTCCTGGTACAGGCAGATCTTAAGGACACAATTATGCATCATCATCTGCTTAAGCCTGTAGACAGCCTGAAAGCATCACATTTAGATAACGGAGCTGATTACACCACTTCAACTTATTAATTTAAAGTGTCAACATATTATTTCAATTTTCTTTCGTTCTTTGGTTTTTTGTAGCCTTATTTTAGTAACAATCATCTTCCCAGAAACATTTAATATATTTTCCCCAGTGCTACAAACTTCTTTCACGGCTTTTTACTGTAGTGCAAGACTCAAGTGGCCATGCCTTCTGTCAGTCATTAGGAGATTCTAGATTTGTGTTCCACACCTGTGGTTTTTTTAATTAAAATATAATTGAAAGTAGGCAGTCAAGGAATTGAATTTCACACCTAAGCACACAACATGGCAGCATGGAAGGCATATTACTGTAAGATTTTTTTATCAATTTCATAAAATTACACAATGCTTTGTTTAAATGAAACTGAAGAAATTTCTGATCTGTGCCCAAAGTGCCATATAACTCAAGGGGCTAACCACAAAACCAAAGTCCTTCTTACTGAAGAATATATAAAGCAGTAGTTGTCAGCAGTTGTCAGTAAGCCACCATGACTTCTGGAGAGCTGGTAACAATTTGACAACCAACTCACTCTCTTGACTAGCCATCTCTCTATTCAATCTCTCTGTACACTCTGATATAATAAATAAAACTAGCTCAGTGAATGCATCGTACGTACTTGCAAAAGACATGATGCCCCCAAAACCTTCGCTGCTGTTGTTGGAGACAGTAGAATTTGGGGAGCTGGCCCTGGAATCTGAATCTGCATCAGAATCACTGGCTAATTTTAAACTGTTTGGCCGAAGTAACTTCTGAGACCTTTAAAGAAATTAAGTACAACTGTTATTAGTATTTCCCCTTCCCGCCCCAAATCAATACATCGTATGGTTGTGGGAGATTGATGTTGGTCTCATTCCCACCAGTTTTCACCATATTACCTGCACCTTCTGGAAGAGAAAAAAAAAAAAAACACCCAAACAAGGAAAAGAAAAAAAAAAAAAAGAGAGAACTGAAACATCTTTACATTCAGGCTTTTATAGCCTTTCAGGGCATGCTGAAAACTTGTCTACAAAAGGACACTGGCAGACCTGCAGATGAAAGGGTTCTCGTTTGAAAGGAGTAACAAGAAAACCCACCAATCACTGCAGTATCTTTTCCAAAAGACAAAGATTTACCAAAACAGTTTCCTGAAACCACTACATGATATACCAGAATGTTCTAGAAAGAGCTGTTAATTCTCATAGCTTCTACTGCTTACATAAAAGTAAGGAACTGAGGGATTAAGCAAATGCTTTTATTCAAACCAGAAGGGTTGACAGCATTTCAATATTAAATGAAAGTGATCAACAATACATCTCAGTTGCTAAAGATATTTGAGTGCATGAATGTTAAACTACATGAAGCAGACAGAAACCCCAGAAGTGCTGTACAGAAGGGCAGGAGACAAGGAGGACTTGCCTGCTTCCATTGAGATTCTGGTTAAATCTTGGGGTGTAGCTCTCTTCCTGCTCATCATCTTCATCCTCCGTAGGAAAACCATACTGTGGTTCAAAGTATGGATTGTCATACTCTCGCTTCCTCACCACCCCTTCTGAGGAGCTCAAGTTGCCAGCTGTGATGTCACTCTCGCGACGATCCAAGCTTATCTTGGGAAAGCTTGGTTGCAGTGGCAAGGAAGAGAGATGGTTTGAAAATCCAGCAGCCAATTTCTCTTCTATTTCTGCTGACTCTGCTGCCTCCTGTGGACCAGTCAAATCATTGATCTGTTCGCTAATTTGCGTTACATACAACTGAAGGGCGGACAAGAACAATTATTTCAAACTGGGAAATCTGCACAGTCCTTGCTGCTTACTAGGGGGCCCCCACCACATCCCCACTATCTGTGTCTCTAAACTAGGATTTCATACACACGGCAGTATTTGTGCATTGTTCTAGGGACTTACTTCCCTTTAAAACAGCTCTGACTAGTAAGTGTTAGCTCAGGATAATGGCTTTCCATTACCACGTTCCCATTCTTCTTAAAAGACCACAAATACATGAGTTTCCCCACCCCACTCCCTGTTCCTCTAAAGACATCAGGTCTTTCCAGACTCTGTAAAAGCAATTCCTGCAGTCCCAACCTGGACCTTTCTCTCTGCTATCGCTGCATTTTTCAATGCACTGGAATGTTTTGTACAGGAATGGTCTATCCCAGCATAAGAGGGTACCAGCAAACTCCACCTTGCTCAGAAAGTCCAGGGTGAGCATGCAATTTAATTTGTGCATGGTGTCACAGTCCTATTAGCTTTTGCCCTTCTCAGAAAGAACCACGTGCATTCTCCCATTCTTTATATCCTAATACGCTGATCTTGAGGCTGAACTCATCTCAGTACACACATGATTCACTCCATGGATGACAGTGCTGGGGCTGCTACTGGCTGTAGTACTGGAACTTGAACGAGGCTGGTTATTGTCTTGGGAGTTCTCACTGTCCATGGTCTGTTCATCGGGATCCCCTGAATATTCTTGAAAATCGTCAAATTCCACTTCACTAGCATCACCAAGGGCTGCATGAGTCAGGGGGTCAACATCTGCAAACACATCATTATTCATTAAACAACATTGCCTTCCTCAGCCTTTTGCCCATCTAACTAAATGTTCCTAGAAGATGAGGACTGCTCAACAGAATCAACTTGCATAAAAATTTAGGTTGCAAAGGGTTTTTGGAGGTCGTCCATTCCAATTCTCTCCTCAAAGCAGGAGCACCTTCAAAATTAAAGCAGGTTGCTCAGGGCTTTGTCCCACTGAGTTTTGGAAGTTTTCAAGGCTTGACATTCTACAGTGATCTTGGGAACCTATTCAACTACAGTAACTATTAAGACATTTTACCTCATGTCCAAGTAGAGTTTCTTTTGTTGCAGCTTATGATTATTACCTCTTGTCCTTGGGACACAGGAAATGTTTTGGGACTTCTAGATTTAGTTTACTGAACAAAGTGAGTGTTTATGCAGCTTCCATATAAGCCACAGAGAATGCATTTTTCTGTCCCCGCTAGGACAGAGTAATACTTTAAAGCTAGCACTGAGAACCAATATGCAGGGGCAGGAGAGAGCTCACACTCTGCTGTCCATATTGCACAGTATTTACTGGCAGCAGCAGGTTGTTTCAGATCTAGTGAATCAGTTTTGTTCAGTAGCACCTATTTCCGGTCTTCCTCTTCACAGTGTCCTTTGGAGGAAGTTGTTTATAAGCAGGAGAAATGTCATTTCTCAGTCCACCCCCACACTTTTACCTCAGAGCAAGACCACAAAGGGACAATACTTTGTTCTGATTCAGGGATTTAGGGGAAGCCTTCTTCCCAAAGTGCTTCAGATGAATTAGGAAAGGGAACCTATGTGGACCTTGTGAAAGTAAAAGCAAAAGTTACTCACTTGGGGTATCACCATTAATGTCACATTTCATCATCTCACTGACAAAGTCACCAAGGGAGGAGTAGGAGGAACTTGAATCGTCATAGTCGACACTGTCGCTGCCACTGCCACAACAGGCGAGAGAGAGAGATGAGTGGCAGCATCAAAGCACAGCAGGCTCTGACACTTTAAAGATGTGAATCAGCACTGTTTTCATGGACCTCCTAAAAATCTCATTGTACAGTAGCTACAAACAAATTTCACAGGCCAGCTTCATGAAAGAAGCAAAAACCATAACTTTCGGGTATGTGAAGAGTTATGAGAAGACATTCAAAATCTCTTAGCAAAGTTATGAGGCCAAACATAAGTGAGTGGAGAATAGTGTATTAATTTACAAAACATGTATTTTGTAAAAGGGAAGTGGGAACTGGAACTTCAAGGGAACTGGGAATCACAAGTAAAAGCATTTCCTTTTTACACTAGTGATAAATCCCATTCTGTTAGGACCACTGGTGCTGTGTAGAATGCAAAATATGTTCAAGTCCAAGGCTGAAAGATCTCACAAACCAGATAGGAATGAAAGGGAATAAAACTAGACAGAAAACTCCAAGAAATATGGCCAAAAACTACTATATAAATTTTCCTTTCATTTTACTGAACACACAAGGGGGTCACAGGCAGTGGGTAGTACTAACAAGTGTTGCATAACTATGGATAGGGAACAGAGATTTGAAAGAGTGGTGGGATGGGTGGGAGTATTTGTGGTACTGCAGAGAAAGAACAGCATGGAAGAAAAGACAGTTAGGGAGTGAGGAAATTACAAATTTCAAGTAGGATACAGGTAGCAAAAGAAAACAGGAAAATAAGTATAGAGAATCACATTAAATGAATATACTAGCAACAGGTTACGAGGTTTGCTGTGATTACAGAGCAGTGAGAAAATTTACTTCAGTGTCAGTATTCTGGCCAGGCAAGAAATTAAACAACAGCCTGGCAGGCTACAGGAAAAGGCTGCAAATGACAAGTAGGAGAGGTCCAGCAATCTGAAATAACTCATGTGACTACATGCATGTTCCCCACTAACCTGTCATCAGTGGGATCAGAATCTGTTTCCTTCTCTGCTGGGACATTCAGGGCTTCAGCCAGCTGTGAATTGCTGTCATAGACTCGATAGTGGATGGGCTGCAGCTGATGAGCATACCACTTGGGTTTGTCACCAATTAGGGCTGGGTCAAACATGTCTGCACAAAAAGCCAAGGAGAGCATTAATCAAACTCATTTACTGGTGTCAAAGGCTTAATTCACAATGACACTACCCTCTGTTAAGTCTTGCACAAAGGGGCAGTCTTTAAGAAGCCTACAAGACTTCTCCATAATCAAACAAGAGGTAAAATTAATTGGAAGAACAAATAGCCAATAGCAGGGCTAACTTGGGAGAAACACATGAGGCCATACATAAAAAGAGAAAAATATTCCTTGAACTAGATTTTCCTCCCCAGCAGAACTAATATGGTACAAAATTAAATCCTTCTCTAGAATGTCTGGTTTTGAAGCTTCTGCATTACATCCAAGCGCATGAAAGGCAAGACCAACACTTACTGTTATGAATTCTTTGGAAAGCGTAATTAGTAGGGTTGAGTGACCATTCTCCAAAGTATTCTACTGCCTGTGTTCTGGAAAGCTTATCTGCAAAAGGTGTTTGCTTCGGCCTTGAGGCAAGAAAAGAATTTGCCTGGAAGGCCACCACTGGTCGTGGGAAGAGACGAAGAGTGCGAGTATGCATTTGGAAGCCTTGCAAAACATTTGGTGAGTTGAAGAACCTCACCATAGCAACCCTAAAAAGAAACAGAGAACAACACATTAGATAAAAACACAGAGCATAACAAAAAGAAAAAAGAGAGCCCTTAAAAGGTATGGCATAGACAGTGTTTCAAACCTTTGAAGAATGGTAACCCAATTCTTCTTAGAAAACAGCTGTCTTGCAAAAAATAAAAGGAAAACTCCAAACAAACCAAAACACAAGAAACACTTTATTCTAATTCACCATCTTAACACAAACACCCACTCAGTGAAGGATATCATTCTTGTTTCTACTAGCTGAGGTAACAACTAAGTCCCCAGCTTTTTTTTTTCTGTGGTTAAGGCTTGTGATTTAAGCTGAGGATATAATACGAGACTGACAAATCCAGGTAAAGCAGATGAATCTATAGGAAAATGCAAGAAGCAAAACACCCCCTCAAGATACACAGTTATGTTCATGCAGGTAATAGATATGAGATAAACACTGTAATTACTGCTCTTTTTCCCCACATGATGTCAAGGAGAATCTACAATAGTACCTGACAGATGCTGTTTTGCCCACGGAAATGTTTGTGCTGCCCTCAAGTGCAAACTTTTATGAAGATTCAATGCCACCTTCCTGTTAAGCCTCACCTGGTAGCCACATCGACAGAGTCCACATCATTTCCATAGATCAAAGGGTTGAATTCTGTGGAGGGAGTAGACTGCAAATCATTCTGTGTTCTTCCCAGCAGCAGAGGCACCTCCTGCCCCTCATGAAACTTCTCTAGATTAAGAATGGGCTGAGTATTCAGGCTCATGCTGGCCAGGGCCTATTGAAGGACATTATGCACACATTCAGCAAGAACAGTTATTTAAGGAACAAATGATCACAGCTACCCTGCCCTCTAGGCAACTGCAACAATTATGCATGCTCCATTAATTTCTTAAACCACCTGCAAGCTGAGTCAACAAGTATCTCCAGGCCCTCCTTTATGCTGATTGTCAAAATGATCTCCTCAATGCTGAAACAGTCCTGGAGTCAGTCAAGGCATAGCACAGAATTCCACTTTCCTAGAGATCATTCATGAGGTGAAAACAGACAGTCCTAACTGGACCACTAGCAGTATGGTACTGCATAACTCTACTGCCTGTAGAACTTTTTCCATGTGTAATTTGAATACATCTTGGGAATTAGAGGCCTTGAAACTTGCCCTTAAAGGTGGCTATTCAACCAGTAATTTGATATTCCAGGAAAATGTGGAGACACCTCTACACAAACATCTGCTTGTATCCCTGAAAACCTCCACTTTCCGTTTGAATGAAGCCTTCATCTATCCATGAAGTCACCTCTTTAACTCTCATAAAGTCTTCAAGGAGCAGCACAAGTGGTGAATCAATCCTGGACACCCAGACCTATCCTAAATCTTCCTTATTTCTCCCATTTGCCCACTGAGGCTTCATCTTTTCACTTAAAAAATAAATAAATTTATAAAACCAAACAAAACCAAACAAACAAACAAAATAAAAACTCCAAAGGAAAAGGGTAAAATGGAAAATTGAGGGGAAAAGAATAAAATAAAGAACCTTGTTGTCAGGAGTGAGCAGCTGTTTCTGAGTGATTGCAGTCATGCTAACCAGACACTGGAGGCAAGATGGAAGATCATATGATAACACCACAGCAGCCCATCAGAGCCAAGACGAACACATGACCACAGAGAAACAGATGGAAGGAAAAAAAATATCTATTACTACCAAATATCACAAATGAGAGGAAAACGAAAACGGACCACAAAATAGACACATCTTAGGAAAGAGGTATAACTGCCCCACCCCCAAACATTCATATCTGGCCACTCTGGAAACTGGCAAGCCTGCTGTCCTTAATGATGCAGCTAAGAACTTTCTACAGCAGTTTAAAAGCAGATATCCCAAAATTCATTCATTGACTCTAAGAACCAAAGGCACACAGAAGTGTTAACTTTAATAATGTGGACAATTTGTCTGCTTTGTACCAGCAGCACTCCTTTGCCAATGGCACACCCTTAATGACAATGCCCATAGGAATACACAAGGGATGTAAGCTGAATTTGGGTGAACACTCTGAAAATTTTAAATATGTCTTCAAAAAAATTGCAATTTGTTCTTCTGATACTTGAGTTTGCCTTTGCACTAGTGAGAAAGCTTGTCTAAATAGTGCCTGAAATTGCAAGGGGGTGAGGCAGCAGCAGGGGGAAGGTTGATCTAACAAAACTCCAGGCAATATATCACTTCCATCTGTGCTGACAGCAGGTACTGGGATATCAGAGAGGTTACGCACTTTGCTCTCCTGGTCTATGAGGAAAGAGAAAGAGCAAACCTCATCACATTAGTAACACACTTTACCTTTAGATACTGCATGCAGCGTGCATAGGGAAAACAGAAATAAAGAGATAAAACCTGCTTGACACGATCAGCCAGGATGACCCAAGCTGATTAATGGCTTAGCAGGACCTGAGAGGAGAGACTGACACTTCACACACAGATCTGTGAATGGAGGGGAAACAAAGATGATCATAGCTTGATGGATCAAGTCAGAGTTTAAAGCCCACATGGCAAACATAAAGGAGGAATCTGGAACTTTCTGCATCAACTGAAAACAAGTTAGCCTCAAACAACAGTAAAAATAAGAAACCACCTGTTGTGTACAGGGACATTTCAGCTTTACATTCACTGACTTGCACTCTTATCCACTCAGCAGAAGAGCTGTGCAACACTACATATGCTACATTATGCTGAATCTGCGTCCTTTCCCGCAGTTTCCCGCAGAACTGAATAAAAGTTCATATTACCTGTTTCAAATGCTTTTTCAGCTCTGAAGCTTCTGGTTCTGGCAGTGCTGGCAAAGATTCTGCATTTGTGGGAACAATCACCTGGAATTAAGCACAACAACAGACTAAAAATTCCCCAGCTACAGTCATTTCCAAAACAGAATCCCCAGGATCTCCAGCACTCCAGACACCAAGGAATAAAAGACACAAAAGTAAAATAGAAAAAAAAAAAAACCCACAGTCTCAGACAGACACCTGCTCTTCACTTCTTTAAGGTTGTTATTGTTTACAATATAGCAAACAGCGGAGTTATTTTATCATTTACCACAAAAAAGAGAAGTTTGAATTAACCCACACTTTCCATCATGTTGATGATGTTATTCACATTTTCCTTAAATTAGTCTTGCTCATACCCTTGTAGAAAGTGAGATACATAGCCCCACTTGAATCATGACAACCTGTGGGACGGTTCTTAACAGACTGGGTTTCTTAGGTGGGGTTATAAGCCCATCTGGATCAAAGTCAAGAAGAAAGTTCGATCATTTGCTTGAGGATTTACCTTCTAATGATAGCCGGATCAATTAACTGAAAAAGGATGTCCACTGCAAAAGACATGGGGACCTTGAGACACAACAAGGAATGGAATCCTAAAGTTTAAGATGGGAGTGGCAAAGGCAGACTGAGGCCAGGCATTACTAAATTCTCAGTGGGTACACTGGTGACAGTACACAGTTCCTGGAAACAAAGCCACAAGTTCTTTTGGGTGCCACTTACCCTATTGGTATCCAGGTCAATAAGCCATACATCATCAGGCATTTTAAAATCCAGTTTGTAAAGGAAGAAACTTGCTGGAACACCAATGATATAAGGTGTAGGGGCTAGAAGCAACTGAGAGAAAGACAGACTTTACTAAGGACAAGATCTGCGCTCGATATCACCACGTTATTCCCAAATATTTATTTATTGACTACAGTATGTTTATAGCAGAGTAGACAACACAAAAGGCATTGATAAATAAGTAATTAATACCATACAATGGAAGCATTAAAAANCTTAGAAAGCCTCAATTTTCATCTAGGAGAAAATACATTTCCATCACCCATGTTACATGTCCCACTCCCATCCAGGACATAATTTATAGGGCTACATAGCTCTTTGGAAACAGCTTGCCATGTCTATCATGGTCAAAAAACAAAAAAATGTTCAGAGTAAGACCCTAAGATGAAAAGTAGGAAGTCAGGGATGAATACATCCTCAGCTCAAACTGAGTCTGTGCCATTGTAAATAGGCACATACATGGAGTTTACCCTTATGCTTGTAGTGGTAATTTGGTTTCAAAATAGTAACATCTCTAAGAAGTACAAGATAGACACATTTTTTCAGATGTATGTTGAAAACTTAAGGGGAAATTCAGGTTGCCTCTGACAAGGGAATAAGCAGAGGAAAAGGTTTAAATCAACTAGGCACTTAGCAGCTTGAGACCAGCGGCTTGGCAGGCTAATTTATTCTTTTAATCTAGAACTGTTGGTCACCTCCAAGAAGTGGTACAAGAACAAATCTGCAGCATCAGTTGCAGGATAGCACTGAAGTAGTAAGATGGCCTGAATTCTATCTTTCCAAGCAGAATAATGAGCTCCTGCAAAGAGCTGATTATTGGAAAAACCCAGGCTCCCAGCTGAAGTTACACAACACTTCATATTTCTGAGACTGCAGGCAATCTGAGCTCTGAATTAAAGAGCCCTCAAAGATCCTTAAATATTACTCTGGACCCTCCTCAACAAACTTTAATACTCAGTTTAGAGGGGGGAGGAGGTAAATATCATAATATTGTCAATCTATGGTTGTTCAGTCCATTGTTTGTGAACTACTGCTTTGAATCATTCTATTCACTGAGTGTGCTCTGAAGATATCCTACATAAGTGGTGCTACCTATGATTTAAATAGTCACACTCAAGCAATGTTCTTTGCAAGGCAGACTTTGGTGCAATCTCTGAGAAGACGGTGAATGAAAAAAGGACTACAACTATATGAGTTTTAGACATCACAGAAACATCTTTTGTGAGGGACCAATAAAGGAAAAATATGTACCTGTTCTGCAGAGGCCATGCAGGTGGGAAGCAGAGGGATCACTGGGAACATGTACTCCAACGGGTAGATCATGGCCACAAAGGCCATCACAGACATTGAAAGTGCATTGTAATCTCGGGACTGTAATACAACCTGCAACCAAAGAAACTCCCATTAGCACTGCAGCAATCATTCACTTGTAATACTCCCCTAAGGTGCATACAAAGACCACAGATTTTGTGATGTCCGCAGACTCAAATTCTATGGCTGTGTACTGGGTAACCCTCCATTAATCTGTCTGAAAACAAGCTTTGGGTGTTTTCTTGAGTGAGAACAGAACTTTTCAAAATAGGAACCTCAGAAGGAGGTATTAATTCCCCTCACCCTCCACAGACAAAATTCATTCCAGGCAGTGCAGAGAGACAACTGTCCTAGACATTCAGCCTACCCTGGTTTTGAAGAGGGCAGAACTTCCTACATACTTATCAAAGATCAGTGATCTTGCCTTCTTACCTTGTGCTCCAGAAGGATGCAGGTCAGCACCTGCAGGCAGGCATCCACTCCCAATAACTCCAAAGGCAGATGTAATGGAAAATCCACCAAAGTGAAGCGGGATGGATCAGGAAGAGCAAAGGTCAAAGCTGGCTGCAGCTCGTGTGGCAAGACTTCCACATCCACCCGCTTCTGCCCAGCAACGGGCATGGGGGAGCGGAGCAGTCGGTATATCCAAGCCTCAATCTCCCGCAAGTCGTGAAGCAACGCACTGGACTTTTCTTCCACCAGGAGGGAGCCTGTGAAAATCCGCCACATTGTGTCCCTGGACAGGGAGAACGCCAAGGTTAGCACTCCAAGAATTTCACTTGACAGCCATTCTGCAAGGCTCTTCCAGAGAAAGGGTAGATCCACCAAGGATTAAAAGAGGCAACTTAACAAATTTGACGACACAAAGGAATGGAACATAGGCATTCAAGCTTATTGACACAACCCACAATGTGAGGAAGAATAAATCTTTCTGTGGCAGGAATCAACACAAGTATGTCCCTTCAGACTTCATTCACATGTTTAAAGGATTCAGCCAGGTCCAGATCTCTGAAGAACTCTCACTGAAATTGAAATTCAGCAGGCACAGAGGATACTCTCCTATCTCATCCAGAACTGTAGCAGATTTGACTGCAGGACTCTGCTTCTAGCAGTCTACGAACCTTTGCAAGAATAGGAATTAAACCTGACATAATAAAAATGTGCCACATCCAAGATCTCCCAGATGTTCTGGCATAATACCCTGCATCATTCTGTCCTAAATTGCACTTTATCATTCTTAGGAGCTGAATAACCCATGGGAAAAATGGATCTATTTCAGCTAAATCTCTGAAAGCTGTGTAGAAAACATTTAGGTACCTTAGCAAAATAAACAGCAAGTTTTCCACACCCTACGTTGACAATCTGCAAACCTGCAGCTCACAGACAGGCTGGCCAAAAAGCATGTACAGAATTGCTCACAGCCTTCAGAGCTTCAAAACTCAAAACGGGGTCTGACAAGAGAAGCACAGTGTCTTGTTCACTTCAGCCCCTTACCCTGTAGCACAGTGAGGGCTGGAAACCTTCTGTATTCATGCTCCAAATAACTTCAGCCTGATAAATATCTTGAGTTACTGTAACAGATCCCTTAGAAAGCTATGGGTTCAAAATGGAGGTTCTATCTTACAGTTCACAACTTTAAAAAAAAAAAACTAAAAGGAAAAAAGATTATGACACTAGAGGCTTCACAAAGACAGAATAATTAGAGAAATTTGGATGGCTCAAAATAAGGGCAATTTGAGATTACACTGAGTACATGATATACCTCTCAGGAACTGTAATGCTTCTCATCCTCCACTCTTCCTTCAGCTGCTTGTCATGCATAAGACACTAGGCTGCTAAGAGGTGTGCTCCACCTTTTGCCACCTGTAAGGATTCAGTTTCACCTTTATTCTGCCACCACTTCAAAACTATACTACTTTTCCAGCTCACCACTAGAAAACCACATGGTAATTCAAACCTGCTGCTTTACTTTTCCCAGAGATGTATGCTCAGTATTCCTTCTCTTGCCATCCTCATCCATCACTCAATTATTCTCTTCAAGAATTATGCCAAATAAGAGCAAATTTTTCAAATACCACATGTCATTCAAACACCAAATTGACGAAACTCATGAAATTTAATCGGGTGTTTTTTCTTCAATAATTATCACACTAAACCAAGTGACAAAATAACATTCCTTAACACATACTTCTATTGGGGGGAGAAGTTTTGCTCTGACAAAATAATTCATTCTCTATCAGTGGATTCAAGTGATAAATCTGCTAATGCAGGAAGCAGTCATACTAGCCCAGAACAGTCTCCTAGAACTATTCCAGGGCAGTAGCCCAAGAAGTAGGCCAATGCTCTATAAATAGAACACATTTTCCATTTCATGCAAAACATAAAGAGCTTATAAAGATAAAAATTATAATAATTATAATCCTGTCATTTTTTTTGCTTTTATCAAGTTTAATTTGGAGTATACCAAGCTACTTAACTCACATTATGTACTACCTCACAGTCCTGTCCCTCAAACTGTTGAGATAATCCTCTGCTTCTCCAGAGATTTATTTCATACTTTTTCTATTCAGTTAGCACACTGGAAAGGAAAACACCATCCCAGAATGAAGGCATCAGGCACAGTAGCACAGATACACACCCTTGACTGAAATACATAAAGACATTGTTCCTTCCATACCCTACAGTGCAACGGCTTCTGTTACATATTCAACACTACAACAGTAGATACGTTAAATATACACCAAGTTCCTGTCAATTTGCTGTTACCAACAACCATTCCCATGTTTCCTAGACAACTACTTTGTTTTCTACCTCTCCTCCCACTCTCCTTCAAATATTGTTCTTTGACCTATTTCAGCTGATCCTGCTTCTCTAGTCCTTTCTCTCCCACGCTGAAGTTCAGACTGTTTCATAAGCTTGTTAAGCACATTTTCATCATTTCCCTCCTGCCCCAAGTGGAAATTCTCCCTCTTATTTCTGGGCTGCTTCTAATTTCCCAGAGAATCAGTCCTGACATACACTGCCACAGAGCTTAAATGCCAAAGCAACAGTAACAGCATGAGCACTAAGCTTCAGTCCTCAGAAGGGTAGTGCCTCCTTAGGTGCATCAAAAATGAAAATCACACCAGATTACAGAATCAGGGAGAGAAGTTTTAAAGAAATTGTTATAAAAATTTCCTTTTCCTACTGTGAACCTGGGTTAAAACAGTGAAAAGGCCAACCCTTGGTGTTCAGCTGCTTCTGCAACCACATCTGCAGCCACAATTTACTGTGCAAATAAACTGCAGCACTGAACACAAAGAGTAGGAGGAAAAAGTTCTTCCCTCTCAACGTACCTCTGCACCCCACGCGGAATCCCCAACTTCTTGCCCAGCAGTCTCTCACTACAGCAGTCCACAAGTCTCTTGAGGGTGTACAGACACTCACGGAAGGTGGAAAAGAAGGGATAGTGACTAAGGATGCACAGAGAAGTCAGAGTGCTGTTCCGAGAGCGATGGCTGCCTTTGGCCAGGCGCTTACTGCGCGGGGAGCGATTCACGTCAGGGGTAGACTCTGCACTGGGAGCCTGCAGGGAAGAACCGCTCTCTGAACTCTCAGTGCCCACTTCCTCCTGGGGTGCTGATGCATCCCCAGATTTAGGGATCTTCTGTCCCTCTCGAGCTCGATGTCCCCCCGTGCCTTCTCCCTTCTCCTTGGGTACTCGCTTCTGGAAGGAGCGGTAGAAGTTGACGCAGATTCCATAGCGAGTGACCCCTGTGTCCTTGTCCGTGAGGGTGAAGACGAAGGAAGTGTCATCACGGAAGCTCATGCGCTTTTGCCGCACGCTCAGGCATCCTTCTGGCTGGCAGAAGAACACAACATCGGGCGGGAGAGGAAAGTCTGAGTGGTCTTCCAGAGGGTAACGCCGCAGCAGCTCAGGAGTCTGAGCAACACTGTCGCTGCTTGGGTGCCTACAAAAGAAGCAAACAAAAAAACCATATGTAGCTGATTAATAATAAATATTTTTTGGAACTTCCTACTAATGCGTCAGGAGCCTGTGGACTCAGCTTCGTCTTTGTTTCCTCTCTTCCCTACTATCCAGGGAAAGTGCAGCTTCTCAGTCACTAGCCACAAAGCTCACTCACTAGCACAAGGCAGAAAAGTTCAGTAAAGAAGTCTAAGTCAATATAATCATTAGCAAGGAGCCTGTTCAAATTTGATTAAGAAAAAGCCTTCCAGGAATATGTTGTTCCCAGGAGAACACTGTATTGTCATGTTGCTCTGACTTTGACTTCCAAAATTAATTTAACCGCACAGGTCTCTGGGCAACACTTCAGAAGGAAACACATTGTCCCTCCCCAAATACACAGTCAGAGGAAAAGCTCCTAAATTTCAGCCATTTATGAACAAGATGAAAAATTAAATGAGAAATCCAGTATCAATTTCTAACTGGGAAAGCAAGAATTTACAAGGAAAGAACTCTGATGAACAGCGGAGGGATATGGACCTCATCCTAAAAGCACTTTCATTAAAAAGTTCTAGCAACCACACAAACATATCTGCTTTTCAAATTGGGATTTAAAGTGTAATTTGTATAAAAACTGTATGGTAACATGCACAGTTATTTACCACTGTGACTCACTAATCTTTGGATCACAAATCACTACAGAACCATGAAGACAGAAAGGCAATAATGTTGTTTCCTAATTTTCCACTAGAGTCTTTCAAGATATTATGCTTTTACCTATTTCAAAATAAAAATGACACTTGCTTTTCTCATATAAGAGATGTGAAAAAATTCAAACAAGTAGTAATAGAATGTTCACAATTTACAAAAGAAAATCACTGGTGTAAATAGCTCTGCTGACTAATTCTTCCAAACTAATATTTTATTTAAAACAAGTAAAAATGCTTTCATAATAAAACTGGTAACAAGATTTATACTGCCTGTAAAGTTAGATACTGAAATACTGTATGAAAAAAAGAGAAACACTAAAATGCTTTTATATGTTAATGGACACAACTAATGCATCATCTGCTGAAAAATAAATGCCAAATAATGCTGGTACTATTTAGAGAATCTATTTGGCAGCAAATGGTCCAAAAAATGACATCAACAAAGTACGAGTGCAGGTATCAGCACTTCGTGCCTTTGCTGTAATATTAGCTTAAAACAAGGACAGAGTTTTCTCAGACATTACGAAAGTTGGAACCTAACAGTTCCAAAAAGTATTGCTATTTGTGCACGGTGGATAACAAGATGTAACAGTAAAGGCCACATAGAGCTCCTAAGAGCTTTGTAGGAGAGGCTGTTTCAGTCAGCTCCATCTTTCATCACAGGCATTCGCCAAAGTGCCAAACAAGACGGCAGCAGCAGTCTAACCAGCACGGGCTGGCAAAAAGCAAGAGAACTGTAGGAGTCCAGAAGTGATAGTAGCAAATTTCTAAGTGAGAACATCAGACACTATAAGCTTCACTGGAGGAGGCAGCTAACATTTCTCCCTCCTCTTCCTAGTTGGTGACACACATATAGAAAATTTAGTTGTTTTTCTACAGACAGTAAGAAGTATTAAACTATTACAGTATTTGGTCCATAAAATACAATAATAAAATAACTATTAGTCAGGACTATATAATTTCCTCCACTCAGCCTATTTAAATATGGCATTCAAAATATTTCTGAAAAGAAAGCAAGAGGTACAGCAACAGGCTGATGCACATGAACCACTGATATTTAGAAATTAAAACAAAACAGACTTTGGGATACACCCATTACATAGAATTTGCAGAAAGCTGCATAAACTTTGAATAAGAAAAAGATAACATTTATTGAGCACCTATATGTTTGACAAACATCAACCCTGCATTTCATAAGTGCTTTAAGTAAATATGCATAACATTTTATCTTTAAAGTCTTATTTATTAATAAGATTTTAAAAGCAGAAAGCATTCATGTCATTCCTGTGAGGATAAATAAGTATTAGAAGGAGAAACAGCCAAGTAAAGCGAGCTTCAGATTTTTTTTTAACTGAGTTTACAGACAACATTTCAAAGCTAGAAAAGTAGTATAATTCTACTACTAGCACATTACTAGTGATAAAAGTAGTAGAAAACTTTTATTTTACTTGTATTTAGCTTTCAGTGTTTTCAATTTGTGAATCCCTCGGTCCTGATGCCAGCAGAAGCAAAGTTCAGATACACAGACTAGCAGAGAGTGACAGTTAAATTAGCTTTTCTTAGTCACCGTTTGCATACCCTTGAAGTCTAAAGACCACAAGTTAAAAAACTCTGACCGCACTAGTATCTTTCAAGAAGTGCCCTGGCTCAAATAGGTGGACCCCTTAGGGGAGCATTCTCCCCACATTTCTGACAGCACTTCCTGAGCATCAGGAAGGCTTCATCAGTGGATGCAAGGCCATTTATCCCCACTCTACTGCCCAAGCAAAAGTTCTGCAGAGACTGCTTCACATTACCTGGCTCCAATGATCACAAGATAGTCAAGTAGCCGAGAGCAGATTTTCTTTTTCTGCACCATTGTCCTTGATGCCCCTCCCTATGTCATCTCAAGGAATTCCTGTTCATTGATCCAGTGGTCAGTTATCCCATCAGCCGTGATCACTGCCTCAGGGAACAGAATCTGCTTGGAACTGTCTGCCAAGTCCAATCTATAACCAAGAAAAGCAAGAGTGTCAAAAGCACAACCAGGAACATCCAAGACACACAAGCAACTTAATGACCTTAATTATATTCCCAAAAAGCCTCAACGTTTGGTGCAGTCATGGTCATCCATAATCTCTATCTTCATGAGTATAAAAACACAGCCATATGCCCACAAAAGTAGAGTGACGAAAAGCACACAAAAAAGTACAAGAGTATCTCAAGAATTAATGGTCGGAGTCAATCATCTTAGAGGTCTTTTCCAACCTGAAATGATTCTATGACTCTGTTCTAAGGGAGAACAGACAAACAAAGCTGCCTACCACTGGCAAAGAGCTACTCATTAAATGGTTTGTGTGTTGCTTATGCAAATCCGTAAGATCTCTAGAGCGCTTGGGAAGGGAGCTTCAGCTGGCAAGACTAAAGGAAAAAAACCACAACATGAACTTTAGCTGAGAGATAAACAGAACAACTAAAGAAGGGGTAACACCAGAAATGCAATTTGATAAAATGCATCCCACCATCCCAAACCTGCAAATGGCTGTCAGCAGCCATGATCTCCACAAGTACCAAAGACTGTGATCTTTAACACTTTCTCTGTGAAGATACAGAACTGCAGTTCTAAATTGCAGTTTGGAATAACAAAAGTGCACATTGTAAAGCATACTGGGTTTTTCCCTTACTTCATTCAGTTCCATTTATCTTGTTTAACTTCACTCCTTACTCTTGATACCCATGTCTCCTGCAGCTAATTTCTCAGAGTACTTTATGATCGAAAGATCCTCTTGGTAAAACTGAGATTATACTGCAGCATTACTACTTGTCAGTAATTACGCTTAACAGATATTCAGAAAATAATTCTTTCCAATTCCACCATTCATAGTTCACAGAATTCATGAAAGAACAGAGAGAAAAATAAAGTTTTAAAAGGAATACAGTTCCACATTACAGTGTTCCCTACAGTGTTTAAAACCAACAGTTTCTGAAAACAGAAACTTCCTGAAATTGAAAGGTCTCAGAAACTCTAAAAATCAAGAGATGCTCAGAGTATTCTAGAAGTTTACTGAGCATTCCAGTGAATTTGTTAATAAGAGTTATTTTATATTTAAAAAATTGAATTCATTGCTTTCAGAACATTCAGAATAAGGTTTCCATTTCAGTTCATGTTTACATCCTAAGGCCATCACAGAATTATTATTACTGTACTAAAATCTTCCAGTTCTGCAGCATAAATGTTTAGATTTTATTTGTATAAAAGTATAACATCTTTACTAACACTCTGTAAATCTCAGCAAAAGTCAGGTAATTTTCTTGATGTTTCCCTCATTACTTCATAAGCACTGTCATTGTCAGCATCTCAGAATGACATTCAAAGTCCAGCAATATATCTGGCTTTTTCCCAATCCTTCACATTGCAAGAACACACCAGGGAATTTTTATTCACTAGCCCTCCAAACAGCAGTAAGAACACAAAAGCATTACAAGAGTAAGAACAAAAAGCCCATATGCAATTTATAAAAAAGGGAAATCCTACTAGTCAGTAAGTACTATTAAAGGAATAATAAACTGAAAGAAACTTTAAGCCTCGCACATAAAAAATCCCGCACTTTGTGAAACTGTGGCATGTTCTTAGTAGATCCTCAACTACAGTCACTGCAGAGTCCTAAGTAACAGCATTGTGAATTATCTTCTCTGAGCAGCAATGTTGTAAATTATCTTCTCTGAACAACAGAGAAAATACAGACACAGGAAGCAAAGTTTCTGTTTCTACATTTTAATGACATTATTGAAAACATTGTAGAATCTGTCCTGGAAAAGCTCTTGATCCTTGATATTCTGCAAATATCTTGGCACAGAAAAACTCAAGAGGAGCAAGATGAAGTTGGGATATCAAATGGTCCTTTTTGTCTCCATTCTGAAGAACTATTTTATCTGCTTTCTTTCCAAATGGCTTTCCCCAGAACTCTTTAAAGAACAAACTGCTCAGTTACAGACAGGGGCATAGCAAGAAGCCATCACAATGCAACCTAGAAGTATGACTTCAAGGAAATTCTGCTACTTAGTGGTAACCAAAGATGTTTTTCCTCAGAAACAGAGGCTGCCCAACCCCTCAGTGAAGGTGGAGAAAATACACTGTGTTTGTCTTATGACTGCAATTCCTTACACATATTTCCCACAGCTCTGCAAAGGAGTTAGCAAGGTAGGGATTACGAAGGTCTTAGAAACCATGAAATTTCAAGAATATCTAAGCAGACAAGTACAAGGAACATATGCAGGGTTTACAATGTCCCTGGAATGGCTAAAACTACATCCCACTGACATCAGACACTGAAGTTTCTGTCAGTTTTCTTAAAAAATATCTGAGCACTTTCCGTGATTTTTGCTTTCTGCTGCAACACAAGTACAAGGGAGACCAGACTGATGCAGATGATGTGCCAGGGCCTCCAGAGTAACCTTTACTGATTTACTATACTTAACAAGACAACAGTTACAGTCAGACATAAAAGGACAAAGACCCTTTTTGGGAAGGTGATTAATTGTTAGATTGGAGCAAGAGGTAGAAGAATTAGAACCAAGTGTAGGTTTTTTGCCTTCCTCTATTTAATCTCTGGCTTCCTCAGAGATCTAGCAATGGCTGATGACAGCACTTAGAAGAGTACTGCACCAGCATTTGCTGGAACTCATCTTCCTACTCCTGCTTGGAATCAGACACCACAGCTGATGATGTGTATAAGGCAACACAAACAGGCATCCCAGTCCTGCCTCCCTCTCCCTATCTGCCAAAAGTTTCCTTTTAGGTGAGAATCGTTCCATTCTCTGTGCTGGCAGAAGAGTTTGTGCAGCTACAGGGCAAAACAGACTGTGAAATTGCTATGGACTAAACCTAACACCCTCCCTTCTTCTCCCTCACCGCTTTTGTTTTTACAAGGTTATTTTTTTTTTACTTGGTTCACCAAGCGGCCCCACAAATGCTTGTGCAGACACAAAGAAAAGGTAGGAGAAAGCAGTTAAGGGAATCTGGAAGATTTGACTGAACATGTGATCACAGAACAACAGACAGCACCTCTACAGGCAATACAGAGATAGTTTCTTTCTAAGAGATTTTCTATCATCCTTCCAATACCTCCCAGAGACTAAGTACATTAGGACAGAAATAAATCAAACAACCAAGAGATACTTCAGTTTTCCCTCTTTCATACTGGAATTTGGACCTGAACCAAGATATTATCTTGACTTTGAAATAGTACAGTTTTTGACATATCAATTTCAAAACCTCTTCTCTCTCTCAAACTGCTTTAACTTTAGTTTGCTTTCTCTGAAAAGGTCTTGTGCAGTGTCTTTTCTCTTTGCAAACATATTGGAACCAGCCCTTTGAAGGCTGAATCCTCAAGCAGCACTTGAGAAGAGACTTTCTATTATTTCAACTCTAGTAAAGAAGAAAAATAGAGAAGTGAAGGCCCACCACAGAAACATACTGCACAACAGATCACATCTCAGACAACACCAAAATTGAAATAAGCACTTATATGGATGGTGAACGGGTTGGTGAGATCTAACACTACCCACACACTATAGCAGCTGTCAGAATACTCACTAGTAATAAGTGGCACTGTAGCCTAGGCACAAAGACAAAAGGCAAGAACCAGCACAAAACCATGGCTTACCAGTAGCTCCAGACAGGAAAAAAGTGTTCACAACAACAAACACTTCTATTATTGGCATTACTCCGCATTTCAAAATTCCCCAAACCCACATTTTAGGTTGTAGCACAACTTCTTAGAGGACAATCTGCATGATATTCTGCAATTTAAAGTCCTCCCAAAAATAAAAGTCTATATAAACAAACACACACACTCATGAAAAGCACCACAGCACACAATGGATAGGGCAGCATGAAAGAACTACAGCAGACTTTCTATAAGTTCAGAGTCATCTGTGTCAGAGCCATGCCCTGCATAAGTCCCAAGAGACCTGAGTTGTGCAGTAACCCTGTTTCATCTACCGCCTGGAGCCCTCAATCTTTGTTAAGAGTCTTCTCATTCAAGACATAAATCTAGAGGAACAAAGTAATTTAGTCAAAGAATAACTTCAATACAACAAACTGTTAATGCAGCTACTGTCACTGTATGGGGTCTGGTTGAGATGGAGGTCATTTTCCCCACATCAGCCCTCCCAGTGATGTGCTGTGTACTGGTAACTGGAAAGATGCTGGTAACACATCCATGTTTTGGCTACTGCTGAGCAGTGCTGGCACAGCATCAAGGCTGCCTCTCCAACATCTTCCCCCCAGCAGTGCTGGGGAATATGCAAAGTCTTGGGAGGGGATATAGCCAGGACTGCTGACACAAAATGATCAGAAGGATCTCATATAACATCTGCTCTGGAAAAAAACCTAAGAGAGAGAAGCAGAAAGGCAGAGAATCCATTATTTAAAACATTTATAATCTGGAGCAACCACTAAGCCTACTGAAGCTCTGCTTCCCAGGAAATGGCTGGACAGCACTTGCTTCTGGGAAGTAGATAATAAAATTTATTGGGCTTCTTTGCTTCCATGAATGCAATCTTTGTTTTATTAAACTGCCTTTACTTTGACCCACAAGGTTTTTTCCATCTTATTTTCTTCCTCCTGTCCTGCTGAGGTAGATAGAGCAGGACAGAATGGCTTGGTAGACAAGTGGCATCCAGCCAAGGTCAACCCACCACACTCACCTGCAGCTGTTTTCCTCACACAGAGGCTTCCAGCTTTGATGGGCCAGGCTTACACTGAACTGCATGATGCCCAGAAGGCATTTACATCATTGCTTGCAAAAACAGTATGAAGACAACAGATTAATTTACAACAGAAAGGTGCTAAGCCCTGCTTTCCTTACAACTCTTCCATGCTTTAAGATGGTACCAGAAAGGCTTCTCCTTTCATTATCTCCAGCTTTTACCTGGTGAAAGGATCATACTGCACAGTTCACCAGTGCATGGATACCTTTAGAATATAAATCAGCATCATACAATTTAATTGCACACTGACTGAATAAAGAGCATACATGGGACATAAATTTGTAAGAGAAAAAAGAGGAAATTGTGAAGGAGACAGAACAAATTACAGGACAGAAGCCACATATATTACGGTTCACTGAAATTTCACCTTGTAAAGAACCAAATTTCCAGTCACACCCAAAAAGAACTAAATTTTTAGTTTCCTTGCAACATCCTGAATTTCTATTTACTCTCAGCCAAGACAGTCTGTACTGAGTTTAGCTCTAATAGCCTCTATGCCTGACCTTAGTGCATTATTTTCTGTGAACTCAAGGCTCACCAATCGAACTAAACTGAGAGCTGAAACAAACACAAATAGGACCAGGAGTTTCAAAGCCCACTTTTGGGTTGATTTCTGTTTCTTTTTCTCACATCACATGCCTTGACCTATCTGCTAAGCTATGAGAAATAGGTATGAGTACCTCAGGACCAGCCAACCTCACCTGTGTGGGCAGGAACTCCATTTAACTCACTGCTGAACTGGAAACAACATGGTTTGAAGCCCAACATGAACTGTTAACAGTAGCTTTGTCTTTAGACATTTTAATAATCTTTATGGAATCTTTACCACTGAAATTCTGGTTACTTCTTCTTCCAAATGTGTTTCAAACGATGCCAGACATTATCTCTGGTATAGCACATGCTATTTTTGCTTGTACTAAGCTTTTAAAGAAGTAGACGGGCAGTATTCTTTTAACATGAGCCATTTTTCATTTCCTCTGCTTAACAACTATATAAAACACTGCTAATAGTTTTATACTTTAAAATATGCAACATTCTAGGAAGCTCATTATTGCTATTATCCAGATACTACAGTGTTTCTGCTAACATAAGAAACAGACAGCAGCAGAGATGAGAACACTTCCTGTTCTCCAGAACTTGACAGAACATGGAACAACTTCTAAAATCTGACCTGGAAGGACTTGCTATACTGGTGCAGCTGCTTTGTGTGCTACCATGCACCTTGGCAAGGCACCTTGCCAAAACTGTGACTCCAAAGGAGATACTTGCACTCTGGAGGAAAAAAAAAAAAAAAAAAAAAAAAGGGCATTTTCAAAGAATTGCAAGCATACCTAAACAGACAATGACATATTTATCTAACATGCCTAATCTATAACATAGGTGTGGTTCTGCAAAATGCCTAGGGGATAGTTCCAAGCATAAGAAATCACCCAGTAGAGAACAGGACTGCAGGCA
Organism: Peucedramus taeniatus; assembly: GCA_013400575.1. NCBI lineage: Eukaryota > Metazoa > Chordata > Aves > Passeriformes > Fringillidae > Peucedramus > Peucedramus taeniatus. The sequence continues at coordinate 112,587 of WBNO01010682.1, forward strand.
AATTCTAAAAGCATCCGCCCTGGAGCACACGCATCACTTCAATCAGTAACAGCTGCTTACAGGTAAAACAGCAGATGCACCCCAACTATTTCCACTTTTCATTTATCAATAGGTCTTGAGGGAAAGGACAGACCAAACCAGATAAAAGAAAATTAAAGAATGAATGGGGAAAACAGGTTTTGGCAATACAAGACGACTTATTTTGAAGGCTTCTCAATCATTATAATAATTTAAAGATTTCTTCCTTTCCTACTAAATAATATTATCGTTTTGCCTTCTGAAAACAGAACTGATACAGCCAAGCATCTTTATCTTCTACATTAGTTTTCAAGAGCAAAATGGAGCTAGCACGGGCAGGGGTGCTGACAGATATCTTGAAAATGACCAGAATTAGTCCACAAACAGAAGTATCATGCCACACAGATGGGAACCTTTTTGCAGTATCACAGAGTGAAGCTGGACTGATTCAGGTTCCCGGTTGCTATAGTGACAGATTTCCCTGTCCTTGCCATATGTCAGCCCTTCAGTGTTGCTTCCTCTCTCCTCCCTGCTTCAGCCAAAAGCTTGGCTAAAGCAGCCTGCTGTACATGCAAGATCACGCAGTCACCACACATGCACATGCTGTGAAAACAGACCCACAGGTAATCTGATTCAGATCAATCACCATAGCAACCCAATCTTTTAGTCCCTAGATTTCAGCCTGTCGGGTGTATTTATAGAGCAGCTGCAGCGCTCCACCCCCTCTGCTCCACCACCAAAGCTCCCAGCACTGCCCACACTACCAACAAGCTTCACCCAGACACAAGGATTGCCTGGAGTCAGTGCTGAAACAGAGCCCTCCTGGCACCTGCAGGCCCCAGGCCAGACGACAGAGCAGTATCTGCAACATGCTAAACGCCTCCCAGTCCATGAGCTTTCCATATCCAGGAGCACTACAAATATCAGGAGGCATCCTTGCCCACGGAAAGCTGAGTACCAACCACAGCTGACAAAATCTGCTTACCCAGGTACCCACAGGATGCTTACACACACACACAATGCAGGCACAAAAAGAACATGCAGAGTGTGCTAACACAAACACACAATCCTACCAGAAACTTGCAGGCAGCAGCAAAAGCAAAGGAGAGATTCCAGCAGCACCTACCCCACAGAGCCACAGCTGCACCCACCAGTAGTACCTGAAAACCATGAAGGAAAATCAAGACCAGGGCTTGAATGAGCAAAAAGAGACAAGCATGTGAGGAAGAATGGTATGCAAATACTGTTATCCATTTTAGTCCATTACACTCTTGGGGAAAACCATCAACAATAAACTAATGCAGGAAAAGCACACCCTTTTATAGTATTCCACTTCCTAATAGGAAGGAGATGACAGATTTTAGCCTCAGCCACAGGACATTTCACACACTTAAATTTAGGTTAAAGACCTTATTCTCCTCCTCTCCTTTACTGTGTGAAACATCTCTCTCATGATCCTTCCCAGGCAGGATCATTGTGCAGGGCACCACTCACTGTAGAATCATAGGACAAATTCCGGCATAAAAACCCTCTCCCAATCTGGCCAGTCCTCCTGCTGTACACGGTCTGAATTTAAATTTTCTTATTCAAAAATCATCTCCAGGGATTTGCATGAAATAACAGTAACACAAGGCCAACTCTTTTGAAGTCTGTCCTTTTTTGCCCCTCCTTGTGAAATACCACCATCACAAAATACAAGAGCCTTCTCATTTCCTCTACTTCATCAGCTTTTCCCTGATCCTCAAATCTGCACTCGAACATTTTGCAAGGGATGGGGGTGGGAGGAAGGAAAGGCAAACCAAAACCCACACAATGCCCCCAAGCCCAATTAGATACACACCACCTGCAACCACTACAGCACTACATTATTTTCCAAACCAGAACTGTTTTTGGCGTGAGATTTGAGCTGAGAAACGCTGGTGCTGCTTCTGAGTGCAGCCTAGACCCCAGCACCCACAAGATGCTTCCATTCCCAGCCCTCTGCTGGGAATTTGAGCAGTAGGCCACAGTTCCCATAATGCAGGCACCAGAAGGTTTTTTCCAAAAACCAAACAGTGTAAATGTACAGCCATAAAAAAAAATTAAGAAGAAAGAAACAACAAAGCATGTGACATTTGAGAGAACTGCTGGATGCAGCTGCAACTGCTAAATTATTCAGTGCTTTCCCTTGCCACAGCACCTCCCCCAGCCACAGTGAGCAGCTCTGGGCCAGGAAACATCACTGATGGCATCACCACCACCAGATACAGGCACATTCGACTCTTTCCTGGAAATCAGTCATACAACAAATGGGATCCCAGCAATAAATTACAGCCATTTGTAATACAGAGGAGGGGGAATGCTCGCAACCAGTGTGGAAACACTGAAACATTGTTCAGGGTAATGTGAACCAGAAAATAAAGTACTTTAAATAATCCAGTCATTTGGCTGTCGCTAGCACCTCAGAACTCAGAGTCCCACATCTGTTTTGCCTTCTGTATTAGAAGCACTCAGCCTGTCTCCCCACATGTGCCACCTGCTTGTTATTCCTTCCCTCTACACACCTTCCCCTTCTCTTCCTCAACACTGTTGGAGATGAGAAATTCCTACTCTCAAACCGATCCTACTATTAATTTTGGTGATAAATCATAGTACCAGCTGGTCAAAACTGAAAGGAAATAAAAGAGACAAGCCCATTTTCTCTCTACAAGAGATCTGGGGTGTGAGAAGCGTGCATTTGGCAGACTCACCCACACGTAAACATTGGGGGAAGCAAGCTCAGAGTGAAGAAGGGACAGGAACCGCCGCAAGCGACTGCTGGAGCCAGCAAATGACAGAGCAAGGGCTCTGAGAGGACCTTCTAGACACTGGCAGTGGCAGCCACCACGGCAAAGGAAGGTGGGAGAACCCCACCCTGCTGAGTATGCCTTAAGACTACTAACAAGAGAGAAGGGAGAAAGCAGGTGGCCTGGAGGACAGAAGCAGCGTGCCCAGCTCGTGGCCCCAGCAGAGCAGTTTTACTGCTTATCAAGAGGAAACAGACACGGCAGCTGAGTGGCTCAGTGTTTGTGGCTGCAGCAAATTCTGGTGGGTACTGGTTTTGATTCTTAATTATCTGTACCACAAAAAGCACTCCTCTCCTCCCGCCAGCTGATGACATGGAAACAGGCAGAGGCACAACTCCTCATCTCCTGTCACCATGGCCTTTCCAGAGCAAGGACAAGATACCCAGGCAAGAGGAGATCCAGGGAAGCTGGTGTCAAAGCTACAGGCAAGAAGGCGATCAGAAGTTTTACGCTGACAGTGAGAAATTCAGTTAGAACATAATGGGAAGCAGGACACAACCAGGGCACCGATCTTGCAGATGTGACAAAGTAACAGGATATGAAATAAAAGGCTGCTCTGCTCAAAAGATAATGCACAGTTCCTGGAGGTCATCAGATAACAAATTTCACAGTAACATATCTTTGTCCCTTGTACAAAAAAGCAAATGTTAATTCCCTGATTGTCACAACTGTTTAGAGATTAGTTACAAACAAAACAAAAAGGTGGTATCTGAAAAACGTGTTTGTGAATACATCGAAGGCAACATGATGACCATCCCTATTCTGAGGAATGCTGCTGCTTTGAAATAATGAAGGCTGTAGAAGAAACAGAAAACCATAAAACCTTGTTCCTTGCTGCTACTCTGATGCATTATTTCTCACAGCAACCCAGGAGCACAAGTCTCTCATTTAACTGCAATGTCTGGGATCACAGCATGAGAACTGCCTCAGCTTAGGTAATTTAGGCATATGCAAGCAGCACTTCTTATTTCTAAATCCCTGCAAGGGTCCTGCTAGTAGCAGTGATCTAAAGTGAACACAACCTCTCACAATTCAGTGGTTTCTGGGCACCAACAGGCACAACCTCCCCATCTGGGAGTTCCCCAGAGTAAAGACACTTCAGAGCTCCTGGCAGTACATGGGTCAGTTCTTCAGTTTGCTTGGTTTGGGGTTTCAGCTGGTTATTCTAGTTCCAAGACAAAAATCAGGAGCATGTTTGTCAATAATCAAGAGTAATTTCCATGCTGTTTTGACAGGTTTAAGGAGATTCAGTGACTGCTCTAAAATTATTTTCCAGCTCAAACAACAGAGCAAAGACCAGCTGAATTATACAGGTTCAGCCACAGAGAGTGAGCAGTAGCTCGATATAAGTTTTTTATAGCTCTAAAGGTAGAGAAGGAAAAGCAGCAAAGCATTCTGTCTTCAAAAGAAATATCACAATTATTCCACAGATTAACAGATTATCCCACTAAAATACATTCCTTTCTAATTGATGCCTCATGATGCTCATTTTTATTTCACTTTGTTTCTTATTAGGTCACTGACAATGCTTTCACTTCCCATATATTCCTATCTTGAGATAGATAAAGATATCTTTAAACTGGGGACATGATATTAATCTTGCATATCAAGCTCTTTCATTCTTTTTTACTAAATCCTTTCCTCGTTGCTGCAAATCCCTAATCAGGAGCTGTATCTGTACTTTCTACCAGTGCACTGAATAACTACGTCAACTGCCTGGAAATTTAATGCAGTGTATCTTAAATGCAGGCACAACAGGGCCAAAGGACATTTCAGGAATTCATTTGGGTTGTAACATATGCATTGCCTGTCTTCAATTCCTTCCTAATGGAAAGTAAGTGAACCATTCACCTCTGTACTGAGTTTTATGTTAAAAGTATCAATTACCATCTTGTGACTACGATGGCAAAGCCAGTTAAAAATGACAGTGTGAAATGACAGGGAAGACACAGTATTTTACACCATTTCTTATCCCCTCTCACATACTAAATCTATACCAATTTCTCCCCCCCCCCAAAAGAAAGCCATTCTTCTAACAAATGTATCTGGAAAGGAGTATCAGAGAAAATCTGATACTAGCTGGAATGCTGGAAATTAAAAACTTTGAAGAAATTTATTCTCTTAGAATTTAACAGTATTTGTGACTTTCTAATTCAATACTCAAAGTTTTCATAAATATTTGGTTTTGCAACTGGGTCACCACAGAAGATATTAAATAGACCAGACTGAACATCATGATAGAGGTATGCCTAGTATATCCTGTCTGTACAGAACCTGAGTATTTGATACGGCTTGAGAGGGGAAAAGCTATAAATTATGAGCCTCTATGCCCCTGAGCCCAAGGCAGATAAAATCAAAGCCAACACTAATTTAATTCAGGAAGATAATATGAACAAGTGTTTTAGTAAGGCCTGAAATGCACTTCTACCATTCTACTGAACCATCAGTCCTGATGCTCTAAAACCTAAAAAGCTACTTTGGCTAGGTGGGCAAGGATTACTGTTAAAAATCCTCAAAACTTTTTCTCCTCTGACCCCCAAATCCTTCTAAAACAGACAGCAGTTGGACTCAATACTCTCAGGCCCGTGGTGTGTCTCTCAGGGTCTTGGGAATGGTCCTGTGAAGGGCCAGGAGTTGGATTTAATGGGTCCCTTCCAACTCAGCACATTCTGTGGTTCATTACATACACACCCTGTCTGCTTTCAAAAGAGTTACAGAATGGTACCATCCTTGAAGAAGAGGTTTGCCCTCTATTACATATTTATGTTTTTCCATGAAAACTTTAAACTAAAATATTTTTTCTTTATTTTTATGCCAGTTTTCACGCAGCCTTTGGTCCACCACCTTTCATGACTTTAGCATATAACACACATCCTAGAACTGTGTCTTGGCCATGTTATGCATTTTGTGTAGACAACACTCTTTCAGTGAGGATACTGTTTTCCTTTTTTGCCCATCCAGTAAACTTAGAATTGTTTTAAAAGCAGTAATGTGGAAAACAATGCAGTAGGGCTCTGAAGCTTACAGCTTGAAACCTGTTAATTTGGTAAGAACACAGGAGTCCAGACTTGTGGTACAACTGCAGCACCACTGGACAGGCAGGTACAAGATCTTTTAGTGAGGACAAGGCCATATTTCTCTCCAAACAAAAGCATTCTAGAGACTTGCTGATGATTTTGCCTTTTGTTAAACACACAGTAAGATACTTAATGAGTGTGCATTTAATTACAATGTCTATTAAATTGCATTCAAAAGCTGTGCATTTTCTAACAATACAATAGTAAGGCAAAAATAGTATTTTATAGATGGAATGATCTATCAGTTCAGTGTTACATAACATGCTGTGAGGGGATGGCCAGATTAGATCCTGTAAAAATTGCATTTTAGCTATGTTGGATGTGATGTGCTCTCTCGGATGTGTCAGGATTGCAGCTTTTCATTAGTGCTGAACGCAGCAAGTGCTTCTTCTGCCCAATCCAAAACAGTTGCCTAGGTCCAAGCAGTATAAAGTCCAAAAATAGAGACACTTCCCAAATAACCTATATTTGGATGACTTTGGTTTGATTATGTGACCCTCAGGACACCACAATAAATCTTCCCTCCCCTTGCTTGTGTCTACAAGTAGCATCCTTTTTGCAGATAAGCAATGGTGCAAGGAGCACAGCAAGGACACTTGAGAGCACACCAACAGAAATGCTGACCCAGAGTCACACTGGACGTAGAGAAAATGGCTGGCTTGTCTAGGGAGAGCACAACATATTGCCAGATCACACTTCTACCCCATCTCCATGGGGCTGCACATTTATAATGTATGTTATTTTGCATATGACTGAAAACAGTGTGGTATATGGAAGAGTTCGGGGGGAAAGGGAGAGGAGAAAGACGGCAAACAAATCAGTTTCCTTCAAAGCTTATCATTTCTAGAAACACTTCTTTATCGTGACTCCACACAAACAGTGACACAGACCAAGCTTTCTTCCCCTCCTCCACCTGACAAGAAAAGCGAACAACACAACAAGGTGGTGACACCCATTTCTGAGGGGAAAATGCTCGATTTATAGTCGACTTCATAAGAAATTGCCCAGTATAAAGTGGATTTCCTATTCTATTGTCTTGTGGAGTAACAGGATCTGCTGTTTACAAACCAAAGAGTAAAAGCACCTTTCCAGCCACATTACCGCAGCAGCCCCTTCACAGGGCTGCACACCTCACCCCTTCCAAGGGGTTCTCTCCGCTCTGAGCCGCCCTCCTCCCTTCCCTCACTACCCTGCCCGTTTCCACCCAGCAAGGAGCGAGGAAAAGCCGCCGGGTGGCCGGGACCGAGGGCGCCGGCCCCGCGCCCACAGCCCCGCCGGCGG